>JAMPIV010009934.1:180000-717500 GCA_024509875.1 Oreohelix idahoensis | reverse complement strand
GTAGTAGTAGTAGTAGTAGTAGTAGTAGTAGTAGTAGTAGTAGTAGTAGTAGTAGTAGTAGTAGTAGTAGTAGTAGTAGTAGTAGTAGTAGTAGTAGTAGTAGTAGTAGTAGTAGTAGTAGTAGTAGTAGTAGTAGTAGTAGTAGTAGTAGTAGTAGTAGTAGTATAGTAGTAGTAGTAGTAGTAGTAGTAGTAGTAGTAGTAGTAGTAGTAGTAGTAGTAGTAGTAGTAGTAGTAGTAGTAGTAGTAGTAGTAGTAGTGTAGTAGTAGTAGTAGTAGTAGTAGTAGTAGTAGTAGTAGTAGTAGTAGTAGTAGTAGTAGTAGTAGTAGTAGTAGTAGTAGTAGTAGTAGTAGTAGTAGTAGTAGTAGTAGTAGTAGTATTTGTAGTAGTAGTAGTAGTAGTAGTGGTAGTGTAGTAGTAGTAGTAGTAGTAGTGGTGGTAGTAATAGTAGTAGTAGTAATAGAAGTAGTGGTAGTAGAAGTAGTGGTAGTAGTAGTAGTGGTAGTGGTAGTAGCAGTAGTGGTAGTAGCTGTAGTGGTAGTAGTAGTTGTAGTGGTAGTAGTAGTGGTGGTAATAGTCCTAGTGGTAGTGCTAGTAGTAGTAGTAGTAGTGGTGGTAGTAGTAGTTGTGGTAGTAGTGGTAGTGGTAGTAGTGGTATTAGTGGTAGTAGTGGTAGTAGTAGTAGTAGTAGTAGTAGTAGTAGTAGTAGTGGTAGTAGTAGTAGTAGTAGTAGTAGTAGTAGTAGTAGTAGTAGTAGTAGTAGTAGTAGTAGTAGTAGTAGTAGTAGTAGTAGTAGTAGTAGTAGTAGTAGTAGGAGGAGGAGGAGGAGGAGGAGGAGGAGGAGGAGAAGTGGATTAAAAAGAAGAACAAGAAGGAAGAAGCAGAATAACAAAAAAGAAAGAAAGAAGAAGATGGTAACGACCAAAGGAAAGAATCACTGACAGTAGTTATACTATTTATTGATCATGTCAAACCGAAAATCCCTTAAAAGATAGAGCATTAAACATTCACGAAGAAACCTTTGAGCAGGCACATTTATTCCCTTGATATTCCCCCCAGCATTATTTCCTTTAATAATTTTATGAGAGATAGAAAAGATAATTTGTCATATTCTCAAGCAAATAATTGTCCCCAGGTAAACAATATTATCAACTATCGCCATAAAAAAAATCTTTGAATGCTTTCGTTGTCCACGTTGCATACAGAAAATTGTATTCATCGTTTAGATTTTGGTTTACGGGCATCGTCACAATGTCCTGTTGTTGCAAAGATGTTGTGAATTTGTTAACAAACTATGGGTGCTCACAAGTGCTAGGTACGCGAAATATGGACAATATTAAATGTAACATTTAACAAAAAAATAAATGGGTGCTCATGCAGCATAAATAGATTGGAATGGAATGGCAAAATCACCAATGTGGAACTAATTAGAAGAAGCAGACAAATACCTGTGAGGAGAAGATGCTGAGCTTAGATAAGACGCATTTTGAGAAAAATTGGTTGATAGCTTTACATGAAAGTTTCTGTTTTGTAATACCCAAGGTAAAGGAGATCAGGGACACCAAAAAATGTAAGTGATGAAGAAAATACGTAAAGATCTAGAACTTATAGCACAGGACAGGAAAGCTTGTCAGGTTGTTGTTGGCCTGTACTTCACGGGGAGCTGTAAGTAATGAGTGAATAAATGTGAATGAGCACACACACAAACAAAATAAATAAAATAAAAATTAGAAAAATATGCGGAAGGAAAGAGCTGCAAATTCCAGCAATTGACACGTTCAAAGGAGGAAAAAGTTAGAAATTTGTAGGAACAAAACCATTCATGAACTAAAGTGTTTAGATAGACAGAAAATAAATTAGTACGGATACGTATTAGGAACTTTCATGGGGCTGGCAAACTCAACATGTAAAACAAAAAGCTACAGAAACAACCGATGAAAGAACACATGAAAGCTTTGATACAAGCTTGCTGCTAGGAGACCTGCTGGTTCCATGATCTATAAGGAAAGAAGAGGAAACAGAAGACCTCATGAGAACAACGTTGGTGGTCTGTGATTAGAGCGCTTGTTTCTCCAGACAAAGTTACCGTGTTCGAAACCGGTAATGACACGCTGCAGTGTGTCTACTTGAATGTAAATGGGTACCTGGTTCTGCTCTTGAGTTAGGGAAGGCAAAGGCAGCGAGGAACGGAACCGGTAACCCCATGATACAGTAGGACTGATACTCGCAGGGCACATGTTATTCAGGGATTAATCCTCGGAGTATTAATTTTACTGGAGGATCGATACTTGTAGTATACATGTTATAGTAGGATTTATACAGACTCAGATGGCGCAATCTCAGCACGAAGTAAGACAATGTAATTATCGACATTTTTACACCGCTTTAAAAAAAATAAATCTGTCTAAACTCAGTTACAAACCTTAATATGATGAACGCGGGAAGAAAATCGTGACCAAGTATGTGATGTTAGTAAAAAGTACTAGTCAGTGGCGTAACTAGAGTTGATGGCGCATAGCGGCAATAATAAAATGGCGCCCCTTGAAAAATGTTCTTTAAAATTCTGACTGAATTCGTATACCGGTACCGAAACTAGCTACTCCTTATAATGCCGGCTGCAAAATAATAAAGGCAAAATATACTTTTATTGATATAAAAAAACAATTGTATTATTACTAATACATTTTTATAACTATAACTACGTACTTATTTCTCACTTTGTCAATGCCATTTCATGTTAGACAGTGCAAAAACTACCAGGGCGTGTTGAAAAAAAAGTGTTACAGGTATTTATATTTTTTTAAAAATCCTCAAAACCACAAAAGAATTGACTGCTTATTATACTAGATATTTAAAAATGATTAGGAATTTTACCCTAAAAATTGATTTTTCTCACTTTAGCTGATGCAAACCGATCAATAATGTCATCAAAATTGTTATTTCAGTTTCTTTACGTGTAATGCTGATGAAGTCTAAAGGAGAAAGTTTCTCTTGCGGCATTGAATCTCTGAAATATGATAAGATCAATTTTTACTTGCTATTAGATTGCCCACAGCTGGTTACGGAAATTTCCATAGTCGGCATTATCTGAACAACAACTCTTAAGTTTGAACAAAAAACCTTTTCATCTCCTAATTTCAACAATAAACTTGAGGAGTTCCTCAGCTTTTGCAATCTGAACATTTGCGCGACTTTTCAGAGGCATCTTACAATCCAGTATTTCTTAATAAAGATGAAAGCCATCAATATCTGTGCTATAAAACTGTTCAAAGTTAAGAGAACTTTTCTTCAGGATATTTAGGCCATGACTACTGCTGCTTTCATTTGAGTCAAGCAATAATCCTTTAACATCTAAAAGAAATCCAACGTTTGAATCCAAATTATGGAGACTAAAAAACCTTTCTTCAATTTCATTATGGAGGCGATCAATAGTTTCTTTCATTATTCTCATCATTTCATCTTTTGCAGCGAGCCCTACATCTTTGGGTTTTTTTTTCACAGCGCACTTGTGTCTTTTTCTGGGGCTTCTTTATACTTGAATATCCCATTCATCACACAAGTTCAGTCCTTGCTTCAAGTGATTCACAGGCCAATGATTCTCGATGCTCACAAAATAATCTGTATGGGCTTTTACATGATAAGCAGCAGCATGAAAGTTCAGGGCATAATTTTGGAGTCGTTTTTTAACACAACCAATCCTAAAAAAGAATTTTGATTCAAAATCCAAGGAAAACCAAAAAATCAAAAGTCAAACTTCGATTCATCACTGCTTTGCATCACCTCTTGTATCGCTAGTCTCATTTTGATCATCAATCAACCTTTGCAAGACTTCAACTATAATATCAAAGTATTCATGAACTGGCTTCACAGCTTCTGTTTTAGAGCTCTATCAAGCATTCTCATATCAATTAGACTAACAGTCTTCTAATGTCATTTTGCCTATTTCCAGTTGTTCCAAAATCCTTTCCACAACGATTTCAGTATTCTTTTCTATTATTGGATAAATCCAATGAAAGACTCTTTTACGTGAATTGTTTTCTTCTGAAAGTCAACATCAACATAACGGTTTGAGTAATTTGCTCTCGATGTGCCTGATCTGGAGTAGAATCACATAAGGTCAAAATATTTGGTCTTATGTATGTTCTGTAACAGTTTCTGGCGAGCAGCAGAAGCCATCAGCTGAATAAACTCATTCGGCACTAAAGGAGATAAATATGATGCTGTTCCAAGGTGCTTTTCCACATTACTAAGATGTTCTTTCATGACAGGATCAAATTTTTCCAACAACTTTAGTAACCCTAAGAAATTTACAATACTGTTTTCCTCTTCCTATCTAAGGGATTCTTTGTGGCCATGCAGTGCAAGGTTCTGAGTTGCTACAAATTCTACAATGGAGAATTCTGTGGAGAACATCTCCGCTATTCTGTTTTTATGTTGCAATTTGAGATTAAGGCTCTACGCCAATGATGCCTCTGTTATCTAATAGATATTTTTCGATTTCCTTCCATTTATTGAAACAGTATCGATACTTTTTTTATTGCATTTCTAGGGTGCTTAACCTCTCTGGTGCCTTCTAGTAATTAAACCATTTTTCTGCTCCAACAAAGACTGATTGTCATTTTGAGAAAATAGCAAACAATAAAAACAAAAGACTGCATTTTTCAGAAGAATAAACAAGCCAGGAGCGACAAACATCTTCTTCATATCCATTTCCCAATTTCTGTTACACCATCTTTTATTCATTGCTCGATTTTATGTGGGAATTTTTTTTTCTTAACCAGCGGCACTTGGGCTTTCAGCCCTTCGGCCCAATGACATGTCATTGCGAGGCTGGGGACTTTCCTTCCAACCCGGTCAGGAGCTTCGCTCCTTCCCGTCCACAGAGGGTTTAACTCAGGAGCCGTTCAGGTTATTCAATCACAATCCCGGCCGATGACACTGCTTCAAATGCTCACGCCCTTGCTTGAACCGTGAACACCTGATCGCCAGCGCAATGTGGTAACCATTACATCAGCGCGGCTCCCATTATGTGGGAATAAAAGGCCCTACACTATTTTTTATTTTCAAAATAGTGTAGGGCCTTTTATGTGGGAATAAACGGCCTACACCATTTTGAAAATACTTCGAACCCAATCTGATAATTTCTGTCCTCAGTGCATTTGATAAAATAACTATCTTTGATGTGTTATCAAGCTCCATCAAGCTCCAAGAAGCCTACATCATGATACTGAATCGCATCTGGTATGGTCATTGATGTTTTTTTTGGTTCCATGTACTTGAAACTACTTACTTTTTCCAACCCCTCCCTTCCAAACAAACTTTCAACAGGTGATGTTGCTCTTCTCTGCAGGACACCATCACCTGCCTCTTTCCTACAATTACGCATACCTACACATAAATTTGATGTGAGATAAATGGGGTTGTCATAAATGAGAAGAGAAATTTTCGCATTGTTTAACCACAAAAATGGCGCAACACAAATTTGGCGCCCAGTGCAAGTGCCCCACCTGCCTCACCTTAGTTACGCCACTGGTATTTGTCAAAGACAGTTTGGTGACTTTGAGTCTAACATTTCAGACTACTTGTGCATATATTTATTATAAATAACCAGATCAGGTAAATGGTAGTCACTTTTAAGTAAGAAAGAAAGGAAGAATGAAAGAAAGAAAGGAAGGAAGAAAGAAAGAAGAGACACCAGACAACAGAAAGTCACAGAAGGAAGAAAGAAAGAAGAGACACCAGACAACAGAAAGTCACAGAAGGAAGAAAGAAAGAAGAGACACCAGACAACAGAAAGTCACAGAAGGAAGAAAGAAAGAAGAGACACCAGACAACAGAAAGTCACAGAAGGAAGAAAGAAAGAAGAGACACCAGACAACAGAAAGTCACAGAAGGAAGAAAGAAAGAAGAGACACCAGACAACAGAAAGTCACAGAAGGAAGAAAGAAAGAAGAGACACCAGACAACAGAAAGTCACAGAAGGAAGAAAGAAAGAAGAGACACCAGACAACAGAAAGTCACAGAAGGAAGGAAAGAAAGAAAGAAGAGACACCAGACAACAGAAAGTCACAGAAGGAAGAAAGAAAGAAGAGACACCAGACAACAGAAAGTCACAGAAGGAAGAAAGAAAGAAGAAACACCAGACAACAGAAAGGCAAAGGAGAAAGAAGAAAAAAAGAGACACCAGACAACAGAAAATCACAGAAGGAAGAAAGAAAGAAGAGACACCAGACAACAGAAAGTCACAGAAGGAAGAAAGAAAGAAGAGACACCAGACAACAGAAAGTCACAGAAGGAAGAAAGAAAGAAGAGACACCAGACAACAGAAAGTCACAGAAGGAAGAAAGAAAGAAAGAAGAGACACCAGACAACAGAAAGTCACAGAAGGAAGAAAGAAAGAAGAGACACCAGACAACAGAAAGTCACAGAAGGAAGAAAGAAAGAAGAGACACCAGACAACAGAAAGTCACAGAAGGAAGAAAGAAAGAAGAGACACCAGACAACAGAAAGTCACAGAAGGAAGAAAGAAAGAAGAGACACCAGACAACAGAAAGTCACAGAAGGAAGAAAGAAAGAAGAGACACCAGACAACAGAAAGTCACAGAAGGAAGAAAGAAAGAAGAGACACCAGACAACAGAAAGTCACAGAAGGAAGAAAGAAAGAAGAGACACCAGACAACAGAAAGTCACAGAAGGAAGAAAGAAAGAAGAGACACCAGACAACAGAAAGTCACAGAAGGAAGAAAGAAAGAAGAGACACCAGACAACAGAAAGTCACAGAAGGAAGAAAGAAAGAAGAGACACCAGACAACAGAAAGTCACAGAAGGAAGAAAGAAAGAGAGAGAGACAACAGAAAGACACAGAAGGAAGAAAGAAAGAAGAGACACCAGACAACAGAAAGTCACAGAAGGAAGAAAGAAAGAAGAGACACCAGACAACAGAAAGTCACAGAAGGAAGAAAGAAAGAAAACAAGAGAGAGAGAGAGAGAGAGAGAGAGAGAGAGAGAGAGAGAGAGAGAGAGAGAGAGAGAGAGAGAGAGAGAGAGAGAGAGAGAGAGATAGCAGACGACATGAAAGTCTGAGAATGAAGAAAGGAAACACGAAGAAGAAACGAAAGAAAAAAGTGAACGAAAAAGGACTGCAGACAACAGGAAAGTCACAGAAGCAAAAGGCACTCCTGGCAGAAAAGTAGGCAGAATAGGCACTCCAGGAATTAGATCCAGGTTTATCCGAAAGCCGCCAGAAATGAACAGCATTTCTACTGACGACCAACTAAGCGCTCATTATTTCTATGCGTATATATGTTTGGTTTGGTTTGGTTTGAAGGATTATCTTCATTACACACGGACTACTCCATCAGTGCTCCGATCTCCTCCCTTAGATCACACAAGGAGGATCTCAGCACAGTGCACGAACTCCGTAGCACCAGCGAGAATCCCAATGTGTGTATATAGGAATCACACATTCTATAAATATTTTTGTGTTGGGTAGGTTTCTAATTTTTAAATTTTGCCAGGGCAGTGGCCTGATAGGCCTACTCTTTACGATTTCCAACTGCCGAGGGATTTTTAACGTGCGCAACTTGCACACGGGACCTCCTGTATTTTACGACATTATCCAAGAAGGCTAGGCATCCGATCTCACTACCCAGGAGACCAGGGGGGAGTATGACATTATTAGGACCACTGGTTCTAAAAAAATATTTCCATAAATTATTTCCCCTCAACTGGGAATCGAACCAGGTACCTATAGAGCTCGAGGCGGACGCCGTACCTCTTAGCCACTCCGACCCCCCAATGTACTTGTATATGTGTTTATACTGCAGTAATCTGTATTTCTTTTTTAAAAATCAGCATTAATTACTTAAGAGTAAAAAAAACTAAAAATATTATAAGCACCCGTCCATTTAGATAAATGCAACAGTAAGAAAACCATAACTTATTCTTCTCATAATCATTAAGTACCGCGATGATTTATGTAGGCGACCATAACTTATTCTTCTCATAATCATTAAGTACCGCGATGATTTATGTAGGCGACCATAACTTATTCTTCTCATAATCATTAAGTACCGCGATGATTTATGTAGGCGACCATAACTTATTCTTCTCATAATCATTAAGTACCGCGATGATTTATGTAGGCGACCATAACTTATTCTTCTCATAATCATTAAGTACCGCGATGATTTATGTAGGCGACCATAACTTATTCTTCTCATAATCATTAAGTACCGCGATGATTTATGTAGGCGACCATAACTTATTCTTCTCATAATCATTAAGTACCGCGATGATTTATGTAGGCGACCATAACTTATTCTTCTCATAATCATTAAGTACCGCGATGATTTATGTAGGCGACCATAACTTATTCTTCTCATAATCATTAAGTACCGCGATGATTGATGTAGGCGACCATAACTCTCCAGTGGCGTATTTATGAATATGTTCGTGATGGGTTATCGGCGAGAGATGCTTGTTCGGAAAGGGGGGGGGGGGGGGGAAAGGGGCCTCAATCTTGGAAGGCCCCACCCCGACAAGTCTTTTTGTTATCGTGCTCTAGATGATGCTGAGTATTTTGTTTATAAGGTCAATAAACATCCTTTACAACTCAAACCTGCATTTACCGTAATCTATCTTCTATATGTACAACACACGCACAAAAATTGATGCAGCCTGAAAGTTCCCCCTCCACCCTCGGGCTTAGTACGCCGCTGTACCTCCCCACATAAGAAACCAGACAAATACCAGTGGAACATGTGGTGAGAAGAAAACGTTGGCATGGGTAGAACGTACATTAAGAAAAACCAATTCATAGCCATACAAGGTAGTATCTGTTCTGACATCGCCATTGTAAAAGAAATAGAGGTTTATAAAAATAAAACACGGGGAAGACAACTGCAGACAGACATGAAATGAATAAAGAACATGTAAAGAACTTCAACGGATGGTACAGGACAGAAGAGCTTGGTATGTTTATATTGAACTGTTGTGCTCCCCGGAGGACTGCAAGATGTTGATGATGATGACGACCTCTACAAATTGAAACAACATCAAACTGTGACAACATGACCACACCCTAACAAAAGCTTTCTTCACGAAATGAAACAATATCCAGTTTTTGTCACAAAGTACGGTTTAGAAATGTGAATTCTAACTGCAAATTCTAAAACAAACGTTTTTATCGATAATAATAATTAAAGCCGTGTCCGTAATATAAAACCATCCCAAACAACAAAAAACTGTCACACTTTCTGTGACCTACTTAACACAAACAAATCCAGCAACAGAAGACATTCATAAATCCAAGTGAACGGAACCAGCCTCCAAACTAATAGATGAACTTCCAAAGATTGTCATTAAACCACAACGTTATTTGTTGTCCACATATATATGGCTTAGCAGAACATAATTTCTACTCACTAGTTGTCCACATATTCACACACGCGCTCGCGTAATAAAATTGCGTGCAGCTCTTTCCAAGCCTGGTGTATCTGACTGCTAATCCAATAGGAATTTAGCGATTACATTTACAGTATTACCTCCCCTTCAATACAGGATTTCCATATTACCGAGTTCCAACGGTCTTGCTAAGCGTCGAGTGGCAGAATGGTGATGGCGCATACTTCTCCAAGCAAATCTACCAGGTTCTACAAACCTGGTAGCGTCACATGTCAATCTAACCAGCTGTAAATGGGTACCCGACTTTGCGCATGGGTTAGGGAAAGCAAAGTCACCTAGGAAGTTAACTCGTGGCCTCACCTCATAAACGTACATGTCGCAGTTTCTTTATTCTTTGTCCTAGTAATACATTCTCCAAACTTACTAAAAATTAAAAAAAAAAGAGTTGTTCTTCGTTGTGACGAGGCACGCCCAGTTAAACCAAGCCACAAGGTATGTCGGTTATATTAGGGCTCATGTACACGTATTAAAGTAATTGTCTAGTACAGCTGTATGCTACACTGCCTATTTTTTTTCACTCAGTAATGTTTTTTAACAGGAAAAAAATTCATTGAAAGACCTACTGTTTAATTTGTCATGGAATAATAAAAATGAATGATAAACTTCACAAATACTTGAAATAACTGGGAGAAATCGAATGAAAAAGATTTTGGAATAGAAAGAAGGCGAAAGACACAAATAAACGACCCAGATAATGTAGAAAGTATTTATTGAATAATGCGTAAATTCTTGAACTGTCCTGAACAAATTCTATATAAGCTTCTGAATAATTAAGTGGTTAGAGTGCTTTCCCTTGCGGCGAATTTATCGTGTTTCGGTATCGAAACTTGGTAGCGTCCCGCTCCAGTCTACCCGTATGTAAATGGGTACCTGACTCTGCTCTTGACTTAGGGAAAGAAAAAGGCAGCGAGGAATGAAACTGGTCATCCCATCTTATTAAAAAAAAACTGTACCTAATATAGTGACATCTCTAACACGTCACTCCCCTACTGCAGTTTCTGATATTGGACTTACTTTTTAGTTTCTTATGAGTAGCTACACTCAACTTACATGACCTACAAATGCCAGAGTAAACTTAACTGGTACTTTCTTTTGGCACCTAACTAAGTTAGTAACAAGACCATTGATGTAACGTGACCTAAATATATCAAATTAAATTTCCTGGTAACCTCTCCTCCAGAGTCAGACTAAACCAACGGTAGGTAACCCAGGAGCTATGGAGATCTATTTTAGAAACACTACGCTCCATAAAGATCTACAATGATAATGTCATGACTGCATTGTCAGGTGGAAAATCGGTTTTAATTGTAAAATAAAAAAGTGTTAGAATGTCTCTCAGCGTTACTTTTTCTTTGCAAAACGATGGCTGCCTTGTACCTTTAATCATGGGTACACCAGGCCTTTCAAATGCTTTCAGAAGACGGCTAGTCAGAAAATTACCTAGCTTACAAATTCAATCAGTTTTTCTCCCTTCTCCGTCATTTAATAACACTGACTAACAAAAAAAAATTTTTTTTTTCTTTCTCTAACATTTCTATGTTTTTCTGGTCAATTTTAATGCGCTGTTTTTAAATCTGCAAACCGTTTTTCTCTATCAGGTCGAGATCTCTAGAAATACGCAATTAAAGTTTTTTAACAAGCATACAGTATTACAACATCATTTGTACAAGAAGTATAACAGTTATGTAGGCTTGAATTTCTTTGCAGTCGACTTTCGTCGGTGAATGGCATGTGGTACATCGCGATGAAGCATCCAACAGAAATCGGCAAGCATGGTCACACTCCACCGTCCTTGATAACGTGACTCCATTACTGCGATATCTTGATGGAATTGTTCTCCATGTTCATCGCTGACTTCGCCAAGGTTGTCAGGGAAAAAGTCAAGATGCGAATCGAGCAAATGGATTTTGAGGGACATGTTACAGCCCATAATTCTGTATGCATCTTTGCACTGCTTAACAATATGCACATAGTCGACAGATTTGTGATTTCCCAGAAAGTTATCGACGATCGATTTGAATGCCATCCATGCGCGAAGTTCACTACCATGTAACAAGTTCTCGAATTGTTTGTCTGCAATAACTTTCCTAATCTGAGGTCCTACAAAGATACCTTCCTTTATCTTTGCATCGCTAATTTGCGGAAACTTTTCTCGAAGATAAGTGAAAGCTTTGCTCGTTTTATCTAACGCTTTTACGAAATTCTTCATGAGCCCCAACTTTATGTGTAACGGTGGTAAAATGATGCTGTCTTTGTTAACTACTGGCTCGTGTATTACATTTTTATGCCCGAGCTGCATACGATCCCTGATAGGCCACACCTTTCTTGCATAATGTTCCTGTCTGTTGCGGCTGTCCCATTCACATAGGAAGCAACAAAATTTAGTATACCCAGTCTGCATGCCCGTGTGAATTGCAATGACCTTTAGGTCTCCACAAATCCGCCATTGGTAGTCATTGTACTTTATTTTTGCCAAAAGTATAGCCATATTGTCATACGTTTCTTTCATATGAACAGAGTAGGCGACTGGAATTGATGAAAATAAATTTCCATTATGCAATAACACGGCTTTTAGACTAGTCTTGGAAGAGTCGATGAAAAGTCGCCATTCGTTGACTATGTGCTCATGACCGAGGTGCACCATTAGACCTTTTACATCTTTGCAATAGCAAATTTCATCATCCATCTCAAAGTATTGAACAAGTTCTCTGTGTCTATGACGAAATTTAGATATCGGAGTATTGGGCGCTAAAAGATTCCATTCTTTGAGTCGCGAACCGGGTAATTCCGCTTGTCCTTTGGTGAGAGCGAGATCACGTATTAGATCTGAAAGTTCTGAATGGTTAATTCAGTGAACACCATCATTCACCGGTACATAATCCGAGTCAGAATTAGTTTCTAAAGCAGGTAAACTATCACTTTCTGATGGTTCATTCACGTCCAACGGATATTGTTCTGGTGGAACTGGGATCGGACACGTGATTGGATCATGAGGCACTGGTTTCGAAACCGATTCAATATTTGGATAAACCACAGACTTGCTAGTTTTAAAAGTGAAACCATAGATATTTGTCAAGCAGAAGTAACAATCAGTAGCGTGATTTGTCGGTTCACGCCATATAACTGGCACTCCAAAAGGCATCGACTTATGCTTCGGCGATTTTCGTAACCAACCTGCCAATGTATTTGCACAAGTCGAACAAACTGCATTTGGCTTCCAAGATTTATTTGCATCATCAACTTTCGAATCGAAATAAAGTTCATATGCTTTCTTTAGCAATGGTGTAAAGTTTTTCTGGTGAACACGATCGGTAAAATATCCGCACACATAACAGAACAGATCAGCCGAATTTCTACAACTTCTAGAAGCCATATTTCACTCAGAATTATTTCAAAATACAGTAACTATTTGAAATATAACGTAACATATGTCATGCATCTTTTAGCAGTATAAAAAGTAGAATTATTTTGCATTTTATTAATTTTTAAAAAGTTATATAGTAAAAATGAAACGGAGCAAATAACGGTTTCCCAAAAATATATTTATTCACAAATATCTTAAGAACCCGACGTGATAGAGATAAACGGATTTCAAATTTGAAATCAGCGCAAGAAACTGATCTAAGAACACTTATTCTTATATAAGAAAGAAAAATGTTGTTTGTCAGTGTAATCAACCAGCGATCAACTCGTAGAAATCTCAATCGACTTGTTGCCGACCACTGGAATAAACAATAATCCAGTGCACTTCCTGTAACAGTTCTCTTCCTGGCCTTTGATTTATAATCACACGTGACGTGACAGTGGATGAATTTTGGACAACATGATTTGTGTCACTGCCATCAATGGTACCTATACCTTGTAGCGGTATGGCAGCTTGTGTCCCCTGACAATCCCCAGAGCTATGCCAGTGGGACATTTACTCCTGGTAGGTTCAACCAAGCTGGACTGGTCTGCGTTGGTAGGGGTCAGACAAAAGCTGGTACCCTGGTCCTCCAGGTTGGGGGTTTTAGCACAGGGCCGACACCCCTGTCTATGTAATAAAATCGCACATGTTACGGAAACAACAATAAATGGAACAACTTTGCTGCGAGACGGACATCCGGAGTCTCAGGCCCGTATGACTGACAGCGGGGAAAGCCGAAAGGAAGCCACTGGCATGAAAACGGATGCCCCGACCGCAAAACACGAAACCAGAATTGGTTTTTGGAACGTCAGAACTATGAATAAGGCAGGAAAGAAGCTGAGACAAATCACAGCAGAGATGAGGAACTACAAGATACATATCCTGGGAATAAGCGAGAGCAGATGGACAGGTAAGGGGAGAATAAAAACAGCTACAGGGGAAACAGTACTTTTTTATGGCAGAGAGGGTGGTCAGCAAAACGAAGGTGTAGCCATTATCCTGAAGAAAGGAATGGAAAGGTCTTTACTGGAATGGAAACCCATCAACAACAGACTGATAAGAGCAAGACTGAGAGGGAGGTTCACCAACACCACAAGTATACAATGCTATGCACCAACAAACGACAGCGATGAAGAGATCAAGGACGAGTTCTATCAACAGGTACAAAAAGAAATGGAAACTACACCCAGGTACGATCTCATTATAGTAATGGGAGACCTAAATGCGAAAGTGGGAGCACACAATAATTATAACGAAAGAGTAATGGGGAAATGCGGCAGCGGAACAGCAAATGAGAATGGGGACAAATTAATAAGCTTCTGCAGTATTAACAAACTGGTCATTAGAGGAACACTTTTTCCCAACAAGGAAGTGCACAAGTTAACATGGGAATCACCAAACGGACGAGACAGAAACCAGATAGATCACATAATGATCAATGGCAGATGGAGACATGCACTACAAGACGTGACAGTAAGAAGAGGCGCAGATGTGGGAAGTGAACATCACCTAGTAGTAGCAAGACTGAAAGTGAAACTCAGAGCTGCTGAACCAGTTGCAGTCAAACAGAAAAGATACAACATCACGAAACTGAAGGATCCCCTCACCAGAAAAGCTTTCGTGGTCGACGTAAAGAGAAGATATGAGATTATCAAAAGCCAGGAAAGAACAGAGACCGATGATGTTGACCAGAGATTCAACACCATCTCAACAATATACAAGGAAATCAGCAAGTCATGCTTGGGATTCCAGGAAAGAAAGAGCCAAGACTGGATAATACCAGATACGCTAAACACCATAGTGAAGAGAAAGGAAATGAAAAGAAAGAAAACAGAAGCTAAGTCTCCCAGGTTAAAGGCAATATATAGTGAACAGTACAGTCAGCTGGTATTACATTAGTAAGAGATAAGCAAGGAAATCTCATCACGACAGCAGAGGGACAGGAAACAAGATGGGCAGAGCACTTCAGAGAAACTCTGAACAAGGAACCACCAGAGACACAATTGAATGTTCCTGAGGCTGAAAACGATCTAGATGTAAATACAGACATTCCACGAAAAGAAGAAATCATCACAGCAATAAAAGGGTTAAAGAACGGAAAAGCTCCTGGCTATGATAACTTAAATGCAGAGCTATTTAAGACTGACCCAGATCTAGCAGCAGAACTATTAGAACCACTATTTGCACAAGTCTGGAAAACGGGGACAACACCATCAGAGTGGAACAAAGGAATAATTGTCAAATTGCCCAAGAAGGGAGATCTTGCAGACTGCAATAATTGGAGAGGAATCACTCTTCTCTCAGTTCCCAGCAAAATACTAGGCAGGATAATTATACAGAGAATTTCAAAAGCAGTAGACCACAAACTGAGGAAAGAACAAGCAGGATTTAGAAAGAACAGAAGATGTGTAGATCATATATTCACTCTCAGGAACATTATAGAGCAGTGCTCAGAATGGCAAAGACAGCTGTAAATTAATTTCGTTGATTTTGAAAAGGCTTTTGACAGCATACATAGGGACAGTTTATGGAAAATACTGAGGGCGTATGGAATTCCAAGCTGCATAGTGTCAATCATAAAAAGCCTCTATGCCAACTTTACGTGTAGTGTTGGGCAGAGCAACCTAACCTTTGAGGTGAAGACAGGAGTACGACAGGGATGCCCCTTATCAACCACTCTATTTTTAACAGTCATAGACTGGGTGATGCGCCAGACAATAGAGGGCAGTCCAAGAGGAATAAGATGGAGTTCATTTTCTACATTAGAAGATCTGGAATATGCAGATGACATTGCACTACTGGCACATTCACATCAACACATCCAGGAAAAAACGGATAGACTTAATAAGTTTAGCCAGCAGGTGGGTTTAAACATCAATTAAAGGAAGTCAGAGGTCATGACGCTCAATGTTAGCAACCCTGAGCCCATATCAGTAAGGAATCAGCAACTGGTACAGACAGACACCTTCACATACCTAGGATGCATAGTAACACCAGACGGCGGGGCAGGCAACGACATCAACATCAGAATGAATAAGGCAAGAACAGCCTTTTTTAGCCTAAACAACATCTGGAAGTTCTCTCAATACAGCACAAGCACAAAATTAAGACTATATCAGAGCTGTGTGCTTTCTGTGCTTTTCTATGGTGCGGAATGCTGGAGAGTTACAGAGAAGGAAATGTCGAAATTGTCCTCTTTTCACACAACATACCTAAGAAAAATTCACCGAATCTTTCGGCCGAATACCATCACCAACTAAGATCTGCTTACTCAGAGCAAGCAAGAGGACATGCACACCATCATAGTTGGCAGACGCTGGAGCTGGGTTGGCCATGTCCTCAGAAGAGACCCCGATGCCATCACAAGAACAGCTATGCTTTGGACCCCTGAAGAAAAACGAAAGAGAGGCCGACCAACAACAACCTGGCGGAGGACTGTGGAGGCTGAGATGCAAAGAATGAACCAGAGTTGGGGCACTGTACGAAGGATGGCCACCGACCGAGCAAAGTGGAATCAATTTGTTGTTGCCCAACAAGATGCCACTAGGCGTGATGGCCTCTGACTGCTTTGACGGTCGGCGGCTAAGGATCAAAGAAGAAGACAGTCAGCTGGACAAGGAAGTTAAACGTCAAACCCGTGCTAACAAAAAGACATTTCTGGATGACCTCGCAAAACAGGAAGAAAAGGAAGCACTGAGAAATGAACAAAGCACAGTATACAAAATAACTAAAATCATCAGTGGAAAACGAGGTGCAAACAATATTACATTAGTAAGAGATAAGCACGGAAATCTCATCACGACAGTAGAGGGACAGGAAACAAGATGGGCAAAGCATTTCAGAGAAACTCTGAATAAGGAACCACCAGAAACACAAATGAATGTTCCTGAGGCTGAAAATGATCTAGATGTTAATACAGACATTCCACGAAAAGAAGAAATCATCACAGCAATCAAAGGGTTAAAGAATGGAAAAGCTTCTGGTCATGATAACTTAAATGCAGAGCTATTTATGACAGACCCAGATCTAGCAGCAGAACTATTAGAACCACTATTTGCACAAGTCTGGAAAACAGGAACAACACCAACAGAGTGGAGAAAAGGAATAATTGTCAAATTGCCCAAGAAGGGAGACCTTGCAGACTGCAATAATTGGAGAGGAATAACTCTTCTCTCAGTTCCCAGCAAAATACTAGGCAGGATAATTATACAGAGAATCTCAAAAGCAGTAGACCACAAACTGAGGAAAGAACAAGCAGGATTTAGAAAGAACAGAAGATGTGTAGATCATATATTTACCCTCAGGAACATTATAGAGCAGTGCTCAGAATGGCAAAGACAGCTATACATTAATTTCGTTGATTTTGAAAAGGCTTTCGAAAGCATACACATGGACAGCCTATGGAAAATACTGAGGGCTTATGGAATTCCCAGCTGCATTGTTTCCATCAATCTGAAGAAGACAGAGGTCATGACACTAAATGTGGGCAATCCTCAGCCAATAACAGTAAGGAACCAGAAGTTAGAACAGACAGACACATTTACTTACCCAGGATGCATGATAACACCTGACGGCGGAACAAGCAAGGAGATTAACAACATAATGAATAAAGCTAGAACAGCCTTTGCTAGACTCAACAACATTTGGAAGTCTTCCCAGTACAGCACAAACACCAAATTAAGACTGTATGAAAGCTGTGTACTTTATGTGTGTGTCTATGGTGCGGAATGCTGGAGAGTAACAGAGAAGGAAATGTCGAAACTGCCATCCTTCCACAATTTGCCTAAGGAAAATTCTCCGAATCTTTTGGCCAAACACCATCAGCAACCAAGAACTACTTATTCGGAGTAACTAGGAGGACATGCACACCATCATAGCTGGCAGACGCTGGAGTTGGGTTGGCCATGTTCTCAGAATGGACCCTGATACCATCACAAGAACAGCTATGCTATGGACCCCCGAGGGAAAGCGAAAGAGAGGCCGGCAAAAACAACTTGGCGGAGAACTGTGGAAGCCGAGATGCAAAGAATGAACCAGAGTTGAGGCACTGTACGAAGGATGGCCGCCGACCGAGCAAAGTGGAATCAATTTGTTGCTGCCCTACAAAACGCCACCAGGCGTGATGGCCACTGACTGCTTTGACGGTTGGCGGTTATGGATCAAAGAAGAAGAAAAAGAAGATATATATATATATATATATATATATATATATATATATATATATATATATATATATATATATATATATATATATATATATATATATCCAATGGGAGCCGCGCTGGTGTAATGGTTAAGACGTTGCGCTAGCGACCAGGTTTTCAAGGTTCAAGCCCGGGCGCGGGCATTTGTAAGTGTCATCGACCGGGAATTTGACTGAACGGCTCCTGCAGATAAACCTTCTGTGGATGGGAAGGAGCGAAGCTCCTGACCGGGTTGGAAGGGAAGTCCATTGTCTCCCCAGCCTCGCAATGTCATGTCATTGGGCCAAAAGGGCTGGAAAGCTCGAGTGCCGCTGGTTAGAGGGGAAAAAAAAAAAATACCCAACAATAACCATAATCCGAACCTTAACTCAATACACATATTATACATACTCGACGGCACTAAAGGTAAAGACTACCTAAATGAGGGATACCATGTGATTTTTTTTTTCATGCGGCTCTTCAATTTTGTAAAATGGAGACACAATTAAATATTTGGCTCTTTGTCATGGAAAGGTTCCCGACCCCTGGCACTAGAACCATTGTACCACTCGTTGGCTAACATGGGACGTAAGAAAATATAATTTGATACTGAATTAAAATTCATGATTATTTCCCCTACTATTTTTGTTCCACAGAAGTGAAGTGACCGCAGACTTAGTGAGAATACTAAGAAAACAGGTGTTGGTAAAAACATCATTGCGCAAAAGAGATTGCTATATAAACCACTAATGCAAGAACATGTTGATGTTTGGCGCTGCGTAGGGCGCGCACAGGAAAATTATGCTTATAAATGGTCAGAGCCGGCCCTATGTATCTGTCAACGTGCAAGTTCCGTACTTTATTGTACTCTTACCATACTCAACTTCTTGCTATTGAGTTGGGTCATATTGTAACTTTCGCAAGTTATGTTCACTGCAGCATTTTACAAAAAGATAATATACTTAGCTTTTTAAAATCTTATAGTTGATAATGTTTTTTATTTTTCATGTGGCAGATCTATCATTTCAGACCGCATAAAGCTTGAAACCGCGAATGGATCGTTTAATCAGTCGAGGTTCCTTAGATGTCACGATCCTACTTGGAGATAACTGGCAATTTTAGAGCTAATACATGCTTACCGAGCTCCTACCCTCGTGGAAAGAGCGCTTTTATTAGTTCAAAACCAATCGTTGTCCTTCGCGGCGTTCTCACTGGTGACTTTGGATAACTTTGTGCTGATCGCATGACCTCACGTACCGGCGACTTTTGGATAACTTTGTGCTGATCGCATGGCCTCACGTACCGGCGACTCATCTTTCAAATGTCTATCCTATCAAATTTCGATGGTACGTGACATGCCTACCATGTTAACGGGGAATCAGGATTCTATTCCAGAGAATGAGTGAACGAACGAACGAGCGAACAGACGTTATTTTTAAAGCGTGGAGAATTGGGCACGCAGGCCCGTCTGATATTTTGCCCTTCCTTTCTCTCATCTTTGATAGTGAATTCATTTATTCTCACAAACATTTTGCACATTAATTTAAAGGAATTCAACGTTGTAAAAATAAATTAATAGTATACTCATATTCACAGTATCTAATTATAATCATGAAATAAAATATGCTGAAAAGTACAAACTAATTATTACCATGAAATAAAATATGTTGAAAATTACAAACGTCATCATTAAACCTATATTCGATATTTATGTATTTATACGGAAACATAATCACATGAGGGGGGGGGGGGGGGGGGGGGGGGGGGGGGGGGGGGGGGGGCGGGGGGGGAGGGGGGGGGGGGGGGGGGGGGGGGGGGGGGGGTGGGGGGGTGAGGGGGGGGGGGGCCGCATATAATTAGAACTCATAAATTATTCGAAAAGTTTACGATTGTATGAATGGGGAGCACGAGAAACAGCTATCACATCCAAGAAAGGCAACAGGCGCACAACTTACCCTCTGCCGGCACGGGGAGGTAGTTACAAAAGATAGCAATACGGGACTCCTTCGAGGTCCCGTAATTGGAATAACATGATATAGCATATAAATATATATGTGTTCTGGTGCCAGACTGTAATCTATACCGTTTCTCTGGACTCACCAGCAGAAGCATGTTGCATTAAAGGTGTTTGCTACTTTTCTTTGTAGCACGTCCCTTTCAACCATCTACCATATACATGGAGCTGTTGGTTATATCAGGACGTGTTTCATTTATTGTAATATGTTTTTGTTTGTATTTATTTTATACTATATTATCTCTAGTGGGTATTTTTCCTTTTGTAGTTAAAGTTCAATATGGTTTTCTTATCCAAAATATGTGTCGCCGCGTGCAGAGCACGAGCGACTTTATTGAGATTTAAGAATATTAATGATAATGAAATAGATGACATAAGCTGACAATTATCTGTATTTGTTAGTGGTTATGTTAAATAAAAAAATAGAGGACGAGGCTAGGACAGTACATGTAGATTATTGAAATCTGCAGTATGTCAAAAGAAATTAATGATCAGGTCGAACTCTGTGACTGCACCAGTATACGTTAGCAGTGATTCTCCAAATATAGTAAATACAATAGAAAAATCCTTCAATAAGTTAGTAGTTACTAGTGCAAATAAACTGAGAACCCTTTTAATGAACTTAAATCATAAGCTGAATGCGCTTGGCTAGAATCAACCTGATTCAATGTCTGTTGTCAGGTAGAATCGTGTGACAATCGTTGGCAAAATGAAAAACTAACGCAGTAGGTTGATCAGGTTAGAGAGACCAGTTAGAGGACAATTGTCGACTACAGCAGACAAGATGTTGTAGAAGTAGAAACATCTTTTAGACCATAAGAACTGCTGAAATTGTTAGTTAGAAACAGAACGAATAAAGAACCTCTCAATAGACAACAACTCTTTAACATTCAGCTCTAAGTCATCGGCACCCGTCTTTATTTCCAAGGAGAGTTAAATTGATAACTAGTGCCTGCTTTAAACAGGACGTTTAGGCTACAAGAATATTGCAACAGTTAACGAACCATTTCTTGTCGACTAGTCGGAGACACCGTGGTACCACAATTACACATCAGGTTAGAAGGAGAAGGAAAACTACTGTAAATGCACTCGACGAAGCCCCACAACAGTGGGTACGAAGCTCATTGTAACTAGTCAATTGAAGCAGCCATCGATTAGAGACAAAGACAGGACAGTTCTGCATTTTTGAAAAGCTATTGAATTATGTGGATATGAAACGTTTTTGTAAATCAGAAGATACTGTCAGAGATTTGTGAAAAGAACTTTAGTCATTAATAAACAGGCCTTAAAACGTTTTCCTGGATTTATTTCAACACAGTGCCTGTATATTCTGTGATGACGTTTAATGATACATGTTGTCCACGCTTCAGTTGTTATCAGTCATAACAGTAGATGTGCCTCTGATTGTTGTGATGTTAAACCGGCGTGCTTATGAATGTTTGCCTGATATAAAGACTTTTATTACCTGCCAATACAGAAAGGATATCTAGTTTCTCACCGTGATCGAGTCTTTGGCATTTTTTCTTTCATTTTTCTGGGTTTAAAAAAAAATATTAATTTTATAATTTGAAATACATTTCGTCGGCTATATAAATAAATAAAAAGGAAAGGTAGTCCCATAGCAGACACTGCCTATCTGTAAATGGTATCTAACTCTGCTCTTGAATTAGGGAAGGCAAAGGCAGCGAGGAAAGGAAATTGTTACCCCACCTCTCGAAGTTGGACCTAGGATAGTGGAGTCTCTAACACTTCACTTCCCTCTGGCTGTGGCTGGTATCGGATTACTTTTACCCACATTTAGAAGCTACACAGAGATGTAGCGCAGACTAGCTCAAATTTTTTGGTAACACTGGAAAAGATTAAGGTAAGAAAGCATAGGGCAAGGCGCACAGAGACGGAGAGAGAGAGAGAGAGAGAGAGAGAGAGAGAGAGAGAGAGAGAGAGAGAGAAAGAGAAAGAGAAAGAGAGAGACAGACAGACAGACAGACAAATGGACAGAGAGAAAGGGATGGAGAGAGAGAGAGAGAGGGAGAGAGAGGGAGAGTAAGAGAGAGTAAGAGAGAGACAGAGAGAAGGCGAAAAAAAGTGAAGATAACCAGTAAAGGCTCTTGTCCTCGGAGAACATTGAAGCAGGCGGTTAAAAAATAGAAAATCGTCTGCCAGCAACAGCTGCGGTCCAAATGTTCCGTGGGTAGCGGAAACGGAGAATGATAATGATATAGGTGACACGTCTCTTTCATTTTCCACTGCTGCTAACTCAGTGGCGTACCTACAACGTAAAGGTCACCCGGGCACAAATTAATTGTGTCCCCCCTTTAATAATGGGTTCAAGAATAATAATCAATATAAGGTAAATCTGTACTAAAAATTTAACTAAGTACTTCATCATCAATATCAATATCATCATCATCATCATCATCATCATCATCATCATCATCATCATCATCATCATAACGCTTTATTTCCGCAAGGACCATAACCCTTCAACAAATTTGCACTTCATCATACTGTCCTGTGCCATCAACTCGAGATATTTCCATATCTTTTTTTTTAATCATTTTCATTTCTTGTGTCCGGAAACTGCGACATGCTATGGCGTTTAAACACAGGACTCAAGTAAATTAAGAGTGTATAATATATATATTTTTCCTCGGGTCCCAACTGGTCAACATTTTGTTAAAAGTCCCAGAATGAAATCCCGGCAATTCCCGATCCAGAAACCCTACTAGGTATATATAAAAGCGAGGGTGCCCACTCGATAAGTATCCTACAGTCCTAACTGTTTCTACATCGCGTAGTTATAAATTATGTGATAAACCAGCAACGCTGAAAATTGTATTGCAGGGCAGAAATGTAAAAAGGCAATTATGCCTATTTCTTTACCCTGATGAAATAAAGATTTCGTTCGTTCGTTCGTGTTGTCACAGAACTAACGTGACTTTATCTGTTTGTCCGAATAAACAGCTTGCTGTAAACTTATTATCCTTGTTCTGAAACCAGCAGAGCAACATATGTAGAGGTTTACGAAAAAACACACGGAGAAGCCAACTGAAGGCAGATAGGAATGGGATAAAGAAGACGTGGACAAAACTTGAACAGGTAGGATAGGATAGGATAGGATAGGATAGGATAGGATAGGATATGATAGGATAGCGTGGTTATATTTATTGACGGAGTTAAATGGTAATTCGTTGATGAGTGTTCAATTTTACAGCAGCCTACTTTATTTCATTACACATATTCCACGGGCTCAGGAAGGTTGGGCATGGAAATGTTAAAGGCTTATGGGATCTAGGGTGCTGTAGGAAAACGATGAATAGTAATAGTAATATTTGACATGTCGGTGTCAATGTCTACATTCTTTGGAGCTGTTAGTGTGTCTTGTCTTGATTTAACTGTGTTACCTTCTTGGAGCTGTTAATGTGTCTTGTCCTGTGTATTCCCTTCTTAGTATGTCAGTGTGTAATTGTCATAAAAAAAAGTTCCCTTCTTGGAGCTGTTAATTGTGTCTTGTCATAAAATTGTAAAAACAGTTTTTGGAGCTAATTAGAAAAATGTAGTAGTTCAGTACTAAATAACTTAGAAAAAAAAAGAAAAAGTAAGTAAAAAAAATTAGTTAAGTACAAAAATAGTAAAAATTCTAGTGTTAATATTTGTAGTGACTAGTAAAAGTAAAAATTAAAACACAAACATAGGTATGTTCCCTTCTTTGTGTGAAACTAGGAAAATAAATAATACACAACATAAAAAGGTATGTTCAAAAACAACTTTGTGTTCCGAAATAGGAAAAAAAAAAAAAATAAATAACACACACTTATAGTGACTAGGCAGGTATGTTCACCCTAAAATGTGTGACTAGGAAAAAAAATATTACACACACATACAGGTATGTTCCCTTCTTTGTGTGACTAGGAAAATAAAAATTACAAACCACAAATAAAGGTATGTTCCCTTCTTTGTGTGACTAGGAAAATCTAAATAAGATTACAGACACATTACAGGTATGTTCCCTTCTTTGTGTGACTAGGAAAATAAATAAAACACACCACGGTACTAGTATGCTTTCCTTCTTTGTGTGACTAGGAAAAAATAAATTATTACACAAGAAATAAAGGTATGTTCCTTCTTTGTTTTTCTAGGAAAATATAATAAGAATTACACACACATACAGGTATTGTTCGCTTCTTTGTGTGACTAAAGAAAAGATATATTTATACACAATACATTGTTTTCCTAACTTTGTGTGACTTCGGTAAATAAATATAAACCAAATTACAGAGCTATGTTTCCCTTCTTTGTGTGACTAGGAAAAATGAAAATATTAAAAAACATACAGGTATGTTCCCTTCTTTGTGTGGACTAAAAAATAGAAAAATAAAAAAACACACCATTAACAGGTATGTTCCTTCTTTGTTGTGACTAGGAAAATAAATATTACACCAACATACAGGTATGGTCCCTTCTTTGTGTGACTAGGAAAATAAATATTACACACACATAAAAGGTATGTTTAGACCCTTCTTTGTGTGACATAGGAAAAAATAAATATTACACAACACTGCAGGTATGTTCCCTTCTTTAAAATAACGTGAATAGGAAAAAAAATATTACACACACATACAGGTATGTTCCCTTCTTTGTGTGACTAGGAAAATAAAAAATATTACACACACAAAAAATGCAGGTATGTTCCCTTCTTTGTGTGAACAAGGAAAATAAATATTACTCACACATACAGGTATGTTCCCTTCTTTGGCTGTGAACTAGGAAAATAAATATTACCACATATGCAGGTATGTTCCCTTCTTGTTGACTGTAGTGGTATTGATGGTATTGTATGATGATGATGGTACTACATGTAAATTGTATGAGGCCAGCTGTGAAGGCTCCTGAGATAAAATGTAATTGAGAATTGTCAGAAGGCCTTTCTTGCTACCACTACGACCTCACACTTAATTTTTTTTTTTTAATGAATGTAGCTGCGTAAAGTGTCTAGGGTTATGATGTGTACTGTGGTGTGATAGTTATAAATATACCCATAGATATTTAACAAGACTAATAAGATTAACAAGTGTTACAATACACTGAACTAACTCACGTGTGTAAAGTTTTTGATATAATTATATTACATTTATTTGTTCTGGATCAAGTTTTATTTTGACCAGAACTTGTTTTAAAAGAAGGATTTAAAATTTATAAAATTATGCATGGAATGTTACATAATAAATGCAAAAGTGAACATATTTAAGTACTAGAATAGTTAGTTTTATTAAAATGTTCTGGTAGTCAGCTACTAGGGAGGATATTTATTGTCTGTGCTGTTGGGGTGGTCTCATCACACCTGTCTATATTGACTACACAGTGTGTCCAGAAAATGGTGGGAATTTTTATGGGGTATCTGCAACTAAATGGGGTTGGTGAATATCCAGCAGACCAGAGGCTCACTCATCTGGTATTTGTAGCTCTGGTGCTGAAATCAGGTGGTCCCACCTCTCCGTGCTGGCGGGCAATAATGGTGGTCTCTGTCACAAGGACTGCACAGATACACTTGTGTAAATCACCACCCGAATAGATACTTCTTCGTGGACGACAGAAACTCGCAGCTCTGCAATCAAAGTATGGGCCATGTGTCAAAATCTATTCTCTACCCACGTCTGGACACCACACTGACACAACAACCACATTATACAGACAGGTCAGATCTCTCTGACCAAACAGCACAGTTACCATGGTGGGTTTACATCCGATAGATCCTCCCAGACTATAGATTCTGAAAAATAATTATTAGTTTTCTACCCTAAAAGAGGATAGGTAATATGTTTCCTTATTCTCAACTCTTGATCGGTCTTGCATAATCCTTGCTGGTGTTTAGGTACATTGTTAGTCCCTAGACCCTGACTTGGGCGGGGGGTCTAGAGCAAAATCCCTACTTGTTTGTAAGGCTAGATTATGATATGGCAGTATCAAATCACTCGAACATGAAACAATATTCAAAATATATAAAGAAATAATTTCAATCTTACCAGATTATGAATAATTAACACAGAAGTGCTAGCAAAACTCAGCTGAGCTGCTGGCTATAGGATGGCGTCCCTAAATTTAACTCACTGTCTTTCATATGGGAAAACACCACACTTTAAAATCTGTGTCTAACACTGAACAATTATTGAAGAATGACCCCAAATGCGCTCTGAGCGCTAATGATATGATTGTCTGTGGCCAATCACTGCCGAGGTTTATTTTTAATTTCAAATTTCCTCACTAAAGTCATTTCAGTCAAGCTTCAGTCACGTATGGATGGTTATCTGTTAGTCTGTCCGTCTCTACTTGTGTTTCTACAAAATTGTGCTCGATTTTTGACCCAACCGTTCTCTCCCCTTCAAATTTTTGTTGTAAAAAGTTATATTTAGACACAGCTACCACCAATGTCCCTTCACTTCTATGCCAAGTAAATTTGAACACCTGCGTCCCCAAGGTCGTGTTTTTGTGTGCAAATAACGATATGTTAGATTCAATGCAGTCTGTGGCTGATGTAAACTACACTGTCTTTTGTCATTATTTTCAATATTATCTATCCGTCTGTAAAATTAAGACCATATTCGTTCACTGCTCAGAATAGGCCATCTGGCCAGCTAATTTTTATATTCCTAACATTAATATTAAGAAAAATTTACTTTTTAATTTTTGTAATTTTTTTTCAGACATCTGCGTTCTTCCGCTCAAATTCAAATCAAGCGCTTGGTATCGCAAAACGTCCAATTCCGTACCTCGTGTCAATTTGGGGAACGTGGATTTTTACTTTCATCCATTTCCCCCCCCCCCCCAATTGCGTCTCTTTAGCCTTTCCAGTCATATTTTTTTCCTTTTTGATCCTCCGTTCCCCTCCGGTCTAGCAAGTCAAATTTATGGAGGGTGATGACCCGCGGTCTAGGCGATCATGTACATCAGCAGCCTACGCATTATGTTTTTATCCTTAAATGTTATCCTTGGAGGAATTTTACCGTTGTATCTCTGTCAATTTCACTACACATCTCCCCACCTGAAAACATGCCTATGGCAAGTTCCAAAACCAGCGATACACATAGGTAAAATTACTCCTCACGTCTGCCATTACTCTAATTTTGATCACAGGGGTGCCGACTGAGGAAATCTGCACCGACATTCAATTTGCCTGGGATATATTGGATACTAAACTGATAAGGTTGAAGCAATAAAGACCACCTCAGCAATCTTGCGTTTTCATGCTTAGCCTGAGACAAGAACACGAGAGGCTGATGATCCGTCTCCACCACAAAAGTCCTACCATACAGATAGATTTGAAACTTCTTTATTGCCCAGATTAATGCTAAACATTCTTTTTCGCTTGTGGAGTATCCTTGTTCCGCCTTATTCAATTTGCGGCTTGCATAAGCGACTGGTTTAAGTTCCCCATCAGGTGAAGATGATCTTTGCAACAAAGCCCCTCCTAGTCCCACATTACTTGCATCGGTTCTTAAGACAAAGTCCTGTGTCAAATCAGGCAGTTTGAGAATAGGCTTGCTAGTGAGTTTTTCCTTTAACTCTTGGAACGCTAGTTCACATTGTGCAGTCCAAATATTTTATCTGGAAGTCCCTTGCGAGTCAGATCAGTCAGAGGAGCACAAATGGCGTTAAAATTTTTGATGTATTTCTGATAAAATCCGCATAACGACACGAATGATCGCACGTCCTTTTTGGTTTGCGGCCTAGGTGCTCTCTGCAGTTTTTCCAAGTTCTTAGGATCAGGGGTCATATTACCCTGATATACAGTGTGCCCCAAGAATTCCAACTCTTTGCATCCAATACAACATTTTGTTGGCCTAGCAGTTAAGTTCGCCTCCCGAAGTCTATCAAACAACATCTCCAGAGCTTCAATGTGTTCTTCAAATGTCTCGGTGGCGACGAGAATATCATCCATGAAATTTGTGATACATGGGTTATTCAGGGGGTCCAACAATTTTCGCATCATCCTTGAAAACACACTCGGAGCATTTTTCAGTCCGAATGGTAGCATATTGAATTCATAATGTCCATCCGAAGTGCTAAAAGCCAAATAAGGTCTCACTTCAGGCTTCACTGGGATCTGGTAATAGCCTTTACTAAGATCCACTTTTGAAAAGTATTTTGCCTTGTTCAGTCTGGCAAATAGCTGTTTTGTGTCTGGTAATGGATCCACTTGTCCTTCTGTGACAGCATTCAGTTTCCTGTAATCTATGCACAGTCTGTGTTCCCCAGACGGTTTCCTCAACAAAACGACACTAGAACTAAAAGATGATTCACTGTGCGAAATAATCCCCTCCTTCAATAAATAATCTATTTCTTCCTTTAATGCCTTCTCCTTCGCGAACGGAATAGAATAGGCTCTCATACAGATTGGGTTTGAGTCTACCAGTTTCATGTCATACTGTAGCAAATTTGTATGGCCTGGTTTATCTGTTAATACATCTGTATGTTCCTCCAGAACTTGTTGAACTCTCTCCCTCTGGTTTTTAGTCAGGTGCTTACTGACTTTTACCTGTGCTGCTGTTTCACAAGGATGTAATGGGTATTCATGTGAGGTGAGTGGTTCTTTTTGCATCTGGGTTGCAATAGCCAAGGTCAATAAGGGGGTGCTTTCCTGGAGTGGTCTGTCCAGATACTTCTTTAACAGGTTTACATGATAAACTTTTTCCTTCCCCTTTTTGTCAATTTTATAGTTTGTTCTAGACACCTTCTCTAGAACCGTATATGGACCTTGCCAACCAATTTGTAATTTATTCTGGCTTCCCGGTAGTAGAAGCAGCACCTTCTCTCCGACTGCCAGTTCCCTGTCCTTTGCCTTCCTATTAAAATATGCTGCATGTTTCTTCCTGGCTTGTTTCAAATTATCATTTGCCAGTTTCCATCCAGCTTTCAAACGAGTGGTCAGTTCGTTCACATATTGATAAGATGAGGTAACAGTCTCTTCCGCCTTCTCATCTGTCCAGGTCCTTAATAGGGCCTCTAATGGACCTTTTATTGGCCTCCCAAATAGCAGAGTTGCGGGAGCCATCCCGGTTGAACTATGTGGTACCTCCCGGTACGCAAACAATGCGGCGGGCAGGAATTGATCCCACAGATCCGGTTTTTCGTGTGCCAGCTTTCTCAGGATAGAAATGAGAGTCCCATTGAACCTCTCTACCTGGCCGTTCCCTTGTGGATGGTACGGACTACAATGAAAGTGCCTGGCTTGAAATAGCTTAAAAAACTTCTTCCGTTAGTTTCCCCTTGAACTGAGAACCATTATCCGTCAAGATTTGATGCGGGAATCCTAATCGGGTAAATATTGTAAGTAGTGCCTCTGCTACATGTTTTGAATCAATTGATGGCAGGGCTACCGCCTCTCCCCACATAGAACAAGTGTCCACCAGAGTAAGGATGTAACTGTTCCTCCTCTTGGTCCGAGTGAGAGGTCCTACAATATCCACTGCAACCCTCTCAAAAGGTGTTCCCACTATGGGCATTTCCCCTAGAGTTGCAGGGGCAGTCCAGTGCTTTGGAGCTACCCTTTGACATTCTGGGCAGGATTTGACATATCTTTTTATATCCTCCGTTATCCCTGGCCAGAAGTAATGACAAGCTATACGCTGTCCTGTGGCGCTGATCCCCATGTGACCACTGAAGGGGATTGCATGTCCGAGTTCCATCACTTTCTCTCTATATGCAATGGGAAGAACCAGCTGGTTGTGACCATTTGTTCCAGTTCCGGCCTTCCTGTATAAGAGTTTGTTCTTCATGAAATATTCCCCCTTGCTCGGAGGTGTGTGGCATTTGGGCAATTTTTTAAAACAGGGCTTGAGTGTCCTATCCTCAGCCTGCGCCTTCCTCATCTCCTCTGGATGAGCGTTTATAGGTTCACCTTCTTCCTCCTTCTTCTGTGACCTGGTCTGCACTGTCGCCATGATCACAGGTTTCTCGGGATTCCCCAAGAAGACGTATCTACACCCCAATATCAGAGGGTAGATTGGTTCATCTATCACTGCTGCTCTGATTTCTCCTTCCACATAGCGAGTTTTCACCGTTATCCTTGCGATGGGAAGTGTCATGAGTGGTATGTCCTTAGTCGCCCCTTGTATTTCCACTGTTTCTGTGGTATACTGACTTGGGTCCACTAGGCTAGACTTCACAACTGAATCATAATCCAAACCTGTATCATAAAGGCACCTTATGGTGACCCCATTACAAATAACATCCTCACAAACTGGGGGGTGATAAGGTTCCTGTTGTCCCTTAGGATTAACCTTTAATCTTTGCGTCCCCGACTTCATTGCAGCAATGTTTGAAGGTTTCCTTCTACAAAATTCGGTGTTATGGTTATCCTTCTTGCACCATTTACACCATCTTTTTCCTTGGTTCAACGGTTTTCTTTCATTGAACTTTTGGTCATTGAACTGTGAGTTTCTGTCGCGATAGTCATTTCTTGGCCGCTCAAAGTTTGTCCTACCTTTATTTCCCTGCTCTCTATTATCAAATTTATTAAATTGCTGTGGAGCTTTAAAATTGTCTATGTGCTTCTTCTTAGCACCACTTACCTCTGCCTGGGCTGCCTGATACCTCTCAGCAACATTTAAAATTTCCCCCAACTTCTCTGCACCTTGTTCCATGAGAAATTTTCTCATGTCTGGAGCCATGGACTCTCTCAATTGCTCAATCATGATCATTTCTTTAAGATCTTGGGTCTTCCCCAGAGCCGTCCATTTCTCCAAATAGGTTTCTAGTCTGGCAGAGAATTGGTGGTATGTCTCCCCAGACAACAGTTTGGCATTTCTAAATCTCTTACGATAAAATTCACCATTCTTCTCGTACCTTAATAACAAAGCCTGCTTTAACATGTCATAATTGTCTTGGTCTTCCCTGTTCATTTTGGCAAATACTTCATAAGAAGCACCCCTCAATCCCTGTGATAGCTTTAAACTCCACCTCTCTCTCTCTAACCCATATGTAGTAGCTAATAACTCAAAACGTCCCAGGTACCCCTCTATGTCATCGTCTTTCTCAACAAAATGGTCTAAATGAAACCCCATAGCTGAGTTTGAGGCTCCCATACTGGGCGTAGCATCTGAGGCAAAAGGGCTGGCACCATTTTCAGGGGCCGGGCCTTGTAATTCCAGCTCCCTTAGTCGTAATTCGTGCTCCCTCTGCAACCTTCTATCTTCAGCCTCCCTTTCGGCCTTTTTATCTTCTGCCTCCCTTTCGGCCTTTTTATCTTCTGCCTCCCTTTCGGCCTTTTTATCTTCTGCCTCCCTTTGCTGTCGTTTTTTCTTCTGCCTCAATCTGCAGCCTCTTAATTTCTCTATCAGCCTCAATTTGTAACCTCTTCTCTTCAGCTACCTTTCTATCTTCCCTTTCAATATATTTATCACATTCAGTCGTTACGTATTGAATTAAAATTTGACCATCCATCCCCATCTCCTTCGCAGTGAGCACAGCAGCTGATCTAAACTTTGCTAGCTCAGCCATACTTTTTAGACAATATAATAATATATAAGCTAAATCTCTAACCAGTAAATACACTAAGTACTTCTAATTACTATAGTCTAACTAATTCTAACTAACCAGTTAACTAATTAATTATTACTGGCTGTGAAGATTCACCAACTTTTATCTGCAGGGACACTTTTACTTTTAAAGGAAATTTTACAATTTATTTCCCTACTTTTATTTCTCCCACCAGGAGATCTTAATATTACTGTTGGGCTAATTATCCCTGGACAAGACCCCAATATATGTAGTGGTATTGATGGTATTGTATGATGATGATGGTACTACATGTAAATTGTATGAGGCCAGCTGTGAAGGCTCCTGAGATAAAATGTAATTGAGAATTGTCAGAAGGCCTTTCTTGCTACCACTACGACCTCACACTTAATTTTTTTTTTTTAATGAATGTAGCTGCGTAAAGTGTCTAGGGTTATGATGTGTACTGTGGTGTGATAGTTATAAATATACCCATAGATATTTAACAAGACTAATAAGATTAACAAGTGTTACAATACACTGAACTAACTCACGTGTGTAAAGTTTTTGATATAATTATATTACATTTATTTGTTCTGGATCAAGTTTTATTTTGACCAGAACTTGTTTTAAAAGAAGGATTTAAAATTTATAAAAATTATGCATGGAATGTTACATAATAAATGCAAAAGTGAACATATTTAAGTACTAGAATAGTTAGTTTTATTAAAATGTTCTGGTAGTCAGCTACTAGGGAGGATATTTATTGTCTGTGCTGTTGGGGTGGTCTCATCACACCTGTCTATATTGACTACATAGTGTCCAGAAAATGGTGGGAATTTTTATGGGGTATCTGCAACTAAATGGGGTTGGTGAATATCCAGCAGACCAGAGGCTCACTCATCTGGTATTTGTAGCTCTGGTGCTGAAATCAGGTGGTCCCACCTCTCCGTGCTGGCGGGCAATAATGGTGGTCTCTGTCACAAGGACTGCACAGATACACTTGTGTAAATCACCACCCGAATAGATACTTCTTCGTGGACGACAGAAACTCGCAGCTCTGCAATCAAAGTATGGGCCATGTGTCAAAATCTATTCTCTACCCACGTCTGGACACCACACTGACACAACAACCACATTATACAGACAGGTCAGATCTCTCTGACCAAACAGCACAGTTACCATGGTGGGTTTACATCCGATAGATCCTCCCAGACTATAGATTCTGAAAAATAATTATTAGTTTTCTACCCTAAAAGAGGATAGGTAATATGTTTCCTTATTCTCAACTCTTGATCGGTCTTGCATAATCCTTGCTGGTGTTTAGGTACATTGTTAGTCCCTAGACCCTGACTTGGGCGGGGGGTCTAGAGCAAAATCCCTACTTGTTTGTAAGGCTAGATTATGATATGGCAGTATCAAATCACTCGAACATGAAACAATATTCAAAATATATAAAGAAATAATTTCAATCTTACCAGATTATGAATAATTAACACAGAAGTGCTAGCAAAACTCAGCTGAGCTGCTGGCTATAGGATGGCGTCCCTAAATTTAACTCACTGTCTTTCATATGGGAAAACACCACACTTTAAAATCTGTGTCTAACACTGAACAATTATTGAAGAATGACCCCAAATGCGCTCTGAGCGCTAATGATATGATTGTCTGTGGCCAATCACTGCCGAGGTTTATTTTTAATTTCAAATTTCCTCACTAAAGTCATTTCAGTCAAGCTTCAGTCACGTATGGATGGTTATCTGTTAGTCTGTCCGTCTCTACTTGTGTTTCTACAAAATTGTGCTCGATTTTTGACCCAACCGTTCTCTCCCCTTCAAATTTTTGTTGTAAAAAGTTATATTTAGACACAGCTACCACCAATGTCCCTTCACTTCTATGCCAAGTAAATTTGAACACCTGCGTCCCCAAGGTCGTGTTTTTGTGTGCAAATAACGATATGTTAGATTCAATGCAGTCTGTGGCTGATGTAAACTACACTGTCTTTTGTCATTATTTTCAATATTATCTATCCGTCTGTAAAATTAAGACCATATTCGTTCACTGCTCAGAATAGGCCATCTGGCCAGCTAATTTTTATATTCCTAACATTAATATTAAGAAAAATTTACTTTTTAATTTTTGTAATTTTTTTTCAGACATCTGCGTTCTTCCGCTCAAATTCAAATCAAGCGCTTGGTATCGCAAAACGTCCAATTCCGTACCTCGTGTCAATTTGGGGAACGTGGATTTTTACTTTCATCCATTCCCCCCCCCCCCCCCCAATTGCGTCTCTTTAGCCTTTCCAGTCATATTTTTTTCCTTTTTGATCCTCCGTTCCCCTCCGGTCTAGCAAGTCAAATTTATGGAGGGTGATGACCCGCGGTCTAGGCGATCATGTACATCAGCAGCCTACGCATTATGTTTTTATCCTTAAATGTTATCCTTGGAGGAATTTTACCGTTGTATCTCTGTCAATTTCACTACAGTGACTAGGAAAATAAATATTACACACACATGCAGGTATGTTCGCTTCTTTGTGTGACTAGGAAAATAAATATTACTCACACATACAGGTATGTGCCCTTCTTTGTGTGACTAGGAAAAGGAAGTTGGGGGGGGGGGGTGTCAAAATTAGACCAGTATTTCATGGTATCATCATGTTCAATTTTGCTGCGCCCACAGTATTCACATGCTCTGGCGGTGGTGGTTTCTCAAGCAATTTCTTTCACATAATGAAGCTGCCACCCCCTATGGACGACCTCATATTAGCCTGATGAAGCAGTGGTCATGTTCTTTCTGTCTCATAACAGACCCGCCCCCCGGAACAACACAGTGACGTTATGTATGGACGGCTTCATTCACCTGAAATGTCCTGAATTTTTTTTTTAAAACAATCTATCCCTTTCAACCACCGATGGGTGTCGGAGTGGCTCAGGGGTATGGCGTCCGCCTCGTATTCAAGAGGTACCATATAATTATAATTTATTGAAATATTTTTTTCAGAACCAGTGGTCCTAATTCCCTTCCTTATGTGTTATAAATGTTTATACAATACCAAAACCTACCCTCTGTCCTGTACTTACTGTTCTTAGTCTTCTATCATTTACTAGACACAGTATTATGGTCTTTGTCTTGTGTAAGTCTGACCTATACTGTGTAATAGGGGACAAACAGAAGTGATTGCGTCATTAATAGGCTGGACTGCCCATGGTAAATTTCCGGTGTTATGTGTTGCGGGTGGCATTAATGACCCGTCATCGAAGCATCATTATTGGTGATGCCTAGATGGCAGGGAGGGTAGTGTGATTCGCTTGCATAGCTAGGCGGGGTTGTCGCACGGAAGGTCCTGGGTAAGCCACTCACGTCTTGTTTTTCTGTTGTCTAGTTTTCTACTTCTTTATTTCTTACGAGTGCCTGGAAACATACCTTTATGTTTGTCTAAATATTTATTTACTGTTTACAGGCCTCGGGTTTCCCTTCCTTATGTGTTATAAATGGTCCTAATTACGTCATACTCCCCCCTGGTCTCATAGGTAGTGAGATCGGATGCTTAGCCGTCTCGGATAAGTGCGAAAAAATATGAGGTCCCGTGTGCAAGTTGCGCACGTTAAAAATCCCACGGCAGTTGGAAATCGTAAAGAGTAAGCTCATCAGGCCGCTGCACTCGCAAAATTTATAAATTAGGAAACCTACCCACCACAAAAATATTTATAGAATGTGGGATTCCTATACATTATATACACACATTGGGATTCTCGCCGGTGCTACGGAGTTCGTGCACTGCGCTGAGATCCTCCTTGTGTGATCTAAGCGAGGACATCGGAGCACTGATGGCGTTGTCCGTGTGCAATGAAGATAGCCCTTAATTAAAAAACCACACCACACCAAACCACCAATGGGTTTTAATTAGGATATATAGTATAATAAATTCAAGACATTATAGTAACTTCTTGCCCATTTACATTTCTTGCCCAAATAGAGTAAATCAAAACAAAAATTGTGTATGTGTGTGTGTGACCGCCTCTTCTCGTGAAACAAACAAACAATAAAAATAAAATAAAAAAAATGAACGGGGGAAAAAAAACCAAACGAAGTAAAGTCTCTCATAACTGTCCTGCTGTTAACAAGGTGAAAAGGGTGAGAAAGCCCAGGGGTGTTTGAGATGACACCAAATCCACTAATTATGCATTCATGAAATGTCCTGACGTGAGACTCTTAGGTTGACAAAAGGATAGGAAAGGGCTGGAACGTTGTTTAACCAAGAGATCATTGGCTGTATCTAGCGGCAGATGCGTCCCTAAAGTACTTGGCACCCGGGGCGGATGTTACCTATGACACCCCCTGCTCCAATAAAGAAACACACTAGTAAGTAACATTTTAACAGTAAGTACTATATTAATAGTGTCCGATGGCACCCCTTCCTGGCTGTCACCCGGGGCGGACCGTCCTCCTCGCACCCCCCCCCCCTAGTACGCCACTGTCTAGCGGTAACAACTTTTATAAAATGCTAAGTCGTATACAATCTTACTTATTTACTTACTTATTCGCTCCTTTTCTACCGTGAGGTGTAGAGGTTTGGAAGAGAGAACGCTATATTATCCTATCGGCTGTCTTCCTCCTGGCCTGGTTCCATCCTCGGTCCTTCAGAGATTGTCTAATGTCCTCCCAGCGGACTCTGGGTCGTCCTGAAGGTCTAGATCCTTGGCTCTTAGCCTCCCATACCTGCCGATCTTCTCCCATTCTGCAGACATGGCCAAACCATCTTAGTTGGGACTGATCTACTTGGGTCTGCAGGGGTTGGGTTTTTAGGCCTTGACGTTACGTCTGGTTGCGGACCACGTCTCTTCTTGTTACTTCAATCATCTTTCTCAGATACCTCATTTTTGAGGTTTGGATCTGACTTTTGTAGGTTGTGGCCACTGCCCACGACTCGCACACATACGTTAAGACTGGGACAAATGTGGAGCGGTATACAGCCATCTTCGTTTTCTTGCCAACTTCTCTTTTACTGAGGAATCCTCGATTTATGGCCTGAAAAAGTCTCTCAGCTGCTGCTCTTCGGGTAGCCTAATCTTCTTTGATGCCTCCCTTTCGGTCTAAAATAGCTCCGATGTATTTAAAGTGGTTGACCTGCTCCAGGACCTGTTCTACCAGCGTAATCTGATGCCTTCTTCCCTCTCGTGATATCACCATGGTTTTTGTTTTGGAGCTGCTGATGATCATCCCTCTCTTCTCCAGATCTTCCTTTATGACTTGCAGGTTGGATTGAGGATGTGCCTCTGATTTAGCAATCAGAACAACATCATCGGCAATGCTAGCTCTGAAATATAAACCTGTCTCATCATCCAGTACCCCACTGAATATTTTCTTGTCCTCTCCTTACATATTTTGATGACATCATCCATGAGGAGTATGAACAGATATGGCGACATGATATCACCTTGTCTTACACCAGTGGTAGTCCTGAACTTTTCTGACTTATGGTTTGCCGTCCTCACATAATTTCTGCAAGACTTGTAGAAGCTCTGTATAGCACTATCAGAGGTGCTTGAATGTTCTTCCTTGCCAAGCAGTCCCAAAGTTTGCTTCAGGGGACCTTGTCAAATGCTTTTTCCAGATCCAAGAAACAAAGGTGCATCTCATCTGTATACTCAAGGGCCTTTTCACTCAGCTGTCTGAGTGTGAAGATCAGGTTTTGAGTACTTCGGTGTCCTCGGAAGCCACATGTTAATCTGTGATGTTAATACATGCAGTTGTCTCCCTTCGTCACAGCAGCAGCAGAGTGGTCGCATATTTTCGTGCAAGATATAACCTACGCTACTTAAGTTTTATTCCTTCAAAATAGGTGTTCAAACTTACAGAATCCCGTATGGTTTTAGCACAAAGAGCTATACAGTAATTTATGTAACAAAATACATGCGCATTTTTTGTGTGTTATTGTAAGCGACATGTTTATATTGTTAATAGCCGCCATATTGAATTACTGAAATATTTTACTACAAAATGAACAAATGAATGTATAAACAAAACGAGACTGTTTCTTCGCTGCTTTAAAATAAATTCGATGGGTTTCTTGGTTAGAGGTAAGAATATTGCGTTTTTCTTTGTGTGCTTTTTAACAATGATGCCTATATTTCTGCATTTCAAAGTTTTATATGCACAATAAATGGTTAGCAGAAATGAGTGAATCCGAAGGGGACGGCTCTTGTCGGTCCCTAAGTTGTTTTCTTCTTCGGAGCCATCGCATTTGTAAAATAAATTGCACATAATAAGTCATAAACTGTTGTGGTTGGCATCATTTCTGATCGGTAACAGATGCGGAAGATCAGGCATGGAAGTGATTTGAATAATAGGTATGATCAAAAAAGTTTATGTTCTTCCTTTTGCGTCAAGTTTGAGCGTGGGAGAAGCTAAAAATTGATGCTGAAAAAATCTTAAATGTTACTATTAACCTGTTGTAAAAGTTATTGAAAGTCTCTTTAAACACTGCAGAAGATATGTAGTTCTGATACAGTAAAATCATATATTTTCAGCTGGTTACAGTTATTTATTAACTGATTCCGTACGTAAGATCTATTAAAAGACGCAATGGCCGACCGCTGTGACCGCAAGATCTTTTAAAAGACGCTGATTTATTTCGTTGTTTCTTTCTATTCTGATATTTTATACTGCCCGGAATTTATCTCGAACGGAAGTAAACCCAAAACTGGGCAAATTTCAAAAAGCTTCAACGTCTTTTATTTGCGTTTGAAGGAATTTTTTCACATTTATCTTCATCTTTAATCGTGTTTTGTCGTATCGCCATAATGGCCGAAAACACACAGGATATGTTACTAATATGTGAACAGTGAACAAACTGTGCGATCAACCATAACTTTCTTACTTTTTCTGTGTTTCTAAATGGATTACCTGCACAAAGAAAGCAGTGAAACTGTATTGTGATAACAATTTATGTTACAAGCCTTACGTAAGTCGAAAATTGTTGTTCAAAATTTCAAGTTATCTATTTTCCTTGTACATGTTATCTCTTATAACATAAACATAACATAAAATTAGCTAGAAAGGCATATGGATTTATATTGTTCATCCAATGTACTTTAATTTGATATATAATATGTTATACTTAACTCATGATTAGACACACATTGTCTGTAAACGTAAATTATGTATGTGTAAATTTTTGGGGCCTAAAAATAATTCCGTCCAGAGCTGAAAATAATTACGTACTGAATCAGTTAATGCAGATTACTATAAAATCACCCACATGCTGCATCTGGATCTTGCGATAAAATATAGGCTACTACTGGACAAAAGTTAAGGGCCGCCATTCAGTTTAGACAAGGTTTATATAATTGATTGGCAAACTGTAAAGACAAGTGAAAATGTAATTAAAACTGAGCTCAGAGAAATGTGTATACATTTCTGTGTGCACTAGGTTAATTTTTTTTAAATGTCCAAAAACTGGGTCACTTTAACCCGCACGTGAAAATTGCCATTGTTGCTGCAAAAAACTCGTGGTTTTTGCAACACGCCCCACTAGTTCAAAAGGTGAAAAAGTGAGTTGAATTTGAATGCACGTGGAAAATGATCATCGGTAAAGAGTGTTCACCATTGGTATGCAATAAATCAGTATGACAAGTGGTCGAAATGATCACTGCATTAGCCATGCCACCAAGGAGAAGTCTCAGCACTGTAGACCGTGGTCGAGCCATGGCATGGATTCAGGATGGTCAATCTGTTCGTCATGTTGCAAGACATTTAGCAGTGTCCCACTCTACCATTCAGAGACTTCTTGAGAGATTTCAAGCTACCGGACATTTGGAAAATTGACCCTGCTCACGAAGAATTATATAAACCTTGTCTAAACTGAATGGCGGCCCTCAACTTTTGTCCAGTAGTATATATTGTGATATGCATGGGAGAGAAAGATTTGGGTGCAACAGAGTGTTTATTGAGTGTATTGATTTATTAAAGGTTTCATAGTTTTCAAAATTGAATAAAAGATTATTTGTTTGCAAAAATTATTCCACATTTGATTTCATTATAAGGCATTGTGAATGTCACAGAGCATATGATTAAGTTAGGCATTGTTTTACACAACTCATACTGACATCCAGTCAGTTTATGTATATAAATTGTAAATTTGTTTTCCTTGAATACTACCACAATCTCATCTTTCACTGACTAATTAGATCAGGCATATATCAACAGTTGGTTCATAATTTTGAATTAGCAAACTGTAGGTCTACCTACATTTGATTACGAGAACTATTGAAGCAAGTTAATAGCATTAACACTGAGAAAGCAAAAACTATGATAATTAACAAAGCAAATGATAAGTCAGCGTTAAAATAAGAATAAATGTGAAGAAAGCAGAACAAGTTAAGAGTTTCTGATATCTTGGATATATAATAACAGAAGATATCAGATGTGAAACAGAATTCAGGAAAAGAATAGAAATGGCCAAAGCTACATTCAACAACGTACTAATTAAAACTGAGTCATCAGTTGTTATGTATAGTTTTTATTACTATATGGTGTAGAAACATGGATAACAAGCAGTTAGAAGAAAGAATTGAGGCCCTTGAGATGTGGATATATGGGTGCTTCTCATGGAATGAAACGAAAACAAATAGAGGTCTTTGAAAAGCATGGAATGAAAAGTGAAATAATCAAAGTTAGCTAAAATATTTTGACCATATAAAAAGACATAACACCTTGCTGAAAACCTTAATAGAAAGAACAAATGAAGGCAAACATGCAAGAAGGAGACAAAGCAATAAGTGGAAAGATAACATCATCAGATAGACAGGAAAGAGTCTATCAGAGTGCACCATCAAGAAAATAGACAGAAGACATTGTGACCCTTAGCTTTTAGAAATACAAATCATCTTTGGTATTCTTACCTAGTCATGGCTTTACCAGAGGCCCATTAGAGCCTTCATGAAGTTTATATCCTAACCAGTAAATTGTCTTTCTTTTCCTTTTCATTCTCAGTGCATCAATCAAAGAACTGGGAGTAAAGGGAGGAAACAAAAATGTAAAGGTAAAATATTGTGATGAAGTAGACTACTTAATGAGTCATGGACAATTAGTAAACAAAAAGCACTAGAGGCTACAGAGATGTAGTTTTACAGAAGAATGTTAAAAATACCATGGACAGCTAAAAATCTTAGTGAGGATGTCCTGGACAAGAGACCAATGTGTAAAGGAGGCTTGTTCCTCATGTTAGAATGAGGCAATCCACATTTTTTGGGCTCGTTGTGAGAAGAGGAAAGCTGGGTATATCGTAACAACAGGGGGGGAATTGAGGAAGAAGGAGATGGAGGATGACAGGGAGAGAGGACGCTGGACAGTTTGACATCATGGAGAGAAGTCATCAACAGAGTTGATAAATAGTACTGGAGACAGGAAGTTGTGGAGATATATATGATCACCAACACCACCGGCATGGTACTTTAAGAAGAATAAGACTACTTACTGCAACATTCCATCACTGATTACAAAAAATTATTTTTTTCACTTAAGTTGACTATTTTTATGTACTTTTTTTTTGTACATCGAAGGACCTTGAAAAGATGGCACTTGATAGGAGAAAACGGCATACGTTTTTTTGAAGGCCTTTGCTCCTTGGGGAGCATATACTGATCATGAATGTCTGAAGTTTTGACTTGATATTTTTGGTGGCCTGCAGTTTTTCAAATTCATAAAGTAGGGCTGAGTGTACAGTTGTGTTGAACAGCCTAATCCTATTTTTCTGTGAAAAAGCTGGAGAAATCCATACTGGATTGAGAGTTGAAAGCAAATCTGGTTTTATTTATCCTGGCATTGGCATCCTGGTTTTGTTCATCCTTTTTTTTGCCAACATTACTTCCCAAATACACAAAGTTGGGCTCATCTTCAGTTATCTGCTTATTAATCTTTATCTGAATTTTGCTTTGTCTACTGTTAATTTATATTTATTTTGTTTTGTTTACATTGATATTTAAGCACATTGTTCCTGCTTCTGCTGTTAGTCTGTTTGTCTTTTCGTATATCTCTTGTTATTTATGTGATAGAAAATATGTTTTCTGCAAAATTAAGATCCTTTAAGTATTCATCAGAGGTCCACAGTGTTATTATTTTCTTATCGTCTTTTGTTTGTCTTATTACCCAGTCCACAACTTGCAAGTCTGTCATCTGTGAGAGCAAACCCAACCTTGTCAGCACAAAAAGTGTCTTAAAATATTAACACAGGTCTGTAACCGTTTATCCAAAATTTCTCTATCCCTTCTTCCTTCAGTCTTTGCTGTTGTTATCACATGTTCAGTATTCTTCTAGAAACATATAACTGAGATTACCTCCTGATCCTTGCAGTGATATGTCTCTTCCTTCCCCCCCCCCCGCCCCCCCCCCCCCCCCCCCACCCCCAAAGCCTAGCTCAGGACCTCATCATTAGATTTATTACTTCTTCATCATCCTTCTAAGAAATCACATCTCACAGTTTGGTTTCAGAACTCAGCATTTGTTTATTCGTTCTATTTTTGTATTTAGAATGTCTCTCTGCACCATGTACAAAAGTTCATTCGCAGCATACATCTTGTTCCTTATTGTATATACAGTACTTTAAAAAAAAAATTATGGCTTTGAAAAATGTAAATTTGACAAGTGTGACTGCCTTAAATTGTATCTGTGACTTCAGTTGTTTTTTTTTTTTTTATTCAGAAGTTTGTCCTTTTCTTTGCAAACGAATTCATAAATCCTGTATGCACATTTATGCATTATGAGAACCACCTTGAAGTCTTCCTCAGCTATTAGTGAAACTATCTGGATAGTTCTTGAAAGATTTATTTTGTCACTCATTGTCCTATTCATCCTTTAAAGCAGTGCTTCTTAACCAGGAGTGCATGCACTCCCTGTGGGTGCGAGACTCACCTTCAGGGGGTGCTAGACTCACCTTCAGGGGGTGCGAGACTCACCTTCAGGGAGTGCAAGACTCACCATCTAGGGGTGCAAGACTCACCTTCAGGGGGTGCAAGACTCACCTTCAGGGGGTGCAAGACTCACCTTCCGGGAGTGCAAGACTCACCTTCTGGGAATGCGAGACATGCCAGATATTTTATAACGCGAATCATCATAAACAATATATAATACACAGAACTCAAATGTATTTGTACAAAATAGAACATTGACAACGTGAATTAGATACCGAACCTTAGTCACATTCTGTAAATAACATTTTCTCAAAATAAACTTTTATCTCTTTTTAGCATTTCTGGCATGTTTTGCGAGTTAGAAGATAAAGGGGTGTGAGGCTTCTTAAGATGCTTTAAAGGGATGCGAGGCTTCCTAAGTTGCTGTAAATGGTTGCGAGGCTTCTTAAGATGCTGTAAAGGGGTGCAAGGCTTCCTAAGTTGCTGTAAAGGGGTACAGGACCTCTAAAAGGGTAAGAAACACTGCTTTAAAGAATGGCTGCATGGAGATTCCATCTATCATCTTCTTGTTATCAGGATTCATATGAGAATTGACTGGCACTTCTTAGTGGTTAGAGCACTTTGTCTGATGGTTGAACTGCTATCTAATATATTTCTTGCATACAGTTTTCTTTTTTTTTTTCTGTGCTCTTCCTTACATTTATATAGAAGTATCACAGGAAATCATAATATCCTTAATACAACTGAAGATTTATTTCACTAATTCAAGAAATGTTGCTAGTGGGTGAGAGATATACTTCAAATTCAAGAAATGTTGCTTGTGGATGAGTGATATGTTTCTAATTCAAGAAATGTTGCTTGTGGGTGAGTGATATGTTTCTAATTCAAGAAATGTTGCCAGTGGGTGAGTGATATGTTTCTAATTCAAGAAATGTTGCCAGTGAGTGAGTGATATGTTTCTAATTCAAGAAATGTTGCTAGTGGGTGAGTGATATGTTTCTAATTCAAGAAATGTTGCCAGTGGGTGAGTGATATGTTTCTAATTCAAGAAATGCTAGTGAGTGAGAGATTACAACAAATTCAAAAGTGGTTTTATCCTCATTTCACTCAGCTGCCATGCCTGAAGAGAGAAAGAAAAAGAAGAAGAAGACAAGCCATGACCACTCCTCACCCCTGGGAGTTGCCAGCACTAATGGAGGGGGTCGGGATATAAAAGAGTGGGTGGAGATGAATGCCATGGGGGACAGGGATGCAGACAAGGAAGTAAAAGGTGGGAATAATAATGTAGACATTTAATTTAGAATTTATCATTAGTGAAATCAGTTATTACTAGTTGGACCCGGCGTGACATACTCCATCAGCATCATATCTTAAAGGTTATTATTTAAATATCAACACATTTGATTTGTTCATTAATAAATTTCATTATAAATACAATTAAAAATTTCGTTCTTCTCAGATACAACACTTAATGGGTCCATTGATCTAACTCTTGAGAGACCAACATATAGCTGCCTGTGACTGAATACAGGTTTCAGAAGGTATAAGCGTATTCTTTCAAAAGTCTGTCCCTGTGACTTGTTTATGGTCATTGAAAATGCCAAACGTGTAGGAAGCTGTCTTTTCAAATTCAAAAGAATTTGAAAATCATATTTGTATCAGATGGCGTAAGAGGTTTACACGGTATGAGAACAGTATCTAAGTTCAGTCCATCTATTACGCGAATGTCTTTGTAGACACGTAATTATCAATCTTGTTCAATTGCATAGTTCCTTTGATGGCATAAGATTCCATAATACTCAGACAGTGGGTTGAGTGAAACCTTTCCATCATGACAGCATTTAGTGTATTCATTCGATGTGTTTAACTCATGTTCCCAATATCTTGCATTGCAAGACTCACATTTGTAACACATATTTCCTATGTCATGCTCTTCCACATTAATTACAGCTTGTTGATTATTCGCATCTGACGTGTCTATTTGATTAGTCCTATTGCGTTTTGCCCATCTTCTCATTTCCAGTCTTTCTTCTCTTTCTTCAATATTTTTCTGTCCGTCTTCATAGTCGTAGAGTCTCGTTTTGGTCTCTTAGCTTATCAGATCTCCTCTAATGTTTCATTAGCATTTCTTCTACGTTTTCTCAAAGTTCTTACAGCACACATTGCAAATTACAACAAAAGGAAACTCCAAAATCTGTTTCCTCCACACACGCACGACTGGTGACCTAGATTTGACATGCAGTTCACTTTGACTCCGCCCTTTATTGATTTTCCGCTAACGATAGTTCGCTCGTGGCATGGTTGGTCTCGACGAACTGGGCTACCTGGTGTTTTTGGGCAGCATACCTAAGAGTTTTATATATAGATAGATATTGTTAACTTACTGAAGTCAAACCAGTCACATCTCAGCCAACCTAGTTTGTAGAAAATGTAAATTTTGAGACTTTAAACTGTTAAGTAAATTAGCTTATTTTCTGTCACTGAACTTAGATTAAAGTTAGTTGCTTATCCTTTACAGGACGTGGCAATCAACCCCAGCTTTTATTGGCTGTTTGTGATTTTTCTAGGCAATTTTTTTCATTCAGTAGTTTGCCATTGCTTTCTGAATGGTACGGCGCTTATACCATTGTTAAAAATCCACACAAAGCGATCTGCTACCAAACCGCCTGCAGCAGGTTTCGAACCTGGTATATCTGGATTATGAAACTGCGTTCATATCCATTAGGCCACAGACGCCGAACTTAGATTAGGGACACCATTTGCTGAGACATAAATGTGAGTTTAAGTAGAATAGTTTTAGGGATTAAAGTCAGACAGATAAAATGTATTGGTCACATAAAAAGACAACATCTTGCTAGAGACAATAATGAAAGAAAGAGCTTATGACAGCTTTATAAGTGGGAAGATAACATCAAGAGGTGGACAGGAAAAGTCTGAGTGTGTCATTAAAACAAGTGACAGAAGATATTGGAGCTCCATTGCAGCCACCTTTGAATGTGAATGCGGCAGTTGATCAGATTAGATCAGTACTGGAGGAAAACAGTGTAAAAACACACTTCTCATTTGGTTATCTTTAACAGATTGACATACCGGTATAATAGGCTGTTTCATTTAAATATTATTTCTGTTAATGCCAGTCATTCCAGACGGTGATCCCTGCTGTTAGTTATATGAACTCATTGGCCATTAGTGTTTAATTATTGTTAATGATATTTTGTAACATATATTGCAGATGTTTTGGATATAGGAAAGCTGGAAGTTAGGCATCAGCCAATCAATTATTACCTTAGATCCCCCGGAACACAGGAACAATAAATACACACCTTCCTTTTCTGTGCTATCTTTTCAAAGTCTTTCCATGCCTTCGTGTCTAAGTCTGATTTCCTTGTCAATGTGGTTCTTTGGTCTCCCTCTGTTTATCTTACTCTGGTGATTCCAGAACTAGAATTGTAATGCTGTCAACTGGTTTTCTCAGTGTTGGGCCCCATCTGACACAAGCATCTCTGAACTTCTTGTTCCACTAGTATTTATCTGGTTAATTTCGTGAGTTCTACATCTTAAGTTACACTATTTCAATCCTATTCTGTTTAAAAACCACCTATGAAAGTGTAACTTCTTGGTTGTCATGTTTCAGATGACCTGTACTCTACAGCAAAAGTAGTATTCAGTTATGATTTAAAATCATTAAACAAGTGAAGAAGAAAAAAGGTATTAAGGACCTGTTTTATTGTAGTTACCGAATTTACTGAAAAGCAAAAAATAAATGTTTCATACATTCTGTTGCCTAGAATAAAATATGACCAGCTATCATTAATCAATAATTCATCATATCTTCCACACACACACACAAAACTACATTTTTGAGGAAACACCTACACACACTATATACAGTATATACTCGAGTATAAGTCAAGAAATTTATTCCCATTTTGGACCTTAAAAAATGTGCCTACAACTTATAGTGAAGTAAAAAAAAAAAAAAAGATTAATGAAACCGTTAGATTCATGTACCGGAAATATATTTATAACTCAGGTCTTGCCAGATACTGAGATCGTGTTGCTACTTGGCAACCAAGGACTGAAAACAGTATGTCATTTTGGATGGGACGTTAAGCTTTCTGAGCGGGCGATTTTAAACGGGAAATGGTTAAACTGAAAGTGATAGAATTTACAGAAAGCCTGTGAAATTTCAGTGCAATGCGGGAATTCAGAATCGACGAAAAACTCATTAGACTTATAATTGGGTCATTCATTTTGGAAGCTTTTTAAATTCTTAAGTCTAGGGTTGACTTATAGTCACATCGACCTATACTGTAGCGTTAAAGGTATATATCAATTATGGTTTATTTCTTGATGTGATTATGGTTGGGTGATGAATAGTTTTGCTCAAAATGTCCTGTGCTGTTGTATTGTCAAAACTGACATACATTTTCTTGTTTGCTTTGTCTTGTGGAATAGTTTTCTGGACTTAACATAATTATGTAGAAGTTTATTTCTTTTCTTTTTTTCCCCCAGAGAAACAAAAACATAAAGCCAGCGGTAGTTCAGAATTCCCAGCTATTGTCGACTTTCATGTCAACAGATCATTTACTATGAACAGCAGTGACACCAGTTATGACAACTACTATAGTAGTGACCACCATAGCCACAATTTGAGCCGGGACAGCATGTTTGATTACGATTTTGACGATTCTGGTCCACATCGTGAAATGGCTGTCGATGTCCCAGACAATTTTGTTGCCAATATCAAGTCCCCTCCTCGCTATCCTCCCCAGTGGTCAGCAAGTGGTATGTCCCATTCTGTCACATCACCATCAAAGATGAATGGCAAAGACAAGAGGGGAGAAAAGCCCCACTCTCAGGTTTCTCAGAATGCAGCTGACAGGGGCTATCAGCAACAGCAGCAGAATTTCCTGCAACATCATCAGCCCTCTCCCCAAGAGCTGGAAAGGTTACATAAACACCAGGAGGCACTGAAGGTAGAAAAATATATCAATCAAGAATGCAGTATTTTGTGTCATTTGATGTATGTGTGCACCACAGTTGTCTTAATTTGTAGAAGGAAAGAACACTTTAAATATAAAGGAAAAAAGGGATTAAAATGGGTGGGATATTGAATAGCAGACATTTGCCTTCCTTCTTTCCTACTTTACTTCCTTCCTTTCTTTCCCTGACTTCATCATTTTAAAAATTGCCTCTTTACACTGAAAAATTGTGGATAAATTGATGTCTTGATTTCCTCGCATACAAAAATGAAAATGCTTCATTGTATACTTTGCATTTAAGAAACGCAGAGAAGAAGAGAGGAGACAACAAGCAGAAGAAGAGTTTTTGAGAGCCTCTGTAAGAGAATCAAAGAAACTGCAAGCCTTGGAAAGCAGCAGAACTACGGACTCCACACCTACAGGACTTACAAACACTGCTTTTGATACTGACGATGATGGGATAGATGGTAGTGAGAGTAAATCACATTCTAGAACAATGTCTGATGCTCTGAGGGAAGAAATGTACTTGAAAAAAAATGTAGGTAAGTGTACTTGTGTAGACAGGCAGCAGTAAGTATTACAGATAAAGAATTTTGTGCATAAGTGAACAACAGCAGAAATACAGAGACAGAAATTGTGTTGTCCAAGTAACCCATACTTGTCTCATTCTTCTATAATTTACTAGACATGGTATTACGGCTTTTGTCGTGTGTAATCTAGCCTATTCTGGTTAATAGGAAAGCTATAGAAGTGATTGCGTCTGCAATTAGTTTGGGTCATTCCTCTGCCCTTTGTGAGTTACATGGAAGGTTCGTGCTAATGACCACCGTTCATGAAGCATTATTTTGTGGTGCCAAGTTGGCAGAGTGGAAAGTCACGATTCACTCCTGTAGTGAGGCGGTGTTACCATCTGGATAGTCCTTGTTTCTAGTCCCTTATCACTTCTGTTGTTTTTCTGTTGTCTAGTTTTCTACTTCTTCATTTCCTATGAGTGCCTACTATTACCTTTTTATGTGTATTTATTTAGTTCTTCAACAAGCACATGTCAAGTCCTTCTTACTAATTCTATGTTGTAAGTATTAATTATTACAAAGTAATTAATACATACAATATAGAATAAGTACTATGTAGAAAAAACATAAGAAATACGTGTCAATAAAAGTGTATATCTACATACTAATGAAATAATATATAAAATAAAAATGATAATTAAAAAATGTGTTTTTAAACTGAATACCTTCTTTTTCACTACCCTGTACAGTGTCACTAGTATTTACACATAAGTGTGTCATTAAGTGTGTTGTTAAACATTAATTATGTGTGCGCTCTCGCTGTGAGTGACATTAAATTTGTACATCTGTTCGTGTCAATCATCATTTTCATCTATCACCACCGCAAGGAGCATAGGTCTTCAAAAAACTTATGCCAAATCATCCTGTCTCATGTCTTCAGCTCCAAGTTTTTCTTTATCTTTCTCATTCCATTCATATCTGTCTCCAACTCTCTTCTCCATGTGTTCTTTGGTCTCCCTCAACCTCTCTTACCCAGGGTATTCTAACTTCTGCCTTGTAATGCTGTCAACAGGTTTCCTCAGTGAGTCCTATTCATCATCAGCATCTTCTTCTCATCTCTTGTTCCACTCTCTTTTGTCAGGTTCTTGTCATCAGTTCCACATTAGTGATCTTGTCATACCATTTCAGTCCTACTTTATGCAAGCCCCCAGTGTTAAGGGTCAGATGCTGTGTAAATTGATGTCCTATGCATGATAAATTTTGAGGCACATTAATAATTATGTTTAATAAACTCTGTATTTTGGTTTCCATTGCCTCAGGTGTTGACGATTTGTTCTCATGCCTTCATTACATTCGGAATTGTCTAGCCACTCCTGAAGACCAGAAGTACATTTCTTTTGTGCGATTACTCTTCCAGAATGAGTATTTTCAGCAGGCAGTCAGTCTTCACAATCAGGTAAATGTTCTGAATTTTGTAACCTGTTCAGTCTAGTGTTGTTTTTTTATGTTTTCGCAGCTACGTAATGGGTCTGGTTTTGGCACATTTGGTTATGAATACCACCATTGTAGGAGCCATAGAAGTGCAGTGGTTAGTGCACTAGCTACCTGGTTCGGTGGTCCATGATTCGATCCCCAGTTGAGGCGGGATTTTTTAGACCGCAAACGGCTCCAGGGTCGACCCAGCTTCATGAATTGGGTACCAGAGCAACTTTGAGAATGTTAAGGCGGCCGCCGTGATGCTGACCACATCACCCCTAGTGTGCCGATGGTCAAGAAAATATGGGCCTAACACCATATTCCCATTATGCCTCAATGGGCATGTAATGGGATCCTTTACCTTAATACCATTGTGTCATAATTCCTCTGCAGTAAACTTTATTCAATTTTTTTTTCCTGCTAGAAGTGAGTCAGGTGGAACTTATAGAAAAACAAGTTCTTAGTAATTGGGTTATTTTAAACTTTTTTTTAGGAAAACGGTTATCAATATTTTATTAATTTCTAGGCTAAAAGAAAGCATTGTCTTTGTAAAAGGTGCGACAGTTAATGAATTAGCTCTTTACACGGTGTGTTGAATAACACAATTTAACAGTGTATTCAGTAACAGCGCTATGTATCTGTTCACACAGTTTCACTGTCAATATATATCAACACAATTGTGGGTCAGATAACATCAATGCTTTTTCTGTATGTATCATTGAATTCCACTGTGTATCAACACCAAATGTGTATTAGACAAGGCCTTTTTATTGTGTATCAGATTGCACCATTTTACCATGTATCAGACTGACATAATTATAACACCAGACCTAAGGGTCTTTTATGTTTGGACATGCGCCCTAACATAACCGACTAGGTTGAACAGGACGCGCCTTGCCAAAATGAGGCAAAACTTTATTTAAAAAAAAAAAGACTGACATAATGCATTGTTTATCAAGTAACACTGCTGCATTGCAAATCTGTTAACACAGTTTTATTAAGTTGTGACATGGTAGCATTGCATTTTGGTTATTGAAACATTAAAATTTTCTAACACTTTATATGTGATCTAGCAGAATTTAGACATATTTAGCACGTTAGAAGTTCTTAGCTTTTTATGCAAAGGATTTATTTTCCTGGCAGCTGTTGATTCCTCTTGAACTTGTGAAGTTCTTACTGCAGTCCTCACTGTACTATCTGTAAAGATTGCCGTCCAGTTTTCTATTTCAGGGTCCTGTTGTCTGGTACCCCCTTTTTGGATAATGCTTTACAGGGGCTCCAGAAACAATTGTGTCCACTCCTATGAGCGTTCCATATCAGCCTATATATGCATGGAGGCATATCTGGAGTCATCCTTATATGATCACCAGCTATGCTCAATGCTATAGTATGTAGATTTGGATGTGAACCTCTGTCTGTGAGGCTAATTACACCCTCATTGATTCTTGAAATCTTCCACATACTTCCAGGGATTCCCCCTGTGGTGAAACATGTTGAGAACCCAGCATTGCACACTAAGCTTGGAGGAGTCACTTGGGCCCCGAGATGTAACTCTGACTTTGACCTGGTTGACTGCATGCAGGAGGATCTCACTATGGCCCCATGATAGGCAGGGGGAGCTGGGAAGTGGCAATGTGCAGGATGTGACGATTCCTTTGGAGAGCCCAGAACCAGAGCACAGTATTTTAGCTCTGCATAGTTGGAGAGTCCCCTTGAATGACATAACGCACAGTATGCCACATGCTTCTTCCTCCTAGCTTGGGACCAGATGTGATGATCCTTTAAATGCAAGCCAAGTAGCAGAAGCTGGAGCTTATGTCTTCAACTCAACATGTTTCGGAATGGCAGAAAAGCCATAGGAAAAGCCTAGATCTACAGTGTAGATAATACCAAAGACTCTTAGACTTGGTATTGGCTGCAAAAGAGCAAAAAGCTCAACAGCCCTAGTTAAACAACAAATCAGCCTCTATCATGTTGTGCTGCTAGGCTTACTCATTGTGTTTTCTGTCTGTGAGTTGTTTGGTGCTGTCCCAAGATCTTCATCTCTGACCCACTACAGCCACTTAATCTTAGTGATCTGTAAGCTTCTGTTTTGTGATTGGGTTTTGTTCTATTTTCTAAAATCTTCATTATTCTGAAGTATTATATTTAGTGTATGATTATGCATGGTAAGTTTTTCAGTGGTAGGCTGTGTATGTTTTTCAGTTGGTTGAACTGACCTCAAGGTCACCTCCAGTTAAACCAGTAATGGATGACGCAGAGGAGCTCCATTCTGAAGTCCAGCATCATTTTGCACACTCAAATTTGAATGGCCTGGCCCAGGAACTGCTTTCACTATTTGATAAGCCAAATTTCAAAGTGAGTTACAACACCAGTTACTGTCATCATGTTGTCGCAGTGGACATAAGATATAATTTGAGAAGCTTTTGTTTTGATGTGGTATTTTTTTAACTTATTGATTAGTACAGTTAAGTAGTCAAGAACAACTAAAACAAAATACTTTCTGAATTTTAAAAATCCATTAATTAAAAAACAATAATAATGAGGAAAAAAAAAGAGAAATCTTTTATATATTCACCAGAGAGTCAAAGTTCGTCAAAAATTATTAAAAAATTGACTTTTAAAGTTACCTAAATGAAACTTAGCTGCGTTGTAAGAACTTTAAATATATCTGTAACAGTTCTGCCGCATGTAGTTCCTGGGGTCTCTTAAGAGGCACAGAAAGAGTAGACCTACAGCAACCTCAGGCATGTCGTATAAAGTGACTACTATGACATTGTACACGGGGTCGGCAACCTCATGTCAAATAAACTGCTGCAAGAGTTTATGCTTCGATATAGGCTTCCTCAAGGAAGCCATCTACAATGGTGGCTGCATGCTCCATAAGGAGAGAAAAAGATGATGATGATGATGAAGTCAGTTCTAACAGTCTATATTTCTTCTTCGTACACTCTCAGACCCCCTGTCTGTGTAAAAAAAAACAATGAAGTTACGGAAACAATAATAAATGAACAAACTTTGCTGCGGGATGGACATTCGGAGTCTGTGGCTCGTATGACTGTCAGTGGTGAAAGCCAAAAGGAAGCCACTGACATGAAAACGGATGTCCTGACCGCAAAACAGGATACAAGAATAGGTTTTTGGAATGTCGGGACAATGTACGAGACAGGTAAACTAAGATAGGTCACGGCAGAAATGAGAAACTATAGGTTACACATTCTAGGGATAAGCGAGAGCAGATGGACAGGGGCAGGAAAAGTTAAAACAGCAACAGGAGAAACAGTACTTTACTCTGGAAGAGAGGATGGACAACACAATGAAGGTGTAGCCATTATTCTACAGAAAGGAATAGAAAGGACATTACTGGAATGGAAACCCATCAACAACAGACTGATAAGATTAAGATTGAGAGGGAGATTCACCAACACTACAATAATACAATGCTACGCACCAACGAATGATAGCGATGAGGAGGTCAAGGATGAATTCTATCAACAACTGCAGAAAGAAATAAAGAAATGGAAGACACACCTAGATATGATCTTGTTATAGTAATGGGAGACCTCAATGCGAAAGTTGGTACACACAATACATATAATGAAAGAGCAATGGGGAAATGCGGCAGCGGAACAGCAAATGAAAATGGGGATAAACTAATAAGTTTCTGTAGCATTAATAACCTGGTCATTGGAGGAACACTCTTCCCACATAAAGAAATTCACAAATTAACATGGGAATCACCAAATGGTCGGGACAGAAACCAGATAGACCACATCATGGTTAACGGTAGATGGAGACATGCATTACAAGATGTGAAGGTAAGAAGAGGTGCAGATGTGGGAAGCGATCACCATTTAGTAGTAGCAAAACTGAAAGTGAAACTATGAAGGGCTGCACCAACTGTAACTACACAGAAAAGGTTTGACATCAGCAAATTGAAGGACTCCCTTACCAGAAAAGCTTTTGCGGCCGACATAAAGAAACGATATCAATTTGCCAAAAGTCAGGAAAAGACATTGACTGATGATATAGACCAGAATTTCAACACCATTTCAACAATATACAAAGAAAGCAGCAAATTATGCTTGGGATTCCAGGAAAGGAAGAAGCAAGACTGGATAACACCAGAAACTTTAAACACCATAACGATGAGAAAGGAAATGAAAAGAAAGAAAACAGAAGCGAAGTCCCCCAGGTTAAAGCAACTATATAGCGAACAGTACAGTCAGCTGGACAAGGAAGTTAAACGCCAAACCTGAGCCAACAAAAGGAATTTCCTAGACGATCTTGCAAGACAGGCAGAGGAGGCAGCACTGAGAAATGAACAAAGCACAGTATACAAAATAACTAAATTCATCAGCGGAAAACGAGGTGCAAACAATATTACATTAGTAAGAGATAAGCAAGGTAATCTCATCACGACAGCAGAGGGACAAGAAACAAGATGGGCAGAGCACTTCAGAGAAACTCTGAACAAGGAACCACCAGAGACACAATTGAATGTTCCTGAAGCTGAAAACGATCTAGATGTGAATACAGACATTCCACGAAAAGAAGAAATCATCACAGCAATCAAAGGGTTAAAGAACGGCTAAGCTCCGGGCCATGATAACTTAAATGCAGAGCTATTTAAGACAGACCCTGAGCTAGCAGCAGAACTATTAGAACCACTATTTGCACAAGTCTGGAAAACGGGGACAGCAGCATCAGAGTGGAACAAAGGAATAATTGTCAAATTGCCCAAGAAGGGAGATCTTGCAGACTGCAATAATTGGAGAGGAATCACTCTTCTCTCAGTTCCCAGCAAAATACTAGGCAGGATAATTATACAGAGAATTTCAAAGGCAGTAGATCACAAACTGAGGAAAGAACAAGCAGGATTTAGAAAGAACAGGAGATGTGTAGATCATATATTCACTCTCAGGAACATTATAGAGCAGTGCTCAGAATGGCAAAGACAGCTTTACATTAATTTCGTTGATTTTGAAAAGGCTTTTGACAGCATACATAGGGACAGTTTATGGAAAATACTGAGGGCTTATGGAATTCCAAGCTGCATAGTGTCAATCATAAAAAGCCTGTATGCAAACTTTACGTGCAGTGTTGGGCACAGTAACCTAACCTTTGAGGTGAAGACAGGAGTACGACAGGGATGCCCCTTATCAACCACTCTATTTTTAACAGTCATAGACTGGGTGATGCGCCAGACAACAGAGGGCAGTCCAAGAGGAATAAGATGGACAACATTTTCTACATTGGAAGATCTGGAATATGCAGATGACATTGCACTGCTAGCACATTCACATCAACACATCCAGGAAAAAACGGATAGACTTAATAAGTTTAGCCAGCAGGTGGGCTTGAACATCAATTTAAAGAAGTCTGAGGTCATGACGCTCAATGTGAGCAACCCTGAGCCCATATCAGTAAGGAATAAGCAATTGGTACAGACAGATACCTTCACATACCTAGGAAGCATAGTAACACCAGATGGCGGGGCAGGCAAAGACATCAACATCAGAATGAATAAGGCAAGAACAGCCTTCTTTAGCCTAAACAACATCTGGAAGTCCTCCCAATACAGCACAAGCACAAAATTAAGATTATATCAGAGCTGTGTGCTTTCTGTGCTTCTCTATGGTGCAGAATGCTGGAGAGTTACAGAGAAGGAAATGTCAAAATTGTCCTCTTTTCACACAACATGCCTAAGAGAAATTCACCGAATTTTTTGGCCGAATACCATCACCAATCAAGATCTGCTTACTCGGAGCAAGCAAGAGGACATGCACACCATCATAGCTGGCAGACGCTGGAGCTGGGTTGGCCATGTCCTCAGAAGAGACCCCGATGCCATCACAAGAACAGCTATGCTTTGGACCCCTGAAGGAAAACGAAAGAGAGGCCGATCACAAACAACCTGGCGGAGGACTGTGGAGGCTGAGATGCAAAGAATGAACCAGAGTTGGGGCACTGTACGAAGGATGGCCACCGACCGAGCAAAGTGGAATCAATTTGTTGTTGCCCTACAAGACGCCACTAGGCGTGATGGTCACTGACTGCTTTGACGGTCGGCGGCTAAGGATCAAAGAAGAAGACACTCTCAGACGTCTACTTGAATGTTTTCAAAGAAAGCAGTAGTCAGCTTGAGGCTATTTGCATCTCTGTAGAGCTTTTCCACGAATGGTATATATGAGCATAATATCAGCTGTTTGCAGTCATAATGTTCATAATTATGTCATTCATTGCAGCAGATGCAACACATTGCTTAAACTACATGTATCTGTTAAACATTATGGTGTTGTGACATCATATAAATAATTATAAGTAATGTTTAAGATGTCATTACAGTATCTGAAAGTGGTACATCACTGCATTTGTTTTTTGGTCTATGGTACAACCTTGCATTATGTTTGTGGTGCTTCATTGCTTTACCTGATATTGGCACATCACTGGATTACTGGACAATTAGAATATCATTACAGTCATTTTTCTGAGGTACCTATTTCTATTTGGAAATGTAAGATAATTAGCAAAGCAGATGATAAGCCAACATTAAAGATAAGAATAAATGGGAACATCCTGGAACAAGTCAAGAGTTTCTCATTTCATGGTCATATAATAACAGAAGACGATAGATATGAAACAGACATCAAGAAGAGAATAGGAATGGCCAAAGTTTTATATATATTCTTCATTACTGTATGTGGTTGAAACATGAACAATTAACAAGCAGTTAGAAGAAAGAATTGAGGCCTTTGAGATGTAGATATGTAGAAGAATGCGGCATGTCTGTTGGAAAGAGAAGAAAACAAATAAAGAGGTCCTAGGAAAGAAAAGAGAATTAATGGAGATCAAAGTCAGACAGCTAAAATATTTTGGCCGTGTAAAAAGACATATCACCTTACTGAAGACCATAGTAGAAGGAAGAGTTGAAGGCGAACATGCAAAAGGAAGATAGCGCTATAAGTGGAAAGATAACATCAAGAGATGGATAGGAAAGAGTCTTATCAGATTGCACCATCAAGACAAGAGACAGAAGTCGTTGGGGATTAATTGCAGCCGACCTTCGATGTGAAGATAAAACCTGATAATTTGGGGAATGTATTACATTTAACTGTGGGGCATCGTAAGATTTTTTATCAGTAGTACATTAATCTTCAGCGTGGTATTACATTATCTGTTTGTGATATATCATTGTATTATCTGTTTGATGTTTTAATGAGTATATTACATTTTGCAGAGCTTACTGTGGGCACATGACACAGTATCCCAGCAGATGATACAACCCACTGAAGATGTGGACCTACAGGAAGAGGCACTAGATTACCCTCTTGTGCAGTATGGGGAAGATGCTGTGAAGATTATTCATCTTGAGAAGACAAGTGAACACTTGGTAAGAATTTGTTGTACAATCAATCAATACCCTTTAGCTCCCCAAGAAGCATAGACCTTCAACGAACACATCCTAAGTCTTCCTGTCCTGTGTCATCTGCTCAAGTCTTTCCATGTTTTCTTCATCATAAGCTGTGAAATTTATTTTTTTACTTACCTTTTTTTTCTGCATGGAGAAAAAACAAGATTGATTGTAATAACAAGGTGATATGGTTATGTTCTTGACAATAAAAGAACTAGGTTTATCTCCATGTCAGCTATGTTGCCTCATCATCAAAAGAAAGGCAACTGTATGACATGTCCATTTCCCTGATACACCAAGGCAACTAGGGAAAGAAAGTTAAGTACAAGGCCTAAGAAATGCAGTTGTTAAATGAATGCTGCAGTGTATTTTACTACAAGTTTCCATGTTTGTGGTTTTGATTCAAAACATCACCCGTAGATAATAAGACATCATATTTGTAACTAGGTTTTAAACCCAGTAAGTACCTGAGAAAGAAGGAATGAAGCAGAAGTTGGATTAATTAAATGTGTTCAAATAGGTCAGTAAAAGAATTTATATCAGCATGTTATAGATGTATTAATGAGAGTAGCCTTTGTCCAGTTTGATGTCATTTAATATTTAAAAAAGAAAACATGATCACTGTTTTGATCAAATTCTATTTCAGGGAGCCACAGTGAAGAATGAAGGAGAATCTGTCATCATTGGTCGGATTGTAAAAGGTGGTGTGGCAGAAAAAAGTGGTGAGTGAGAATAGTGCAGTCTTCTTGCATATTAATCCTATCACTAACTTGTGTATTTTAATGGGAGATGCTAAAATATGTATGAGTGGGTTTGTTTTCTACATAAGACAACAGGAGGCGGAGACACTTGGGAGTCATGACCCAGGAGGGCCCGCCCCCCTTAGAGTGTAAAGGAGTATACAGGGCTGAAACACTTGTTCGATGGGGGGACAACTTCTGATGATCAGATTGCCTCCTGTTGTATCGCTCTGTATAGAGTTTCCTATCATGTATACTTAAGTTTGTTTTTGTTCTTCCAGTGTTGTAAATCATCACAGGGAGTTTATTGCCAGTCTGGCTTATAGGGTGGTACTGGGTTCGTTGATGTGTTGTATCATTTTTTATCTGCCACCCATATGGGGGTCAGAGTGGCTCAGAGGTATGGCATCCGCCTCTAATTCTAAAGATACCAGGTTCACTGCCAGCACAGCGACTATAATTGATGGAAATTTGTTCAGAGCCAGTGGTTCCTAATGATCTCATATTCCTCCACTGATCTCCTGAGTAGTGAGATAGGATGCCTAGCCTTCTCGGATAAAGGTGGAAAAATAGGAGGTCTTGGTGCAAGTTGGGCGCGTTAAAAATCCCTAGGCAGTTGGAAATCGTAAAGAGGTCACTGCCCTGGCAAAATTTAAATATTAGGAAACCTACCCACCACAAAAATATGTATAGAATGTGTGATTCCTTAATACATACAATGGGATCTTCGCCGGTGCTATGGAGTTCATGCACTGTGCTGAGATCCTCCTTGTGTGATCTAAGGGAGGAGATCAGAGCACATAGGGAGTTGTCCACATGCAATGAAAATGGTCCTTAAAACCAAGCCAAATCAATTATCTGCCACCCAGTTATTGCATCATAATATGGGGGAAAGGGGGGGATCTTTAAAGCATTTTTGTTTCTGAATTTTTAGTTTTAAAAATTGGTAGTTGTAAAGTGCAATCTTTACTATCTTGCAATATAATACATTTATATACTTATTATGTTCGCAAATATTTTGTAAACAAAGTATTTCCTTTTTTAAGTGCTTAAGGAGAAGTCATTTTTGAGTTACTTCCCTTGAAAGAAGTTCCGTCATCTTCGATCGGACTCCGCGGTCGAAGCTAGGCCTACTGCGATTTATTCTTTGCCTGGGTAGGAATAGATTGTTCTTGCTTCAGTATATCTATGGCCTGAATTTATACGTAGTGTTTGTATGAGTAGGACGAGTCTGTCTTATATATGGATATCTTTACATTTCTAAGTCGAACTATGTTGGTTGTCGCTAGAAAAGGTCAAAGGCTATGCAGCGGAAGTATCGCTAGCAGGGGGTGTGATTCATGGCTGTCATCCTGTCGGGATGTCGAATTTTGTTGTAGCCGGCTTTTTTTGCCGAAAAAGTGATCTATAAGTAAATGGGGAAAAGTGATAGTCATTTAGACATGTTGTATGTACTTTACCCCAGTGTTTATTCTCTTTTGCCAAGGAATGGCAAAGTTATATTTCGCATAGAAAGGTAAAACCACAATTTATTATGAACTTGGGCTTCGCCATCGTTGTCGATAAGCAGATGCACAGTGGTACTTTTGAAAAGAATATTTATTCAAAGGAAGATGACATTCCTATGTATCAGCACTAGATTATATGATATTATTCAATTACCTCTATGATAGAAGCTATGAAGAAATGAGGACATTTAACGAATGACCAAGTTTGGTCTGTATCCAATAGTGAGTGAAGCTCACGAGAGAAGCACAGCCATGTTGAAATCCATATACTTTGTATTTATCGAGTGAGAAAAAGGGATGCCTGTACTATCGCTCGATGAACCAAGAGATCACTGCTACATGGGAGAACCCATGTCTGGGATTCCTATATCTTTATGGAAAATATATCTATTGAACTTTACGTGAAGGGATATTCGCTAGACGAGGTTAGGTCTAGGAGCCTTCCTATATATTGGTTATGGTCTGACGTGCCCAGTCAGTAAAGCCAGATGATTTACATGATGGAACTCTGAATGCTTATTTACGAATGCTCCATTATGATATTTGCCAAGCATGAATGCTAACTTAAGATGATATTCCTGTGATCAACATTATGCTGTCTATGTCGACATTTGTTCCTGTAACCATACACGTACTGTCCAAGTGTGCGTCTCATTAAATGTTATAAAAAGACCACCGTAGTTCCAGTACTTCTTGAATTCGAACAGTGTGAGTATGAGTGATGTACTACCAACCTGTCAACTCTATCGAATCATTCTATCATTCGCGTTCTGACATTCATATACACACTCATTGTCTACACTCACATTCTTGTCGGAGCCTCATCACGTTCCAGGACAAGATGACCTGTATGACCAAAACTGTGCTGGGTTTAATGAGTTGACAATCGTTACACTTTACTACACCAGTCCCAACATCTACATTTATCAACTGGTGGACATTCACGGCATTTAACAAATAAAACGTGATTCAACAACTAGTAGCCAGTATGAGTTAACAACTACAGAGTTTAACAGTAGTCAAAGAATTATTTTTTACAAAATCTGACACCTGTGTGAAAGGCTTGCAGGTCCTATATTAGTTCTTGATGTTGGTGTAAGTCTGTGTCGTAGATTTTAGATAGGGAATTAAGACATAGTTTGGTCCCTTCTGAATAGAACTAGAACAGGTGGTGACTCAGTGAGAGATAAGATTTTTTTTTTTTTTTTTTTTTAACCAGCGGCACTTGGGCTTTCAGCCCTTCGGCCCAATGACATGTCATTGCGAGGCTGGGGAACCTGAGGAATTTCCTTCCAACCCGGTCAGGAGCTTCGCTCCTTCCCATCCACAGAGGGTTTATCACAGGAGCCGTTCAGGTTGTTCAGTCAAATTTCCGGCCGTAAACATTTCTTCAAACGCTGACGCCCGGGTTTGAACCATGAACACCTGGTCGCCAGTACAACGCCGAAGCCATTACACCAGCGCGGCTCCGAGAGATAAGATAAGAAATAGCTTTTTCACTAGTGAAAAATGGTGGGAAAATTAGGTAGAGTCTGTCCCTGGACTCAAGAAGATCCTCTAGTTCAGCCTATCTCTACAACAGAACTTTGTTTGTCAGACAGTATACCTAAATATATATTAATATATATATATCAACCACTCACATACACACACACACATAAGTGACGACAGACGCACAGACGTGAAAAATTATATTAATGGAATAGGGATATTTAGGATAAAGTTTTTATGTTAATTTTATTTACTATAAAGAAACTCTACAACAGCAATATGTTGAATATCAATCAAATACAAATAAACATAGGTTAATGAATTAATAAAGAAATAGACTCATAGGTGTAATCCTCCCTCCCTCTGTTGAGACAAGATCCCGTTAGAAGAAAGTTATTAACCCCCAAAGAGTCAAAGATCATGCTAGATGGGGTGGAGTTATCGGAAGATATGGAGAAGATACTCTCAATGACAATGGAAAGCGACTCCTTAGATTCTGCAGTGAGCAGAATCTGATCATTACAAACACAAAGTTCCCTCATAAGCGCATACATGCATACACTAGATGTGAACCAACAAAGAATGAGAAGTCAGTGATCGACTATGCCATTGTTCGGAGAAGCTCATTCAAATATGTCCGAGATGCTAGAGTCTGGAGGGGGCCAGAGATTGGAAGTGATCACTACCTGCTAACAATCAAAAGAACAACTGAAGGAGTTGCTCAGCCTAGGAACTGTCCAACATCACGCAAGAAACCAAGTAAACGAGCAGGAGAAATGAGCATTAGGACCTACAAGCTGAGAGAGCCAGAAATTAAGACCAGATATCAGGGGCTTATTGCTGAAGCGGTGAGCAACACAGAAGAACGACCTGATGACTTGGAAACCCTTTGGATTAAATTCAAGGATATCATAAAGACAACTGCTGCAGAAGCATGCGGTGAAGTCCGACTTGGGAACAAGAGAAAGAGGACACCTTGGTGGACAGAGGAAGTCAAAGAGAAAATAAGAGAGAAGAAAATGGCATGGAAACAATACTTAGGAGCTAAAAACACAACAGGACAAATGGAAAAATATAGAGAATATGTGACACTCAGAACAGAAGCAAAGAACAAAGTGCTAGCAGCAAAACAGAAGTCCTGGGAAGAATTTGGAGAAAAGCTAGAAAAAGATGCACAAGAAAACCAGAAATTGTTCTATAAGACCCTAAAGAACATGATGAAGGAAAAACAATGCCCTCTCAAATTTATAAAGGACAAGCAAGGCAAATTGCTTACTGCCCCGAAGGAAGTAATGGGAAGATGGAAAGAATATTTCTCAGAACTCCTGGATGGTGAGCATGATGAAGCATCAGAAATGATAAACACTAGCACAGAAGAGAAAACCAATGATGGTGAAGGTGACATAAAGATGGAAGAACTGAAGGCAGCACTGGAGAAAATCAAGATGGGCAAAGCAGCAGGGCATGATGGTATAACACCAGAAATGGTTAAGTTCATGGGAGCATCAGGCGACCTATTACTCTTAAGGGTTTTACAGGCAGCGTGGTACAACAAGACCATACCAAAGGATTGGGAGATTGCCATCATAACACCAATTTACAAAAAGGGTGACAATCGACAGTGTGGAAACCATAGAGGCATATCCCTTCTCAGTGTCCCTGGTAAAATCTACTCTAGAATCCTAGAGCAGAGACTCCGACGCCTGGCTGAGCCACAATTGGATGAGGTCCAGTGCGGATTCCGAGCAAACCGAAGTACTCAAGACCTAATCTTCACACTCAGACAGCTGAGTGAAAAGGCCCTTGAGTATAAGAGTGAGATGCATCTTTGTTTCATAGATCTGGAAAAGGCGTTTGACAGGGTCCCCTGGAGCAAACTTTGGGACTGTTTGGCAAGGAAGAATATTCCAGCACCTCTGATTCATGCTATACAGAGCTTCTACAAGTCTTGCAGAAATTATGTGAGGACAGCAAACCATAAGTCGGAAGAGTTCAGGACCACCACTGGTGTAAGACAAGGTGATATCCTATCACCTTATCTCTTCATACTCCTTATGGACGATGTCATCAAGGCATGTAAGGAGAGAACAAGAAAGTATTCAGTGGGGTACTGGAAGATGAGACAGGTCTATATTTCGGAGCTGGCATTTGCTGATGATGTTGCCCTGATTGCTAAATCAGAGGCACATCTCCAATCCAACCTGCAAGTCTGGAAGGAAGAGCTGGAGAAGAGAGGGATGGTCATAAGCAGCTCTAAAACAAAATCCATGGTGATATCACGAGAAGAAAGAAAACATCAGATTAAGCTGGGAGAACAGGTCCTGGAGCAGGTCGACCACTTTAAATACCTCGGAGCTATTATAGACCGAAAGGGAGGCATCAAAGAAGAGTTGGCCACTCGAAAAGCAGCAGCTGGGAGACTTTTTCAGGCCATAAATCGAGGATTCCTCAGCAAGAGAGAGGTTGGTAAGAAAAACGAAGATGGCTGTATACCGCTCCACCTATGTCCCAGTCTTGACATACGGATGCGAGTCATGGGCAGTGACTACAACCCATAAAAGCCAGATCCAAACCTCAGAAATGAGGTATCTGAGGAAGGTGGTTGAAGTAACAAGAAGAGACATGGTACGCAACCAGATGATACGTCAAGGCCTTAAATCCTACCCCCTGCAGACCCAAGTAGAACAGTCCCAATTAAGATGGTTTGGCCATGTCTGCAGAATGGGAGAAGATCGGATACCACGACAAGCATGGGAAACAAAGAGCCAAGGATCCAGACCCCGAGGACGACCCAGAGTCCGCTGGGAGGACAACATTAGACAATCTTTGAAGGATCGAGGACTAGAATGGAACCAGGCCAGGATGAAGACAGCCGATAGGATAGTCTGGCGCTCTCTCTTCCAAACCTCTACACCTCACGGTAGAAGGGGAACGACTAAGTAAGTAAGTAAGAGTCAAAGATTTATACGCTATGGTCTAGGATTTCCCTCTACAGTAAAGAACAGAGTTTATCCGTTAATCTATTCTGAAAGGGACAGTATAGCAAAACTTACTAAAAAAAAATAAACAACGTGAGTACATGGATTCTACAAGATATATATGAGAATTATTCATTCATCCTTCCTCTCTTCTCAGACAACCGTGGCCACGTTCATTCTTTCTTACCGAATCTGGTGTTTAACAGCCTCTGGAACTTCGTTACATAGGTCACACAGAAAATCCAGGGTTATTTTGGTGAAGTAAACCCCAGTTCCTCAAAGGTTGATTAAATCCTCTTTCTTCGGGGAACGTTTAATTCGTTACTTTTATTAGGATTTCTGTCTATGTCCTATTAATTTCGTCCAGGTAAGAAAATTAACAATGCTCACATGTGCCAATAGCTTGAGATTCCAGCATATAATGGAATGCCATGAATGTAACTTCTCTCAGTATAAAAATGCCTTGTCACACCACAAATGGTCGATAGTCGGGAAATGTCAAAAGTTTGATTATGTCAAATGTTTGATTTTGTCGCCACCATGGGCTGAATGTATATGAAAATGGCAAAAAAAGAACTCTGGATAGCTCTAAGTCCAGTTAACATTTATTCTTAATAGTATTTGGGTTGGTACTCTGTCTCTTTCTGGGTGTAAACCAAAGGGCAGACTGGTCCACCTTGAAGACCCAATATTTGTTATAAGAATGTTCTGTTTTAACTGTCGGACTTTAATCCGTTATTTTCAGATTCAGGTTTTAGGCTTAGGCTTAGACCGCTGGTAGGGTTTTTGGGGTGTGAGACCCAGTACTAAAATTTTATGGGAAGAAAAAAAACAACCATATAATCACACTAACCACTACACCACTATTCTATCTTACTTAACCCGCGCTGAATTATAATATTATCATACACTCAGTTTTTTTAACTTTGAATAGAACTACACGTGTATCTCATATTGAATCGTTTAATAAAAGTCTCTGTGAAATAAGCGCTAGTCATTTATAATTTTAATCATCATGAATTAGAAATAAATATATATTTCGTCAGTACTCATAATGAATAGTGTGTTTACTAGATGATTAAAATAACTCTTACTGGTTAATATCAGTTAGTTAGATTTACGCTACAGCCGGAACAATTTAGCTATAGATTATATTAATTCGCTAGTCACTTTGCACAAAACTCCTAGTGAAATAAAATGACGGACTTAACAATTAGATCACTCTACACAGAAAAATCTTAGTGAATAAAATGACGGACTTAACCATTAAATCACTCTACCCAGAAAAATCTTAGTGAAATAGTATTTACCGCAAACACAGAATTAGGACTACTCCAACGAAAAACTAAGTAATTCCAAATGGTACATTGAATCTAGAAATCGCAGCTAGTAGTCTCTAGGACTTCTGTGGGTACTGAATAAAATGAGTTTGCAAGAGGAGACATATATATGATTTAAACAGAAAGTCGCTCTTCCTTGTGAGATTTAACACCTTCGGGGATTTCTCTGCTCAAATTTTGAATGAAACTAAATATTCACACCATTCACCAACACCAGACTGTCTGCTAGCGTACGGACTGCTTAAGATCAGGCGATCAATGTCTTTGATCTCTCGTTCTGTAGCTTAATTACGTTTCACGAATGAACGGATAGGGGGGGGGGGGGGGGAATAGAAATTGTCTTCCCTTGGTTCCAAATTATCTACTCCTTCTACTCAAATTATTTCCCCTGGTCACTGTCTACCGAAGATTTCAACTTATTAGCTTATCTCCCCCTGAGCCAAAAGTACGATTTACTGAAATAGTCACCCCTTTGTTCTCTCCAAAACCACCACTCCGTCCCCTCTCTAAGCGTTCCGTCTACCTGTCTGATCCTATTACAACGATTTCCAATCGCTGGCGTTATAATTACAGGTAACCGGCTCAACGTTAGCTAAATAGGTCTGTTGGTAAACATTCCTAAGGCAATAGAGAACAGAAAATAAAATAGGCGTGCTAAATTAAGAAAAGAGACAGATCTCTGAGTGTAGGAGGGTTTTATGTTAACAAAACGTGCGTAGGTGAAAGCCAGGTGAAAGAAAAATGTAGATAATGAAATAGATATATGAAGATATTATCATAATATGTCACTGTCTGCCATGAAAGTACTGTTTATGTGATATTAATACAGTAACTCTCAGCATAGTTTCCTTTAGGGTCTCTGACGAGACAAGGAGAGAATGTGACTACTGCTCCCTCCAGCATCTCGTTAGAGGTGACGGATAAGAGGTGCACGGAGCCAGCAATCTCATCATGTAGCTATAGAAACCACTGCTGCAAGAGCACTAGAATGCTTTAAAGCAGGTCTCCTGCAAGAGGACCAGCGGCAGTGTGGTTTCTATGCTGCTCAAAATAGCAACAAGGAAGTAGAATACTGTAAGTTCTTTATTTACATGATCTATGAAAATGACCTAAATAGAAGTTGTCCCATTCAAATACGTGTAAAGTTGGAGGGGATACATTCTGCTATTCCAGATAATCTACAGGTGATGCTTAACTACTTTCTCTGGGCAATTTGATTATAATACACATAGAATTAAGTAACAGTATTAAAAAGTACAGATGTCAGTGTATTAATTTATCTTCTAGCAGAGATTTCTTGAGACTTAAGTTAACAGCTGAAATGGTTCCTAATGGATGAATTAAGATTTGTTTTGTTTACAGCAGAGAAAGTAAATCTATAATGCCAGAATTGCAGTATTTTTGTTTTACAACGATCTACTGAGTTTGTTCAATGGTTTGTTTGTAGTTATTTTTGTGTGAGTTATTTGCCCATTGATCTATTACTGATATTATGGTATTATTTTATAATTGTGTGTTTTTGTTTGTTTGTTTGTTGCCAGGACTTTTACATGAGGGAGATGAGATTCTTGAGGTGAATGGGATTGATATGAAAGGCAGGAACATAAACGATGTTTCAGAGATGCTGGTATGTAAGCATAGCAAAGATTGAAAAAAAAAATACGTATACATATATACACTTTTAGCAAGGATGATTAAAAATCCTCTATTGCTTTTCTCTCTCTCTTTCTCTCTTCGCCTCCCTCTTCTCTGTGGGTGTGAATGACTGTGAGTAAATGTACTTGTGTGTGCTCAATTACTGAATGTATTGATAATATTGATTAATTGTGATTGAAGTTATTAATATTTTAATTTTAATTTGTAAACACATTGAGAGAAATGTAAAAAAAACAGTTATGCCTATTTCTTTACCCTGATGAAATAAAGATTTCATTTGTACCTAAAGATTAGCTAACAATAGAACTTCTTAGATCAGGGATAGTGCTATTTAGTACTCATAAAGAGACAACTATCACTATTTTGAGCGAGCAAAGCAGGTGATCCTGTTCCGTATTAGAACAGGACATAACAGACTGAACAGTCACTTATACAGACTGAGATTGGTCCCATCACCCCTATGTATGTGTGGACAGGCAGCACAGACAGCCGAACATATCCTGCAAGACTGCCACATGCTTAGTCAATTGCGAACTGAACATTGGCCCACAGAGACGCACATCCACACAAAGCTGTTTAGGATTCTTGAAGAACTTTCAACCACAGCAACATACATCCAGAGAACCGGACTTCTTGTGTAGACATTACTAAACAACAGCGAACGAGAAGAAGAAGAGTACTCATAAAAGGCATGTCTATTAAGTTCTTGCTGCAAACATATTTTCAGGACAATAAACATGAGGTTTTCAGCAAGAGTTTGATAAACTGAACACAGTAAGATAAAAGCACATAACAAAAGTTCCATATCTGGGAAAATAAAATACACATAAAAAAATAAGTTTACGTATCAGAGCACATTGTGATTATGAAAATAAATTGTACACTGGATGATAGGATCATAATAGCAAAGCTATAATTTGTTGCATTTATTCTCAAGATCTTTCTCTTTTCTCGGTGCAGATTTACATAAACAATAATAACTAAATATTCCAGTGGAGCAAGAGGAGTAGAAAAGAATGTTGATTGGTTACACATTGATGCAATCAGCCAATAGCATCATGGGGGTATTTCTTGTTCAGGAATTCCTCGGGTAGAAGATATAGAAGGTAACCCAAAAACTCCTGGAGGAAAAAACTGAAAACAAACGAAAGGATACAGTTATAATCTCTTGCTAAAAGTAAACAGTAGTCTTCATCCTCATTGAGAAGTGACCAAATTACTTTCTGCCAAGTATGCGAATTATTGGAACCTTATTGTTTTTTGTATCTTTCATTACTTTATACTTTAATTTACCTTTACTTAAAGGAGCGCACGTGGGACAATCCAATGGCTTGTTTCATTTGTTTTGTATTATAGTGTATCTTCTCCTCCTAATAGCTTCAGGCACCCCGTCACTCCATCTTGTTTACTTGATCTTTCTTGTGCCTTACGTTCGATGATCTAGTGTCACAGGAGGAGGGGAATACTTGGTTATAAGGGTAGGTTTTCTCCGTATAATGTCAAAAGAAGCCTCCACTAGGGAATTCCGGAAGTAGGGAAATGCGGAAGTTGCAGTTTAGATGTTTCTAGGTGATGCATAAACAATTAATAGAAAACATTATGACATGTAAAAATGTCCATGGCTAGAGACCATAGAAACCATGTTCTAGGTCTAAAGCAGTCTGTGTGTGTCGTTTGTTTGGTGCAGACAGGATTCATTTGTGTGTCAAGCCCTTTTAACATGAGTAATAACAAAGAAAAATCTACTTGAAAAGACGGAACGCTCCCTAATTACGGAGCCATGTTCTGGAATGCTAATATTTCGCTTTTAGGAAAGCTTGAGCATATTTTGAATTTACAGACATAAGATTTCTTCAGAGAAAATATGAAAACTATCCAACTGCTGATAATTTGAAGGTAGAAAATTACGCTAATGAAAGAAAGAAATCTTTAATAAAGAAAACCTGAAAATCGTTATACTGGAATGCTAGTATTTCACTCGTAGGAAAGCTTGAGCATATTTTGAATTTACAGGCATAAGATTTCTTCAGATAAAATATGAAAACTATCCAACTGCTGATAATTTGAAGGTAGGAAATGATGCAAATGACAGAAAAAAATATTTAAAAAGAAAACCTGAAAATCGTTGTAATCGCACATAAACCAAAATGACAGTTTTCCTTTGGCGTTGGCTATTTCATTCAAAAATAGCCCTTGAATCACACCAAGAACTTCATTCATCAAGAAACAATCACTGCAGGAGAAGACTGTTGTGACAATTTTTATATAATTTGAACCTCTTTTGTACATGATTATTGGAAAAAAAAATCACAGACCATCATGGCATTGTATTTGACAGCCTGACCACAACCTATAATTTGTAAAAGATGGAGGAAAGGAAGACAAATAAAAGAAACGCCATTTTTCTTAAAGGTTTGAGTTTGAAAACTGTCACTTCGTGAATATGTGGTGTTCTTCTGAACATTCATGTTAACGTATGACATTAGTCCTGTTTTTGACAAGGTACTCACAAACCATACATTGGGATCGAATGAAAAATAACTATTTACATCAAAATAATTAAAAACCAATGGCCCTGGCTCGTCGTTCAAACCAGCCAGTTAGCGGGATTGCAGCCTGTGTTGTCCCACGAGACGGGTGAAACCAAACGCCGCCTGTGACACTAGCATGTAGAACATGTGATGGTAATAGACTGTTTTTGATCTGATCAGTGACAAAACTGTTTCGTGGCTGCTGCTCATAGAACCGGGGTGATTGAAAAGTCATTTCCTATTTTTAAATTTGAATGTCCTCACTTGTGTATCCTGACTTTTATCCATTGGCATGAAATAAATGTCAAAACAATTAGCAATAACTGCTGTTTGACAGATTAGTTTTATTTTTTATTCCCAGACACAAAATAAAAGAAAATCTAAAATGGCAACTAAACTCTCATCACAAGAAACTGCAGAAGTTGCTGCCTGGCCAGATTTCATGTTGAGTTGTAAAGTAAATGTCAAATCACATTTTATGTAATAAAATGACAGTTAATCCTCTTTTTTGACATTTGTTTCATATAAATTAGTTGGATAGGAGCAAAGAAAAAACATTTAAAAGTGAAAATTGACTTTTCAGTCACCCTGTAGATTCCATGCCTGATTTTGTTCCAACATTTTCACCTTTTAATGTTAATTTTTTTAAAGAATTATATTTGTTGATTATTTGCATCCAAGGCTAACATGACTGGCACTATCACATTCATGATCATTCCTGGGCACAACTCAAACAACAGGCAGAGATCAAACAAAGTGGTAAGAATTGTACTTTATAACCATCATATTACCTTTTGACTGTGTAAGACATGTTCTTGTTCTTCACCATTCTGAGTCAGTGAAGGTTTGTTTTTGCTGTCTTGATTCTTACTTGTCTTTCTTATGTTTGTGAATTGCTGTTAGTAAATATATAGTATTCAGATACTTTATAGGAACAAGTCTGTTTAGCTGGTACTCTGAGTATGCATGTCTCATATATTGCATAGGATGGGACATATACTGAGGAAATTAGCTATAGCATTTCAAGGCAGTCCTTATTCTGGTATTCCAAGGATGAATATAAAAAAAAAAATTAGAGGGTGACCCCCAACATGTGGGTGATTGGTTTCCTTTCTCTTTGCCTTCCCTAGCTAAAGAGTAGAGTCAGGTACACATTTACATTTGGGTAAACTGGAATGTGATGCTACCAGGTTCTGAACCTGGTAACTTTGCCATGAGAGGCAAGTGCTATAACCACTCTGCCAATTGGATGCTCTCATCTGCACATCTCAGTCACAGTTCCTTACTTCGCGAAATCACTTCAAATCACAGAGCTCAGAAGATATCCAGAGGGCTGACATTTATTAGAAGTCTTAACCTATAACACAACAAGATAACTGAGAAGAAGCCACAGTTGACTGTTATTGTGAGTGATTTGTAGATCGAAGCTTCTAACAGCCGCAAACTTCAAAGTACCACTCTTTCTGAGGGTGTGTCTGTATAGATCATTAAGCTTACAAAATATCTTAGTGAATTAATGTACATTTAAAATTGATGAATATTTAAAATTAATGTTATGCTTAACATAAATCCTCATGTCTATATTTTGCCTTCTGCCCGAAGGAAGAGGCTTCCACTATATAACCTAATCCTGGACAGCATTGGCTCAGCTAGAAGTCCTTGTTAGGACTAACCAACGCTACCAATAAAAATGTACAGTCCTGTTTAGGGCTTTGCTTTTGGGTGCTGTGATCAAAGAGTTCGTCTTCTCTTTTTTTTTCTTTTTATTCGGCACATTTTGTTGATGTATTGTAAGGGAAACAATTTTGCTAACTTTGGCATAACGCTAAGCCAAAGGGAAGTAATCATTACTGGGTTTGGAAAAGGTCTTTAATGGATGTTAAAATTTTTTAATGTATTAAATTGTTGTAGGACATACTCCCCTTTTGACTGAGTTAACCACAGCTTCAAGACAGTGTTGTCAAAATGAGGAGTCTGATCAACAGTGGCCAGTCAGCATCAGAGGGCATCTTGGTTATAAACCACAGATACCATAACCTGGTCATAATTTGCAGGTTCAACTAGTGGTGAAAAACATAACACAATTTTTGAAATTGTGAAACTGGTTAACAGTTGGTAGCATTGTTCCTGGCATAAGCATAGTGTCTTCAATGTTGAGATGTTTTAACGACCGAGGGAAGTCAGCTACTACAACGTGTCATGCAAGTTCAGTCAAACTTAACTTGAAAACAAAAACCAAGACACCCAAGCCAATAACATGATGACAATGACCAAACAGTAACAATATATATTTTTTTAACTTGTGTGTAAATTGGTAAGATATTGATATACCAAAGCGATAAATTTTTACTAAACATTATTAATCAATAAAGTGCATTGATTTGTTTATAACTGCAGTTAGTTAATTATTTAAATTTCCAGTTATAATTTTGTTGTGTGGTCAAAGAAATATTAATAGTTTAAATTGGTAGGGAATAAATATAAGCCGCACTCATGTATTTATATAACACTCCTGGAGCATAGGATAGGTCTAACGAGAAAGTGACTTACTTCACTGCTCTCTTCTACAGCTACCATCTAGAACTGTGCAGTTATCAACCTGACTTGTCCTGTGCCATCCCTATCACTAGTTCATCATTTCTCTTCTCCATTTCTGGGAACTATTTTCTATCCAACATCCATCTCGTCACAACATACCATCACATTAATTTACAATATGCATATTCTATTTCCTTCAGATGCACTTACGAGCATTGTTCTCATATGAGCCAGAAGATGATCCTTATATTCCATGTCGAGAGCTAGGTATCAGCTTTATAAAAGGGGACATATTGCATGCAATTGCCCTTGATGATCCCAACTGGTGGCAGGCATTTAGAGAAGGGGAGGAGGAGGACCAGTCCTTGGCTGGACTCATACCTAGCAAGTCTTTTGCTGAACAGTATGTCCTTGCTCTTGTACCTAGACAATTTTACTTGAGCTGTATGTTATTAATTTTATACCTAGTGGGTCTTTCCTGAACAGTATATTATGAACGAGTTATCTACCCTTCCAAGATGGAGGTGAAATTCCTTTCTCACCTTAGACACCAAAAGAAAAACATCAGGAATGTGTATATTTCGATGGATAGTACCATGATGTGTTAAATTATAGAATAAAAGATACATCAGAGTATCTAGTGGTGTAGATATTTTCCTATAACCGACCTCGAAACCCTCGAATCGGTCGGTTGGATAGGAGGGTTGATCAGAGAATTAACAAGTCACTATCGTAAAACAAGCGATTGTTATCGAAACAGAACCAGGCTCGACAGTGAACATGACAGTGAACATGACTCATTCTAATATCTTGGGGGCTAAGGAGATTTTAAAAATTGGATACTGGAATGTAAGAACTATGTATCAAGACGGAAAAATGGAAGAAATAATTAAAGAAATGGATAATTATAAGTTGGACATATTGGGTGTCAGCGAGTGTAGATGGATGGGGAATAGCATAAAATATATTTCAGAAGAAAAAAAAGCAAATTATATACTCTGGTAATGATAATCGTCACACAGAAAGCAGCAGCATCGCTCATCAGCTGGGTACCTATTAATGAGAGGCTAATATTAGCTAGATTTCAGACAAGATTTTTCAAGCTCTCAACTGTACAATGCTATGCACCAACTAACGACGCTCTTGATACCACAAAAGATGACTTCTATGAAGCACTTCTAAGTACCATCAACACAATACCCAAGCATGACATAATAGTAGTCATGGGCGATTTTAACGCCAAAGTAGGTGACAACAACGATGGAATACAAAGATATCTCGGTACTCATGGCATAGGCTGTATGAATCAAAATGGTGAAAGACTTCTAGAACTTTGTGAAATATCAAACCTCGTTGTGGCGGACACCATCTTTCCACATAAGAATATCTACAAGATAACATGGAATTCACCTGATGGCAGAACTAAGAACCAGATAGATCACTTCTGCATAAGCGCAAAATTTCGCTCATCAGTTCAAGACGTCAGAGCATACAGAGGTGCAGAGATCGGAAGCGATCATAACCTCTGCATAGCTAAACTGAGAATTAAACTGAAGAAGTTATACCAACCGAATAAAAATAGAAGAATAGATGTACACAGACTGCAATCAAACGATGTAAAAGAGGAATATAATGTCAAAATGAACAACTATTTCGATGCTTTAGGCAAAATTGACAACGATGTCACCACCAAGACAATCGATACTAAATGGGAACAACTGAGAACAGCAATGACAGAAGCAGCTGTAGCGACCACCGGATACCTAGTACATAAAAAGAAAAAATGGATGAGAGAAGATACTTGGGATAAAATACAAGAAAGGAAAACAGCAAAACTTAAACTACTAGCGGCAAGTACACATAATGCAGTTGAATCTTGCAAACTAACTTATAACTTGTTAAATAAAGAAGTGAAGACAAAAACTCGAAGAGATAAAAGACATTTCATCAATGAACTGGCCGTAGAAGCTGAAAATGCTGCAAGAACTGGTAATAGTAGGTGCCTTTATCAAATTACAAAACAACTATGTCACCAGCCTACTGATATGGAAACACCTGTTAAAGATAAATTAGGGAATCCAATACCAACAGAAAAAGAACAAATGAAGAGATGGGCTGAGCACTTCATGGAGGTGCTAAACAGACCACCACCAACAGTAACACCTGATTTTAATAATGAAACACCCACAACCACCTTGCCAATAACTTGCGATGAATTCACGCTGGACGAGATCAAACAAGCCGTTAAAAGATTTAAAAATTTTAAAGCTGCTGGAGTTGACGAAATTTCAGGCGAAATGATTAAAGCAGTTAATGACAACAACCTCTTGAGAATTTTAGATATTATAAATGAAGTATGGAGAGAAGAACAACCACCACAACAATGGATAGACAGTATTATTGTAAAGTTACCGAAGAAAGGTGATCTATCAGACTGTAATAACTGGCGTGGTATATCTCTATTATCAGGACCTGGAAAATTATTATGTTGCATGATGTTAGAAAGACTTAAATTGCATGCTGACGAAAAGATCAGAGAAGAACAAGTGGGTTTCAGGCCGAAACGATCATGTATTGATCAAATATTCACACTAAGAACAATTATAGAAGAATCAGTGGAATTGCAATCGCCACTTATTATCACCTTCGTCGATTTTCAAAAAGCCTTTGATAGTCTACACCGCCCATCATTGTGGAAGATACTTACAATCTATGGTTTCCCAACAAAATATGTGAATATAATCAAAGCGCTATATGACAATGCAAGATGTTGTGTTAGAACAAATAAAGGGAATACAGAATGGTTTACAGTAGAAACAGGGGTGAAACAAGGTTGTATTATGTCACCACTACTTTTTGGAATAGCTATTGATTGGGTTATGAGAAACTATACCCACAATGAACAGTTAGGTATAAAATGGACAAATGGAAAATTCCTGGGGGACCTGGATTTCGCAGATGATTTAGCATTCTTAAGTTCAACACCCAGACAATCCCAAGAAGCAGTAAATAATTTGTGTCATCTTTCGGTTAAAATAGGTCTCCAAATAAATGCCTCTAAAACTAAAGTTATGAACTTTTCTAACGAGACCTTTAATATCATCCTGAACGGGGAAAAACTACAGAAAGTTGAAAGTTTCAATTATTTAGGCAGTAAAATGACTCAGGATAGTGACACAACAAGAGAAATTCATTCAGTGTTAACATACTGCTGTGAGAGTTGGAAAATAACAAAATGATTGGAAAACAAGCTGAATACATTCGAGAACAAATGTCTTAGAAAACTCATGAACATCAGTTGGAAAGAATTCAAGACTAATCGACAAATAAGAGAAGACTCTAGGCAGAAATATGTCTCCAACTATATAAGGAAAAGACGATGGTCATATATCGGTCATGTCCTACGAATGCAAAACAACAGAATACCATTGCAGGCGCTCACTTGGGTTCCTGAGGGTAAGAGGAAAAAAGGAAGACCAAAAGAAACACTCAGAAGAACAATAATAAGAGAAGGAAGAACGTTGGGATTAAACAATGTGCAAGAGCTAAGAGGAGTGGCATCACAACGTACAACCTGGAGAGCACTGGTTTCTGCCTTATGCGCCGTGTTTGGCGCTTAAAGAATTTATTATTATTATTATTATATTGTTGTTATTGTTGATCAGAATTGACATCATTGCACTCCAGGCAAACCCATAGGTGCTCAGTCTCCCATAGCAAATGTTGAAGGGTATGAATGCTAATTGTTCCAGATGTGCGCTGGCTGTATATACGCTGGATGCATCCTCAAATACGCCCATTTCTGCTGGTCTTAAATTTTATGCCAAATTCCAGCAATCTTAGCCTTGATGATTCGTCGATTGCAGTGTCATCCTCTAATAATAATAATAATAATAAATTCTTTAAGCACCAAACACGGCGCATAAGGCAGAAACCAGTGCTCTCCAGGTTGTTCGTTGTGACGCCACTCCTCTTAGCTCTTGCACATTATTTAGGCCCAACGTTCTTCCTTCTCTTATTATTGTTCTTCTGAGTGTTTCTTTTGGTCTTCCTTTTTTCCTCTTACCCTCAGGAACCCAAGTGAGCGCCTGTAGTGGTATTCTGTTGTTTTGCATTCGTAGGACATGACCGATATATGACCATCGTCTTTTCCTTATATAGTCGGAGACATATTTCTGCCTAGAGTCTTCTCTTATTTGTCGATTAGTCTTGAATTCTTTCCAACTGATGTTCATGAGTTTTCTAAGACATTTGTTCTCGAATGTATTCAGCTTGTTCTCTAATAGGCAATCATTAATTGCCCTCAGTATCTTTCCCTTATCCATATCCAATGCACCTTCTATGGGTGCTCTTGAAGGTAGTCTGTCAGCTCTTTCATTGCCATGTAACCATGCATAACCAGGACAGTAGATCCATGCCAGTTCCTGAGGATTTGAGACTCATATGGAGGTTTTCCATTCATACCGGAGCCATCCACTTTGGACCTTCCAAAGCATGGATTGTGAGTCTGATACAGTAACTTCCCTTGCTAATGAAGTTTCAGACAGCCACTTTAAGGCTGCAGTAGCTGCCTCTACCTTGTTATCATGTAAGCCCCGCTATGTTCAGCAACGATTATGCCCCTTACTCTAGCGGAGAAGCCCCACCCAGATTTCTCACCACGGATTACAGACCCATTAGTGTACACAATGGCATCATCATCCTCGGCATGATCATTTATCAGCTGATCAATTTCCAGCTCTGCCGTCCCATTAGCCCAAGTTCTGTACTCTCTACCAAGGCTGATGATGACTTGCTGGTAGTTCGTCCAGTTCTCACCTGACGTTGTCCACTCTTCTCCCTTGAATATATTTTCAACTGTCATCACCTGTCTAATAGATGCCTCTGCCTGCGCCATCCATGACATCCCTCTCTTTACGCTTGCTCCTTTGATGTCAGCTACATTCCATGCAGAGGATGCCTTTTGTCTTCGGTTATCAGCATGCTGATCTTACACCTGGCAAGTCTCTCCTGAACAGTATGTTGTTGATCATATTTCCAGCATGCCTGTTGAATGCCATGTTCTCAGTCTTGTACCTAACAAGTTTTACTTCAACAATATGCTATTGATCATATTCCCAGCATATCTTTTGTTGAATGCTATGTTCTCAGTCTTGTACCTAGCAAGTTTTACTTCAGCAGTATGTTGAGCATCTTCTTCTTCGTACACTCTCAGACATCCACTTGAATGTTTTCAAAGAAAGCAGTAGTCAGTTTGAATCTCCGTAGAGCTTTTCCACGAATGGTACTGGTGACGGCCATATGTGCTTTCTCTGTTCCTCATATGTTGGGCAACTTTGAAGCAAATGTTCAGCAGTCATTTTATCAGTGCCTCAGTTACACTGGTCGGTAGTTGTTATCTTTAGCTTGTTGAATAGATGGTATCTCAGTCTGTTGTGGCCAGTGCGGAGTCTGAAGATTACCACTTATTCTATTCTATTGAGCTGATAGTATACATCTTTTTGTGTGTGACCTGGATGCTCTACATCCCATTTGTTTCTCTATCTGATTCTGATAAAATTCTTTGCCTCCTCGAAAGTATGCTTGCATCAGGCTGAGGTAGATTTCCACCTTCCTTTGCCAATCTGTCAGCCTCTTCATTGCTGGTGATGTTACAGTGAGATGGGATCCATTGGATCACAACACTTTTGAATCGTTGACATAGTTTGTGGAGCACTATTCTGAGGTCATCCAGGTCTGTATTATTTTGGCTTTACAATGCTGCAATTACTGACAGTGCATCGGTAAAGAAAGCAACTTGTCTCTGTGCTTTCCTCTGTCATTATAACCTCTGCTGCAGTTTTCAAAGCCTCTGCTCTGAAGTTACTTGAGAATTGTCCTGTTGCCACTGACAACTTTTTTGTGTGCACCAGTGCTAAAGGTCAGAAAGACACCTCCATTTTCTGTTGCATTTGTTGCTGATCCATCTGTGTATGCATGGGTACAGGTGTTGTGTGGGTAATGTTTCTCTATGGATTTTCTCTCTGTTGCTGTCTGGCTCTTTTTTCTTTCAATTCCAGCAATGTTTTCTATCATTTCAGGGAAACGTTGTTTCCAAACTGGAAGCTTGTGTGCAGTGCAGTTGGGTTTAATAGTTGATATTGCATTTATGGAAACTGCTCTCATCTGTGGTTTGGTTGATTCTACAAAGTTGCTTCATTTGAGTCTTTGCCTTCTAAGAGCATTCATTCTAAGGCACATTGGATGGTTGGTTAGTCTCTCAGACGGCATCAAAAGTAATGCCTAGGTAGTTTGGATTTTCATTTAAATGTAGATTTTCTCCGTTTAGCACTAGTTGTTGTTGATCATAGTGTGTTGTTGATCATATGCCCAGCATATCTTTTGTTAAATGCCATGTTCTCAATCTTGTACCTAGCAAGTTTTACTTCAACAGTATGTTGTTGATCATGTTCCCAGCATGTCTTTTGTTAAATGCTATGTTCTCAATCTTGTACCTAGCAAGTTTTACTTCAACAGTATGTTGTTGATCATGTTCCCAGCATGTCTTTTGTTAAATGCTATGTTCTCAGTCTTGTACCTAGCAAGTTTTACTTCAACAGTATGTTGTTGATCATGTTCCCAGCATGTCTTTTGTTAAATGCTATGTTCTCAGTCTTGTACCTAGCAAGTTTTACTTCAACAGTATGTTGTTGATCATATGCCCAGCATATCTTTTGTTAAATGCTATGTTCTCAATCTTGTACCTAGCAAGTTTTACTTCAACAGTATGTTGTTGATCATGTTCCCAGCATGTCTTTTGTTAAATGCTATGTTCTCAGTCTTGTACCTAGCAAGTTTTACTTCAGCAGTATGTTCTGAATTTTGTACTTAGCAAGTTTTACTTCCAACAGCATGTTCTTGATCTTATTTCTAGCATGTCTTTTAATGACCCATATGTTCTTGATCTTATACCTAGCAAATCCTTTGCCGAACAGTATGTTGTTGATCATATTCCCAGCATGTCTTTTGCTGAACAGTATGTTTTATATCTTCTTCTACGTACACTTTCAGACGTCAGGTTGAATATACTAAAGAAAGCAGTGGTCAGCCTGAGATGTTGGTATCTCCACAGAATTTGTCCAGGAGTGGTATTGGTGATAGCCATTTCTGCTTTCTCTGTTCCTCATATGTTGGCCACTTTTGCAGCACATATTCAGCAGTGATTTTATTAGTGCCACAGTCACACTCATTTGTAATTCCTTTCTTTCACTTGTTGAATAGATATTATTTCAGTCTGCTGTGGCCTGTGCGGAGTCTGAAGATTACCACTTGTTCACTTCTTTGAACTGATAGTATGCATTATTCTTCAGGTGTCCTTGATACTCTGCTTCCCACTTGTTCCTCTATCTGATCCTGATAAAACTTGGCTTTTACATAAGTTATCCTTGTATCAAGTTAAGCTAACTGTCCACCTTCCATTGTCAGTCAGCCAGTCTCTTCATTGCCAGGGATGATTGCAGCAAGATGGGATCCACTGTATGACAAAAACAGGGATGATTGCAGCGAGATGGGATCCACTGTATGACAAAAACAGGGATGATTGCAGCGAGATGGGATCCACTGTATGACAAAAACAGGGATGATTGCAGCAAGATGGGATCCACTGTATGACAAAAACAGGGATGATTGCAGCGAGATGGGATCCACTGTATGTCAACTCTTTTGAATTGCTAACATAGTTTGTTGAATATTACTCTAGGGTCATTTAGGTCTGCATTATTTTGGTTCCTCAGCACTGCAGCCACTGACAGCACATCTATGAAAAAAGCTGCTTGTCTGTGTGTGCATTCTTCTGTCATTAGGACTTCTGCTACAGTTTTCAAGGTTTCTGCCTTTGAAGTTACTTGAGAATTTTCCTGTTGCCAGTGTCAGCTATTTTTGTTTGTTCAGTAGTTCTCAATCTTATTCCCAGCAAGTTTTCCCTGAACAGTACAGGCATACCTCATTTTATTGTGCTTCGCTTTATTGCGCTTTGCAGATATTGCGCTTTTATTCAAATTATTCAGGTTTATTTATTAGAGCGTGCCTTCTTCTTCCGATAGATTTTGACTCTCCACCAGCAAAAAGATTACAATTCGCTGAAGCCTCAGATGATGAAGATTAACATTTTTTTAAGCAATAAAGTATTTTTAATCTTATAGTACATTGTTCTTTATAGACTTAGCGCTATTGCACACTTAATAGACATAGGGTAAACATGATTTTAGGCTTTTATATGCGATGGGAAGCCAAAAAAATGGGTGTGACCCGCTTTATTGTGATATTCGCTTTATTGCGGTGGTCTGGAACCGAAGCCGCAATATCTCCGAGGTATGCCTATATATTCTTGATCATATTTCCTGCAAACTTTTAGCTGAGCAGTATGTACTTGATCTTGTACCTAGCAGGTCTTTCACAGAACTTGTTTTTGATCTCTTACAGCAAATGTTTCTCTAAATAGTATGCACATTATCATTATATCCAGAAGTCTTTCGCGAAACATTATGTTCTTGACCTTGGGGATTCCAGAACAAGGACTGCCTTGTAATGCTATCAACAAGTTTCCTCAGTTTGTGTCCATTCCATTGCCAGTGTCTTCTTCTCATCTCTTGTTCCACTGGTACTTGTTTGGTTCTTGTTATCTCTTGTTCCACTGGCACTTGTCTGGTTCTTGTCATCTCTTGTTCCACTGGCACTTGTCTGGTTCTTGTTATCTCTTGTTCCACTGGCACTTGTCTGGTTCTTGTCATCTCTTGTTCCACTGGCACTTGTCTGGTTCTTGTCATCTCTTGTTCCACTGGCACTTGTCTGGTTCTTGTCATCTCTTGTTCCACTGGCACTTGTCTGGTTCTTGTTATCTCTTGTTCCACTGGCACTTGTCTGGTTCTTGTCATCTCTTGTTCCACTGGCACTTGTCTGGTTCTTGTTATCTCTTGTTCCACTGTCACTTGTCTGGTTCTTGTTATCTCTTGTTCCACTGGCACTTGTCTGGTTCTTGTCATCTCTTGTTCCACTGGCACTTGTCTGGTTCTTGTTATCTCTTGTTCCACTGGCACTTGTCTGGTTCTTGTTATCTCTTGTTCCACTGGCACTTGTCTGGTTCTTGTTATCAGTTACACATTGGTGACGTTGCACCATTTCAGTCCTTCTATTCTATGCAATCACCAATTTTTGAAAGTCTGTAACTTTTTTATTTTTGTTTTTGTTGTTCTCCAAGTTTGAGAGCCGTGCAGTAGGACTGACTTGACATTTAAGTTAAAGATTCTTATTTTTGTAATGAACTTAATTTCTCTTGATCTCCATATATTTCCCAATGCAATGAAAGCTCCTCTTGTCTTTTGATGATGTTCTTCTTCTTCTTCTTTCGTTCGCTTGAACTATATTGTCTATATCTGCAATGTTGTTTCTTGTATAAACTTCACTGTCTTTTGTAGTTCATACAGAGGTCTGTATAGTTTTGCTTCCAGTGTTGTTTGCCTCAATATATCATATTCGGGGGCAATCTTGAAGTACGTGCTCCGCAGTCTGGGGTGCCTGTCCACATGTACACATGGCTGAATTGCCAATCTTGAATTTTGTATACATGTGGCTGCGGAGTCGGTTGTGTCCTGTTCTGAGGCGCAGAATAACAATTTGTTCTGATCTGTTCATAGCTTGGTAGTCATCCTGTGTTGGTGGCTTTCTGATTGATTTGATCATCTTTTTCTTCTGATGATACATAACTGGTACATGCGTCTGCTCGTCTGCTCTGCAGCACCTTCTTTAGCCAGTCGGTCCGCTCTCTCGTTTCCTGGTATTCCACAATGAGACAGTATCCACTGCATGGCGACCCTGCACTGGTTGTACAGTTCAGAAAGTAGGGCTTGTATACCTGTTTTGATGATATAATTCTTCTTTCTTCTTTGATCCTTAGCCGCCGACTGTCAAAGCAGTCTGTGGCCATCACACCTGGTGGTGTCTTGTAGGGCAGCAACAAACTGCTTCCACTTTGTTCGGTCAGCGACCATCCTTCATACAGTGCCCCAGCTCTGGTTCATTCTTTGCATCTCGGCCTCCGCAGTTCTCTGCCAAGTTGTTTTTGGTTGGCCTCTCTTTCGCTTTCCTTCAGGGCATGATGTAATTGATGTGACTAAATAGAAGCTAAATGGTTTAGTTAGTGATAAATGTTTGTACTGATAGGAACAAACTCTTTGCCCTTGAATTTGCCAGTTTGTAACTGTCACTGTACAAGAAAGAAAGCAAACAACTATTTTTCTATTACATTTTATCTGAATTATTTTCTTCTTTCCTGCAGACGAGAAGCATTAAAAATCGCTTTAGAAAACACAGAAAACAAGAGGAAACACAGGGCTTGTGCATGTGGGAAAAAGGAACACAAGAACAAGAAAAAGAACAAATTATTCGGCAGCGGTACTTGTGAAGGTTAGTTTTTAAATATGGTTTCTTTCATTGTATGAAGTTTTACTACTGAAAATAACAATACTAGAATCTTGTGAAGCTCACTGGGTCAAAGCATGAACACTGAAATTATCATCTGGAAAAGTAATCAGCTAGCATTTCATGAGCTAAGGGAAGTGCTCATGAACACACATTTAGATTAGACTGATAGGCATCTTTGAAGCTTTAAAGTGCAATGTGTTTCATGTGGACAATAGGTTAAGAGCTTCTGCTCTTGTAGCAAACTTATGCGATATTAGTTGTGGGTCATCTTGTATATTAAAGTGATGTCATGGAGATAGCCTCCATGAAGTGAGTCCAGGCGGAATTAGTAGCAGAAAGGATTGGGTACAGGTTTCTGAGTTAGCAAACAAAAAAACTAAGGAATGGTGACGCATCAGAGTTGCCAATGAGAAAAATATAAGTTAATCTCTCAGATGTCATCAGCAGGGAAGGTCCTACGAGAGAACACATCCTTAAGTAACAAGATGAAGCAGAAAGACGTCTACATAACCCAAACACTGTTTAGAGGAAATAGTTCTCATTTCTGGGTCATGTCTTATGAAGACCTTATATACTTCCGTTATGAAACCCTGAAAGGTAAAAGGAATTGAATCTGAATCCAAATAATATTCAGATTTAACAGTTGAGTACTATATATTTCCTACCCACCCTGGGTAGAAACCAGAAGTGTACTGTGCCAGCTCTAGGGGTGATAAAGGGGGTGTTTCTGCATCTCCCTGAGATACATAGCCAATGTAGGGTTCACAGTGCTCATTCCCCGCCACCAAGTTACGTGCTGGTTACGCCGAGTTCTCCGAGGCTGTAGACATATGACCAAAAGTTGAAGGCAATAGGATCATCACGTCCTGAGTCTCTGTCCCTGTATGATGGATTCCGGTCTTCAGAAAGTAGTTCATACTCGTTCCCACTCCTAAGACTTGTTCAGTATCCATCTGGCTCCTTCCCACCCACAGAGGGTGTGTACGGTGTAGTGCACTGGTTTTATTATCAAGGTTTTCTCCTCTAGATCCTTTGTGTTAAGCCTGGGGGTTCGCACCCTCAGTTACCAGGACTATCTCGAGGAGGGTGTGGCTCTTCACCATGCACAACGATCTTAGGGTATGAGAGGTTTTGCTAGGCCAAGAGGCTGACACCATAATGGTGGCTCCTTTCATGAAAAATGAATTCACTAGGCCTAGGGTGAAGCAAAGGGGAGAGTCCATTACCCACAACACCAACACGTCATACCCCGTCTGTAAAACAGGCTTGTCCCAGGGTCACTCAAATACACCAGGTAATGACAGATTAGCAAAGAAGGGAACAAGACAAGAACAACCACTTACAGCAACAACTCTCCAAACAGCCAAATCACTCATGCGAACAAAGAAAATGGCTGAACAGATGGGCCTAGGAAACACCGGGAGAGAGGTTTACAGACATATTGCCGCTCCTGATACTAGTGACAACATCGGCTATCTTACAAGGAGAGATCAGAGCACCATTTTTTGGCTCAGATCACAACATTTACCACTCAAACAGTCACTTGAACAGAATCCAACCACAATACTCTCCAGAGTGCCAGCTATGTAACTACCCCTACGAAACTGTTGACCACCACCTCTTTGAGTGCCCAGCACTTGATAATGTTAGGAAAATGCTCCTTCCTCCCAGGCCAGATAAGTGGAACACTTTGTACAGAGAAACAAAACAACATGCGAAAACATGCAGATATAACTACATGGCATTGGGCTGAAGGGCGAGAGCCCAAGCGCCACTGGATCAATAACAACAACAACAAGTGAGTACCAGGTTTTTTCTCCAGTAGGCTGTCTCGTTCGAAAATACATAGTAGAAAATGTAGATGACCTCCACTTATAACAGTTTTGTTAGAAGATTGAATAATCGCACCAGCTAATATGACATCGAACATAAACTTGGACCATTTTTCACCTGTGTCTGAAAATTGATGTACAGAGAATTCACTTTCAATCTTACCCGTTTGCAACTTTGAATTTGAAGAAAAGATGACTGAAATATTTCAGATGTTCACCACTATAAACTAACCAACTTCACCTATGAAAACCATCGCTCACAACTTTTGTCAACAAAGAGAAGAGACCATTTTAGAATAAAGGCAAATAAAAACGAGTTGAACAATATTCTAAGCGATTTTACAAGTTGGAATTTGTTTCGTTCAAGTTTTGTTTCCAGCTTGTCCTTAAGATTTTAACTGAAGTTTTATCATAACACCTTGAGAACGGAAATATTTATCACAGATCAAAGGCAGACAGTTTACAGCAGATGTAAAATTAATTCAGGTAATTTTCCATAAAATGATTACTGCTATGATTCTTAAGGCCTTGGCTATGGAGATTTTTCCAACCAGTCAAATTGGACTAATAGTGGTCTGAGACAGAGGTTAACGATTAAGGTAGACTTTACCCTTTTACACTCTAGGGGAATGGAACATGTTGCCCAAGGGAACACAAATGATACAGATGAGCTGGTAGTGCTGTGAACTCCAAAGTTAGTGTCTCGGCTAAGAAGAGCAGTATAGAAATGAAGAAATGGCTAATTGACCTAGTTTGCGACTTGTTGACTTGAAAAGCGAAGTTACTTATGTTAGAAGTTGTACTAACTGGAATTTACAGCTGGTGATATAAGTACAACAGTAATGAGATTCTTCTGTTCAGATTCAGAGGAGATCCTGTCTTATGAAGAAATAGCCAGGTACTATCCTCAGCCTAACAGGAAAAGGCCAATAGTTCTGATTGGGCCTTCCAATATTGGACGGAATGAGCTGCAGCAGAGGCTTCTAGACTCATATCCTGACAGATTTGGTGCTCCCGTGCCTCGTAAGTAATCTACATCATTTGGCTTAGTCCTACTTTATATTGATCAGGTTTATAATAACATATTAGCTTAATTGTTTTTGGTTCAGTCAGTGGCAGTGAAGTAAAATAAAACTTTTATCACATCTGCAATAGATACAGTAATTTTTTTCTTAATACGTTAGATTGATGATTGGTAAATTTACTTGCTTTTTTTTTTTTTTTTTTTTTGGGGTCAGAGATATAAATAAATCTTCAGGTCTCATGAATAAGCATTGAATTACTCCTTGTGCTGTTTTGTAATGGATGCATGATTTGTGTGTTTGAACTGCCTTTATACCTTTAATATAGTAGTTTTTATGAAAGTATTGATTGTTTAGAAGTTAATCATCATCATTTACATGTTTGCACCATGTGAATCATGGAACCATCACTACATCTGGCTCCCTTGTAGGAAGTCTGCACGAAAGCATTCTTGCAATGGTGGTTTCTATAGCAATAGGATCTACATGATGAGGTAGCTTCTATGCTCCATGAGGAGTGAATAGAAAAATGATCAATAATGATGATTTCTGCATGACAGTGTAAACAATTTAGAAGTTAGGATTGTAGGTTGGTTAGAAAAATAAAAAATTATTCTGTGTCAATATTAAGAAGTTACGGTAACATTGGAATGAAGTTTGCCAAACGCTCAGCACAGAATAGAGTTATCTCCCTTTACAATTTCCTGTACCGGCCATTTACAACTATACTGTAAGCCTCGGCTCGGAGTCGTCACATCAACGTCTAGTTTTGATAGATGCACATGTGAGCGCATCTTTAATAAATGTATATCTTAAATATTTATGCGTACTTTTTTCTGCATTATCTTTGAATGCAGATGATGCACTTTTGTTGCGTTGATTTGTTGCTATACAAATCACACCCTTGAGGCATTATAATATTTCGGTCGTCTGTGATAGACACATTTTTGGGGTTCTTTCTCCAATATTATGAGAAGACCCATACTTACGAATATATATCTTGAAGTACTCAAGAGTTTTATTCCTGAGGGATTATTCCAGGAATTCGTTTGCATTAATAATTATTGCCAGTTAACGGCACGTTTCAAGGTCTCTTGCCTCAAGACTCAGAGCCCTATTTGTCAAGGCAGGACTTCCATTGTATCTGTCATGATCAATGGCTAGTGTGTCCCTCTGACATCAGGAGCGAGATTAGATGCCTACAATATATCTATGTTCTTCAAATCGACGAAGGTAATTTGGTCAAGTCGTTTGACCTTATCATTATTGTAACCGGTATGGTCAATCAAGGACATATTGTTCAAGATGTATTTTCTGCAATGACACTATGACGTATTTGTCTACAATGAAACCATGATGTATTTTTCTGCCATGAAGACCATGATGTTAACACCTTTTTGTCCAATAAATTGTCTCGTCAAATATTTATCTTCAACAACGAGTCCAGTCTGATTGACTTACACGTTGGTCAACTTTATGACTCTGTCGTTGCTGCATTGACATTGCCTATTACCATTGGCCTATCCTTGTATTATAATTCGCGTTGAGTAAGAATAAATCGGCCAGAGACTGTACGCCCGACCTTTCCTGACAACATCAGTATTGTCAGCCTGTACCACCCCAAACACATAACTCAAATCACGAGTTAACAACACTTCATAATTATAATCGATACTTGTACACTACGACACATGTCCAGGAAACTCTTCTGAAGGCAGGAAGGGAAATAACTGCAAGTTATTATTCTGTGCTGAACATTCAGCGAACATCATTCCGATATTACCGAAGTTACTGTTAGTTAACTGATGGATACTTACAACAGTACAAAATATTCAAGACTATCAAAATGTGTTTGCTTCAGGTGTAACTGAATGAGCGTGCTTCAGGTGTAACTGAATGAGTGTGCTTTAGGTGTAACTGAATGAGTGAGAGCTGGAATATTATAAACATTTATAAATTGAAGTTTATAAATTGTCTAAAAAAATTTTTGTAGACACAACCTGTCCCCCACGAAGCAATGAATTGCAAGATGGTGCATACATTCACATCTCTCGTGAAGAATTTAACGTGATGATTCAACAAAACCGGTTTCTGGAATTTGGTTATCATCAGAAATATATGTATGGCACATCTTTTGATGCTGTCAGGGATGTTATAGTACAAGGCAAAATTTGTTTGCTCAAAATACAGCCAGAGGTATGTATATGGTGCATAGTGAGGTTTTGTGTGATGAAACTGTTCAAATAGAAGTGTCTTTATGGTGTTATTGCATTTGAGAAGAAACAGAAGACCTAATATATCAACTTCATTCTGCCTTTTTTACTTTCATTCTTCCACTTTAAAGATTGTCAGTCATGTTGATCACATTAGAATAGACACTTCCTGTGCTGTCAGGCAGTTTCATTAGTTGGAAACATTTCTGGTGAACAGTAACTTAGTTTTGTTTTTCTGTGCTTCTTGAAGCAATTCTCTTGGTTTGATTTGTTGTTCTGTATTATAATTTTAAATACTGTGTAAGCTGATGACTGCTTTTACCAGAATGTTTGTTGTATTCTCTTGATACATATAACGTTTATAAAATAATGTTTGGTATTTTACTTAAGCCTAATATCAGTTTGACAGCGTTAACTTTTTCCTGTCGTCTGTGCCTAAAAACTGACCACCCCCAATGTAGGAGTTGCGACCCTCATAACTATGAACATTTTTTATGTTGCCAGTATCTGTTGACTAGTACAGAATGAAGCTTCTAAAGTTAAAATTAATAAAAACTTATCCTCGTATTCATCATCATCAGTTGCCATCTCCACAACGAAGGTTGGCTGTAATGGATCTCCAACGTCTTCTGTCTCTTGTCTTGGTGGTGCACTCTGATAGACTCTTTCCTGTCCATCTCTTGATGTTATCTTCCCACTTATAGCGCTGTCTTCCCCTTGCATGTTTGCCTTCAACTCTCCCTTCTGTTATGGTCTTCTGCAAGGTGTTATACCTTTTTATGTGGCCAAAGTATTTTAGCTGCTGAACTTTGACCTCCCTCATTAGTTCTCTTTTCATACCTAGATTTTCTAGGACCTCCTTATTTGTTTTCATCTCTTTCCATGAGATACGCCCCATTCTTCTAAATATCCACATTTCAAGAGCCTCAATTCTTTCTTCCAAATGCTTATTCATCGTCCATGTTTCCGCACCATACAGAAATGCAGAATATATATAACACTTTATGATTCTCAGTTTTAATTTGTGAGATAACTGTTTGGATGTCAGTATATGTTTCATGTTGTTGAATGTAGCTTTGGCCATTCCTATTCTCTTCTTGATTTCTGTTTCACATCTGCCATCTTCTGTTATTATATGACCAAGATATACGTAGCTCTTGACTTGTTCAGGATTTTCCCATTTACTCTTATCTTTAACGTGGGTTTATCGTCTGTTTTGCTAATTATCATAGTTTTTGTTTTCTCAATATTAATGTCGAGTCCATATTCATGACTTATACTGTTCACTTGCTTCACTAGTTCTTGTAACTCCTGTTCGCTTTCAGCTAACAACACGGTATCATCTGCATAATCCTTGTGTTACAACAACAAAAAACAAGATAAGCTGGGTGGATCAGCAACTGAGCAATTGAACATGCTGTTGTCATGGATGTGGGTTATTGATGCAGTAATTTGTAGCTGTGAAAGCCCAAGAAGTGACTCTTCCAAAATGAAAATAAACATGTTAAATATAAGGTTAAACAAAGTAAAGGTAGTCCCATAGCAGATACTGCTGTAGGGGAGTGAAGTGTTAGAGACTTCACCACACCAGGTCCAGCATCGAGAGGTGGGGGTGACCAGTTCCCTTCCTCACTGCCTTTCCCTTCCCTAACTCATGAGCTAAGTCTGGTATCTATTTACAACTGGGTAGACTGGAACGTGTTGATATTGTGAATAGAACATGGCACCGTTGCCTTGAGAGACCAGCACTCTAACCGCTCTGTCACATTAAATATACATTTACTAATTCATTAAATTGAAACTCATCATTGGCATATTTCTCGCTGGTGCATTCACCTCACTGCACTATTGGGTGGACATGAGATACAGCATACATATAGGCGTGAGGTGGCAGGGAAGTAAACCCATAAAAATTGCATTCTGAAATGGATGTGTCAGGCCAAAAGGTGCAGATATCGCAGCCGAGCTGTAAACTACGACACAGCGTACTTACCGCTCAAAACTAACGGCCAGCATTGTAAGAGAGAGATTTGAATGAGAGCGAATGCAAACAACGACAACAACAAACAACTTAATTAATTCCCATATTAACAGTAACAGCTTAAAAAAGTATAATTATGTTGTATGTGTAAAAAACAAATTTCAGTTTGTGGAAAACATTTTCTCCACGTGAGACTTTGGATTGGGTCACGCAGAATAAAAGTTGGCTCAGGATGCATTAGCCTTGGTTACAGATTACCTAAAATGATGTTATTTTTTGAAAATTCAACAAATTAATCATCATTGTTCATTTCTACATTTGCAATGAGCACACTATTGTTCACCAATAAAATCACTTGTTTTTTTGTTTTTTGTGTGTTTTTTTTAAACTTATTTCTTATTATTGCATGTTGTTTACTCGCTTGTTTTTTTCTATGTTTATTTCATAATCAACAGACTCTAAAGGTAATCCGTGCCTCTGATTTGATGCCCTACATAATATTTGTGCGTCCACCAAACTTAGAAAAGTTATGGCGATTGCAAGATCAGCTCAAAACACCGGTTGTAAGTGTTATCTCCTAGTTTCTCTGTTTGCCATGACATGTAGCAGCAGTAATTATATCTGGTCTGTGAATTTGTTTGTGAGAAGGCATTAAAGTGTGTATTGAGAACAGTTAGCAGTTTATTTATAAAATGTATATGAATTAAATATGTGACATGACATTGGAAAATTAGTAGCATGTTGAGACATTAGAGCTGGAGAAAACTGCTAAAAACTTTGAATAATTTTGTTAAGATACCAGTTATGAGATGAAACTTGTGCAGGCTAGAGGCAATGGCCCATCCCAACAAAAATGACATCAATAACCTATGATATGTGGAGCAGAGCACAATCTTCCAACTAAGAACAGAACATACGAGAGTCAAAAAGCACTTAAACAAATTAAACCCCACACATGAGCCTAATCGTCGCAACTGTACCCATCCATATGAGAGTTCAGCATGTGCTGCTCACTTGCCCAGAACTCTCCACCGAGAGAAGAAAACTAATACCGGGCTCCCCAACAACCACAAAAATTTGCATGCTGTCACGAAGTGGATTTAAGACTAGAGGCTGTCTAAATAAGAGACAAGACACTAGTGGTAAGAAAGTCTTAGAAGATAGATTTATGATGAAGATAACAGTGAATGTGAAAAGCTGAGGCTATTGGCTCCGATGGTGAGAACCGAGATTGACTCTCCCTCGCCACTCCGGACGTCTTTGATAGCTATAGCCTCAATGCCTCTTACTGCCCTAAGGAGATAAGGTTAACTTAAAGATCACAGACACCACGATACAGACAACATATAGCTACTGTACGTAAATAAATTGACTGATCCAGACTACAATTTAAAGTTTATTTACAAAAAAAAAAAATCAAATACATGTCAAAGAAATAAACTGCTTGTTCGCCCACCTGACAACAATCAAGCACAGTTAAAAATGATTTATCATCAACCCAACCCTTCACCCACAATTGCCACCTGTATGGGGGAAAGAAGTTAAGATTAAACAAAACCACACTGAACTTGGTGGGGTCTCGGATTTCGAGCCTCCACTCCAAACTAGCTATTCTAAATTATAATTCTAATTTCACTGTCAGCTGGAAATCCTACGAACTGTCTACACAATCTCTGCAGAAACTTCATTCTACACAGCCTATTCTGAAACTCCCGAACACTACTCCACAACTAACTTCATCACTAAAACTTCAGCAGCTGTCCTCTGCTATGATCTTTAACAAAACTCGCTATCAGTTCTGTCTCTCCGCTCTAACATCTGTAGAGGGTATTGTAACCCTGTTTCCCTCCACAAATAGTGTAGCTGATGACTAGGGCTTAAAGACTGGATACTGGACTTGAAAATGTAGCTGTTTCACTACTGACAAATCTGGATTCACCTGCCCGGTTACCCCTCTCTGGGTTTAGGGCCTGTGATGAAGTACTGAGATTCTGTCTTTCAAATGGCCCATGTCTTTTTCTCCTTGCATTTTTTTTTTCATTTTTATTTCTAGGAGGGATTACAGGTAATCCACCCCATGTTTCTTCTCCTTCTATTATGTACGTTTTTCAGAGTGAGGTCACGATGGAGTTTTATCTCATCTGCTTTATGGTTCTTCTCTATGACTAGTAGGTGGAGTTTAGAGTTGGTGTGTAGGGAATTGTTGCAGTTGTATTCTAGAAGAATGACGGTAGAGCCTAGATCAGATTTGCACCAGGTTCTTTTTTTTTAAAAGATATGGCATGCAGCTAGACGCATTTTTCGGGATTTTAAATAAGGCGGTCATTCTTGCTTCAATTGGCAGTAGAGGGCTGAGTACGATATCCCGTTCCTTTGTCTAAACGGGGGATGGGGGGTAGTGACCTGTTACCCATGCACGTAACACGAGCGGGCAGTAACATCAGAATGGTTTCGATTTTGAGTGGCCGAGATCAAACTGCATTTGAAATGCAGAATGACCATTGGGCTAGAAACAAAGCCGCGCAAATGACGTCAAGAGGTCAGCGTGCTGATCTATGATTATAAAAAGGCCCGTAATTCATAGCTCTGTCTCTATAATCAGGGTTCGTAGTGACCTGGAAAAACCTTGAAAAACCTGGAAAACGAAAAAAAAAATTCCAGGCCTTGAAAAGCCTGGAAAAATGGCTAAAAGCCTTGAATTTTTCGCATCGGACCTTGAAAAATAATACGAAATCGAAAGTTCGTTACTTTGTGTCCATTTTTTGGTTATTGATGGTATTTTTCTCAACAACAGACGCGACGAGTCTAAAATAAATCTGCGTTACGCCATTAACGAAACCGCCGAAAACTTCTGGAAATGGAAGTGCGCAAAGGGAAGTAACAATTGTAAATTTACCGTACAATTTTTACTTCCCTTTGCGCAAAGTATCCGTACAATTTTTACTTCCCTTTGCGCATTAAATCCATTTCCAGAAGTTTTCGGCGCTTTGCGTTAACGATGTAAACGCAGATTTATTTTTTAGCACTCGTCGTTAGTAATAAATTCATTTATCTCATTTATAAAACCTATTTAAATAAGTCCAGTTTATGGTTAGGCCTACTGTACTTGCGTCTGTATTTACAATGTAGGCCTATTTACAGTTTAATTTTTTAACTATGCCAAAATTAGCCTATAAGCAAGCATTTGAACGAAATTTCTTGGTTTACCTCTGTGCATACGGGAATATAGTTGACACAGTTTAAGATGGCCAGGAATAGAAATTGATGGCGATGCCATATCCTAGAGCCTACCCTGTTATCAGACCCAGGTCCCACGGTTCATTTCAACACAGTTTGTGGCGATAAATATAATTTGAATGCTTTCTGATTGAATTTATGATGAAAAGACTTATCCCATTCTACCTCTGAAGGTAAAAAGGTAAAGGAACCCGTTACACGCCCAGTGAGGCATATTGGGAATATGGTGTTAGGCCCATATTATCTTGACCGTCGGCACACGAGGGGTGATGTGGTCGGCATCACGCCGGCCGCCTTAACCTTCCCAGAGTAGCTCTGGTACCCATTTGGGCTGGGTCAACCCAGGAGCCGTTTGTGGCCTAAAAATTTTCCGCCTCATCTGGGGATCGAACCATAAAAAGACCACTGCGCTAGAAGCCAGTGCACTAACCACTATGCTACCCGCGGCTCCATACCTCTGAAGGGGTTATAGGCTAATTAGGATAGGCCTAGGCCTACATTTTTTCAATTTTCAGATAACATGAATAACCACCGATACACGAAAGTGGCATCACATCTGTCAAATCACTGTAATAAGGATAAATGAAAATCAGCAATTTTGTGGATAGGCCTATGTTATTTAAAATAAAATTAAAAAAATTAAATTAAAAAAAAAAATCTAAACAAACAAACTAATCAAAACCCAACAAAAATAGTAAAGAGAGAGGGGGGGGGGGATGTAAAGGTCCCCAGTAAGATATTAAAAAGCTTTTCCACTTATCATAAGTATTACCCTCCCAATTACTATATATATTTACCTTTTGTTTCTAGTTAAATATTGGTTGACTATTATGTATGCGTTTAGAATTTTGAATTGGTAAATATACATAGCTTAGGCCTGCTCATAAGTTATTTGTGTTCCCTTTTTTTTTTTTCTTTTTTTTTTTTTTAAACTAACACTACTAGGAGACCTACAGATGTGACATCATTTGTGACCAAGGAAAAAACTCTTGAGAGCTGAGATTATTTGGACTCTTTTTTTTTTTCAGTGAAAAGTCACCATAGTTTTAATTCAAATTTCATACGCAACAAGGACATATTCTCTTCTGTGGTAGTTTTGATTCAGCCTTCAGCTTTATTTCAAGACCTGAAATTTAGATTGGTGCATTTGGAACAGTAGTAGAAAATAGGAAGCATTTTCCTGTAGCACTGAAGAAAAAAAACAACTCAAATTGAAAAAGACAAATCATCCTGTGTTTTGTGCGACAGAAGATAAGGCATTTGCCGACAGTCACCTGGCATGATACGAAAAGATTTAACCTTATATTCCACTGTTTCACTCCAATGATAATATAAACAAGACAGTTAGAAAGACAAATTCTTTAGGCAGAACAATTCAGAAACCAGTGCCTTGCAGAAAAATACAGCAAAAGTATGGGAGGTGTGGAAACTTCAGCCAACTAGGTGCAAGCTACCCCTACCCCACACAGATCCTATTTTTATATTATTTCTCTTAGTTGAAACTGCCCTAGTTAACCTAAACTCTGCAAAACTCTAAAAAAAACGCCGAAGATCTGGAGTCAATGGAACCTGCACATAAGTCCTACAACACGCCTGGCAACTCTACAAAAAATTTGATTTTTCGAAGCTAAGATCAGATGTCGGTATGTCGTCGACTCCGCTAATTGAACCTAGCTATGGGTCCTTCGACACAATGTGACAGGACCTATGAAAACCACAGGGTTACTCACAACAACATGACTTACTGATCACCACTTCATTGATAAATATTTCAAAGGGCACACTTCATTGGATGTACAAACAAACCAGACTGTAAAGTGTGTAAGGCTGCAGGGTACAGAAGCCAGACTTGCATGTACTGCCCAGATTGCAATGCACCTCTATGTCTGATACCCTGCTTCAAGTTATACCACACAGTCGAGGATTATCAACGATCCAGACAAAGATTCTTGCAGAGGCCTACAGCTACAAATTCAACCCCAGTTAATGAAGGAAGCAGCTCAGACTCCAACTAGAAGTACTTAACTACTCAAACATTTACAAACGCTCATTGTCAGATGCCACAGAGACACAAATACATTCAAAAAGACAAACACGAAAAATATCAGTTTTTTTTTTTTTTAAAAATTTTTATTCCAAATTTATTAGCCTTTTATGTTGATATACTGTGGTTAATCGTTAAATCAATACGTCAATCAAGCTTATTCTCTTCATTACCATTACCATCCATGTCACACTAACATTTTATATTGCGCTGATGTTGAATAAACAAATTCACTAAATACTTGGAAAAAGATGTCTGTGTTTCAATCTTTTATGATTTTAAAAAAAAAAAAAAAAGTTCCTTTTTAAAGAAAATCTGCAAACACCGTTTGGTAATGGGAAGACGGTATAATGCTCCGATTGCTTGATCAACAAAGAGGTGATATTATATCTGAGAAAAATTAGATGAGGAAAATATTAGTGTTTTTCCCATCCTTGAAAATCCACGTGCTGGGATGGACCTTGGAAAAAAAACTGGATGAAAAAGGCCTGGAATATGCCTTGAAGATAATTTGCTATGAACCACTGTATAAATGTGTAGGTAATTGCCATACCCACCGCGTGCTGGCCCTGGAGTCAAAATAGTTCCGATTTCTGTACCTTGACCATATCAGTGGTACATTCAAATTTGTAAGCCATAATATTAGCTGTACTTTATTAATTTATTTTACTAAGTCCACCACCTTAAAAAACTCAAAACTCTTCTGAAGTGAAAAAGAAAACCAACTACCAGTAAGAAAATTACTAAAGCGTCCATCAGTTAAGTTTTCATTGGGCATTTTTACAGTTATAATGTTATTCTTACACCAGGAAGCACACCCATACAATCAGTTCCAGTGATGAAAAGGGACAAACTAAAACTGATTCTTACCCTATAGACCCATCTTCCCTACACCCCCCCCCCCCCTCGGTACTTTAAGAAAGATGGTTTTAAAAGTTATGAGTATCCTATACGGGCGTGCCACATGGATAAAGATTTTCAAAGTAGGTCTGTAAGAAAAAACCACATCTTGTGATTTATGGTTAATGTACCGACATGGCCGGAGCTACGTGGACCCACCATGTATCTCATGGAGTTATAATGCTGAATGGTTATTTATATAAAAATAGCCTATGCCCAGGAGCACGTGGTTGTACTAAGACCCATGCGTCAGCACAATGTTGTAACTACAGGTAATGAAAACCAATTTGTGAGGTATAACTAGTATGGGGCAAGTATTGCAGAGATGCTAAGCGTAACTGGTTATATGTTATTGGTTGAGCATTATTGTGTTCTGTGTATATCAGAAGACTGAGAAGTTTTTATTTTTAAAGGAAATAATAATTGTATTCAATTTTGAATTGCATTATTAAATTTTATGGAACGGGAATTTAAATGATTCTCAGAGAGGGCATATTATTTGTGTAAACCCTAGAGCTGAATTTTTTATTGACAGTGAAGAGGGGGCCACAGTACAACGACCGTCTGACACACAGGTAAATTAGAGCCAGACCCCAAAACAGTTGTGTTTATTCAGATTTAGTCATCAGCGCAGAACAAGTAGATCGGGTTCGGTAATATGTTTTAAACACTTTTGACACAGTAGACCAAGGGAACCCCCTGGGGGAGGCGGACTTCCCATGCCCACATGACCTACTCCCCCTCCATGGTGGTACACCCAGAACCCTACCCAATAGAACGAGGGGGATGTAACCCCCACCAACATCCCCCCCCCCCAGTGTTAAAACTTAGGACTTAAGTGTTAAGCAAGGGAGTTATTTGTTATCAACATACCTCCCCAATGTATTAATTTAACCACGTTTGACCCACACCCTGTGCATTAACATCCAATTCGTTTACAGTGAGTACGGTTGCATGAGGGAAGAGCCCCCATCCAGCTCAATTTACACTACCCATAACTTTCGCACAGCACCAGTTCCCTCCCCATCAACCCACCACTACATATCTAGGCAACTCCAACACCTCCATCCACAAACAAGGTGCTTGACAAACGTCGTTGAACCAGAGGCGGGGAACAAATAACTAGCAAAACCCCCCCACTCCCCAGGGACCAGGTCAACAATACACATACCCAACAATAAGTGCTAACCATGATATGTTAGGATCAATCAGAATCGTATATCGTTTCCTTATCACGAACACGCAATTAAATCCATGCCCCTGCCAAAACGTTGTATCAATTCACACAACAGTAAAATCTTCGTTCCCCGAAGACCATAACAAATAAACCCGATACCCCAGGAACCCTATGATAAAAGTTAATCCCCCGCAGTTAAACGTCATATGTCTTAGGATGACAGCAACCTAGCCTACACATATTCCAGTATCCACAAACGCCTTTAATGGGGTTCAAAACGTACAAGTTCACAAAAAAAAATAGAGAAACCCAGGAAATCATGGTATGTCAGCCGCTAACCCCTGGAAATACTCCCTTCATAAACCGTCAGTACCCAACAAAAAAGAAAAAACACCCGTTACGCCACAGATAGTTCACCCACAAGATTACAAAGTTTTTAGTACTACAATATACTAACAGACAAAGGTATCAAAAGAACCTGGCCGAAATGTGCAAATCAAATGCCAATTATTTGCCAGACTATACAAAATCAACATAGTTGCTTATAATGCAGATCGTGGAAAACAGAGCACTGAGAATGCAAGTTAATTTAAGAGCATCGCATCCTAGTAAAACTCTGAAGATATAGAAGAGTAGATTAGTCTACATACCAGATAGATGCAGATTTCAGGATAGATAGACTTTAGATCGAACCACAGAGTACAAACAGTTAGATTGGTGCCATAGACCACTTCGTTAGATAAGTTACCAGCTGATACTGTAGAATAGTCAATAGATAACAATTAGATAGTTACAATACATAAGCATAGATCAGGTTGTTGGATAGATGGATAACTAGTGAAATAACCGATCAAAGACAGAAAGGTAGGTGCGTAGGTACGAAGAAAGGTATGTTTAACCAAGATGCATGTGCGTTTGTAGTTGTGTAATCAATAACTTCATCTAGTGCATCCCCTTTCAGGTACACCTTCCATTCTCTTCCACCATTGAGGCCAAGGGGGATCGTCGCCTCTGGGGGGGCAGTACATATCGGGGGGGAGTATGGGGGGGGGGTTTGTTTTTTTGGATGATAACACACAACACTTACACACAAACAACAATTCAAATACCACAAAACAATACCCACCGTTGATTCACACATGCACTTAATGTAAAGTCACTCCCACAAAAATCGTCACAGCATTAAAATACATACGTTTTCACATTATAGTTGGGATGACAGACACCCGATTAATACAAAAGCGTACACAGTCAAAAACCCTACCCCGTTGTTTGTTTCAGGCCTTATTTGCACACGTTCATGTAACGAATCAAGTAAACCTTATCCCCGTCAGGCTCAACACAGAGGTAATCCACGACATTATACCCCCTTTCACCTAAATCTCACCCCACCAAGCCAATCCTCACCCGAAATTGGCAGGCAAAATGCAACATCAAGAACCACAGGTTCCCCCATAACCCTATCGGAGCCAATAGTCCGCCTGCAACCCGTCACAACTCTTGTTCACAATTCACCCTAATAACATCGCAAGCCCCCCCCCTTGAAATAACAAGGTTCACGATTGTTCACTAATCATCACTTTTCAAGTAACCTTTTTCTTCCCACAAGGGTCCTCACAACTACAAGTAAGACATTCCATTTCCCAAACTAAAACAAATTCCATATAAATCATTGCATACAATGCCCCTTCATTTAATATTCATGGCCACTCCAACAACTATCAAAACTCACGAAAAAAAGCACAAAATTGCGGGGCACAACAACGTCTGTGCACGCACCACCAAAATAACATCCCTCTAACCAATCTGACTAACACGTAACGATAACAGAACACCCACTCTAAAAAGATCAGCTGGAATTAACATCACAAACAACAACACCACTTGCTCCCCTCGGGGCAAACATCCCGCCTCCAACATCTTGTTCACTCTTTTTGACGAATGACTTCAAGGTACTCCACATAAACGTCATAATTCTCAAAAAAAACCTATTCATTCACGAACACACAGTACAAATAAGCCTGGGAAAATTTCATTTCTCAACTCACTAGCAACATTCGCACTCGACAGTCAATAAATCTCACAAACACAACTGGACAAAACCTGATCAAACTTGCAACATTCAACACTTAAGAACACTCCAACAACTTTCACCCTAATGGTCCAAATTTACAACATAATAGTGTTCAAAAAAATCAAATCTTTTTCACTTCTCTCACAGAACTTACACGATTAACAAACTATCAAAACGAAAGACAGCCAGTTAAGACATCCCGCCACCATTATTTTTTTTTCCACAAAAACCAGTGTATCACATTCACACACTATTTCTATGTTCACTTCAACAAACACTCCAACATACCTTTGTCCACACGCACGATGGTAACACCTGTGAACCTACACAAAAGATAAAAAAACATACAATTCTTTCTTTGTTCACAATTTCCACAACTATACGAATACACTCCTTGTTCACACACAATAACACACAACTTACATCGATTATCAAATAAAATCATACCACTTAAGACAATTTGTTCACAGTATCACAAAAACTAGACCTAAAAAGGAACTACACCTAATCAATCATAAAACTCCCCTGTCTACCCCTGCTCTTATCACTCTTCTCTCTTCCCATACCAGCGACACCCTCTCGGATAGAGTTACGATAGAGGAAAACGGATTCTACCCGTAATGTTAGGTTCTGGAAAAAAAAAAAAAAAACCTTCATTCAAGTTGGCAAATATTCCCTCTGCTTCATCACGTACTGGGGAGTTAGAACCGTGCACCCTTACTCATCGCAGGTGACCCAGATCTCTTGGTGTTTTTAGCCAACACTAGCCACGTGTAATAAGCAGGACGCCATTCCTCTTAGCACACTCCGGTCATACCCAGGGGGGTTTAGGATTGAGAAAAACCGAGGTGCAAAGTGTTTAGAATGTACCCTTGATGTTTTCCTATTGAGTTTATTTACCCATTTTAACAGGATTTGTCCTACTCTAGAGAATGCGCTATTAAATTGGCGCCTCGAATGATTTCGATCGAATGTGGATTAATTACATTATTAAAAAAATGGTTTGTATGAATGATTCCCTTTATCAGAAATAAAATTTCACATCTCGTTGCACTTCTGTTGTACACAGGCACTACAATGCACAATAACCTAAACGTTCAAGTAATCAATTTACGGCAAGTCATATATGCATACAGCCAGAAATTATTAAAGGTAATCGAATTGAGGTTTATCAATTAAAAAACCCCGTAGAGTTTACATACAACATGTGGTATATATAACAATAAAAATATTTTAAAATAATAATTATATATTAATTTAAATAAATTTCATAAATAAATAATAAATATAAAATATAAAAAAAATAATATTATTTAAATTAAAATAAAAAGAATAAAATAAGGTCTTAATAAAATTAAAAAATCTTTATTTAAAAATTAATTTTAAGTAAAATAAAAAAAATTATTTTTTTAAAAAAAAAAAAAAAAAGTTTTTCTGATGGGTTTATAATATTTTAATTAAAATTTAAATATAATATATATAATAAGTATTTGTATATACTAATTAATTTATAAGTATTATAAAATTAAAATATACATAAATAATAAGAATACAAAAAATAAAAAAAAATTGTAAAAAAAGGGCTGATGTTTGAAGGGTCATTTTTTTGTACAAATACCTCAGATTAAGGTATATACATGAACGGTTTTTGTTTATCTTGTTTGGTTGTGGCTGTTTTTTAAAGGGAAGCAGGGGGGTGGGTTGGGTGATACCCATTAACAGAATTTTTTTGGGGTACTTTTAAATGATATGTTGATTTAAAAATTTACACGCGCTTTTTATATTTATTTATATTGATTTATATTTGATTTTATTTTATTTTATAAAATATTTATATATTTATTTTTGTTTTTTTTTTGGGGGTTGTTTGTTATTTTTAATATTTTTTTTAAACACTAAATGTGAAACCATATTGACGGGTTTGGGCAGGTCTACATACCTTATAATAAAGTTTTGAAAATAATACAAAGCACACCCTTAATCTCCCGTGGTAACTCTAATAATAGTTGACGACGTTATGCTGAATATTAAAAAGGCTAAACTTCCTACTATTTAAAGAATTATGCCCGCAAACCTCTTAATACATTCAATACTTTCCTCTAAGGGATCCGTGGGATTCAAAAATTAATTCATTTTACAACTTTTTTTTTTAAAAAGTTAGGTGGATTAAACTTGGTATTATCAAATTACACTTTTAATTTTAGAAAAACCCCAATTTTATTATGTTGTATAGGACGCTGGGTTGTAAATAAAATGTAAAAATGCCCCCCCTAGCCGCCTGGTTAGATCGTAAGTGCTTCCAGTGTTTACCAAGTATCCCCCTTTTAAGAGTTGGGTTGTAAAAGTTGTTTAAACCGGGGGGACTTGTATGGGATAAAATTCAAAAAAAAAAAAAAAAAAAAGCAAACCCCCGAAAAAAAAAAAAAATGGACTAGGGGAACACGGGGTGGCCTTTTTTTTGAATTGATGGGATTTTTTCTTATTATCTTTATTTTGAAGTTACGGGCGTTTATATCTTTTTTTTCGGGCGATGTGGATTAGGAGGATGTAAGGTGGTACAGGTGAAACGACAGTGGTATATACTCACATTAGGGAAAATTCAGGGGACTCACCGTTGACCCTATTTGCGTTGATGGGTGATAAACCGTTAGAATTTGTTCTCTGTGCCCATATTTGATGTTGCGCATTAGTGGGTGGATTTTACGTTAAAATAGTTATGGATTTCACGGCCAATGTGAAAATTGGTAAGGACAATTATGCATGTATTAAGGGTGGAAATTGGGCCCTTACTAGGTTTTGTGTTTTATATCAGTGGGACGAGTTGGGACATTTGAAACATGGTTTCTAGGAAAGGCTCACATTAATTTCCAAAAAAAATAACCCAATTTATGTTATAATAGTTATTGGTACAAGAATTACCATTGGTATTTATGTGTACTTTATCATTAACCCCGTAAGTAAATGTTAGCAGTGTTCATTGTAGTGGCACACGGACAACAGGCTTTCCCTTTGAACACTTACATCCATTCTGTAAATTATTTCTTTCTTGAAAATAACACATTCCCCACCCGCCAAAACTTCTATTATTAAGTTATAGATCTGTGTTAACGCTTTAGGGACTGGAATGGCAGGTAGAATGCACTGTCCAGTTTGTTAGTAAACATGAATTTCTGGTCCGAACTACTTAGTGTTTTCATGGTTTAAATTTGTTATGATCTAAAATGTGCACGTACGGTGATTTTTACACAAAGTTTAGGATGAAGTAAAGGAAATTTCAAGTAAACGTAGGCATGCTGTTCTGACAGTGTACCACATAGAAATGTGAGATTACTTTGATTGTCAATGTGTTGCCTAAAACTCCACCTGGGGGCATTGTTGTTTCTGTGGGTTCCCCCTGTCATCGACTCCTGTGGGTTATATTGGGAAAGTTCTAATATGTATTTTTCTTCTAACCTTTTCCTGTGGTTAATTACATCTAGTTTTGTTCTTGAAAAATTTATAAATCCTTGATTTTATGTAGGCGGGGCCTTTAGGGTTATGAATTGTTATTTGGTAACCAGTACTCTGATATTTGATACGTGGTACCAAAAAGTGAACTAATTGACCACTGTTTACATGTGAAGTAATTTTGTTATGTTTTTTGGGTGAATCGGGGAGGTCGTTTAATGAAATCTCTCCTGGTTTCTAATTTAATTAATGACTGGACCCAAAAATGACTTCCCCCCTCAAACTTGGGTCCTTCAAAGTTTTCCTATTATATGGGCAACGAACCCCCTAAGTTCAACCTTTGATCCGCGGGTATTTCTTGACCTAAGAATTTAATTAAAAATACTACGCGCGCTCAGGGGATAATAAATTTATTGTTTTTGAACGGCATGAGATTGGTGCTATTATTCCTTATTTCTAAACGGCCTTTTTTCTTTGGAATGTCAAGAATAGATAAGAGGGGGCTTTTCTCTGAATTCTAGAGAAGGTGGTTCCAATTTGAAAGCCTACTAATCAAACCAAAATCCTTCCCACAGTAGGGTTGTGAATAAAAGTCTGAACTATTATAAACTCTCTTCACGTCTTTTCAGTTGCCACCTTTTTTTTTGGGTTTAAGATTTATTTTGTGGCACGGGACTAAAGCGGTGGGCGAGGTTTGTAGCCCCACGAAGCTTTAAAGCACTAACTGAAATGCTTACTTTTTTATAATACAACGCATGGGTACAGTGGAAAAATTTTTTTCGTTTCTTTTATTTTTTAGTTCCCCCCATGTAATTCAATATACAGCATCCTCTGGTACACCCACCACAGCAAACAATACGTTTTTTCCCAAATACCGCCCATCCCGCTAAAAAAAATACGTCCCACGTCCAGTTTTTTTAACTTCTTCTGAAACTGGTTTTCTTAACGTCATGAGTTGTTCACATGCCATGTCAAACTGTAGGGCCATATTTCTGTGTAGTTTTCTAAATACACCATTGGAAATTATTCTTTGGCTTATATACAATTATTTTGCAGTGTACAGCATGCTACCTCCCTTGTTGGCGCACTCCTAAAAACACTGGTTACCTACTGGATGTAATTTTCCATTTACAAAATGTTTTAAGATTCATACACTGGTAGGTTGATTTGGGTTGGATACTTTGTATTTTGTCCTTCAATTTTATATCCAACTGTTTGATAATTTTAATGCGGTTGCATTTATTGCGAATGTGCCCCATCCTAAAGGTTTGATGTTAAGTAAAACTTGGAAATCTTCAAAAAAATTTTTTTTCATGTTTGTATTAGATCCCCCACAATTAGTTTGGGTGTACTGGTGTAGCCATACTATGGGTGAGGTGGTCACTGTTGGTGGGGTTGTGGGGGAGTGTGGGTCCCGGGGTGCAAACCACCGGGGTTTACTGGTGGCAAAAAACGGGGTTCAGAAGGGGGGTGGGGGGGGGGGGTAGTTGGTTGTTACTTGGGGGGGTTAGGGGTGGTAGTAGGGGGCGGGAAAGGTTACATTGGTGTAATGTTTGACAAATGTGTGAGGTAAATAATGGGGTGGGGAACGGTTTTTAGGTGGTCATATGTTTGATGACAACTGACAATTTCAATTCTTTTGTTTGCCAGTCTAGCATTTATGGGGCGTTTTTTTTTTTTTACTTGAGATTTGCCAAACACTTCAGATAAAGAACCAGAACATAATTTGTACAAATAGGGCTCGGGGTAGGAAATTGGTGTTTAGGACCATTGAGGATTTCGCCAGATTTATTCAATGGGAGGGCGGTATTGTGTTGATTACAAGCGAAAAAGGAAGATTGGTTTAATTGACATTTTTTGTTGTTGGGTGAATCTGATGAAATAAAAAAAGTCATTAATTCTTCAGCACAATCCAATGCGGGTTAAGCAGTTCTTGAAAAAACATTGAGTAAATCCATCACCTTGGAAATCATGACAAGGAAAGTTATTTTGAATATTACTGGTAAATGATTTTTGTTAGCTTTTATTGTTGGAGATTGTAAGTATTTCAGTGATGACAAGTTTTTGCTGGCTTAGGAAGTCAACACAGTAATGTCTAGGTGTTTGAAGGAAGTGTATGTTTCTGCTTGATTATGATCGCCTATTTCATCAGAGTTTAGTTTGTTTGTATGTGCACTTGAATGCATGCTTTTATTTGATTGTTTACATTTTGGTCACTTTTATGTCAAATCAACCTTGTCTCTAATAATTGGCCTTGTCAAGAAGTGTTGTGTGTTAGAAATAATAGGTCATCATATATTCATTGTTCTTCATGGCCAGACTTTTTAACCCAAGCATGACATACGATAGACAGTGCATAGTAGAAAAAGGTAATTCAGGTAAGGCTTGGGTTGGCTTTAGCCATAATCAGTAAGCACAAAAAATTCCATACTGGAATGAGGGCAACCTCTATTTAATAAAAATAGAACTTATTAGGTAAAAATATTTTGAGTTACCAACTTGGGACGTATATTCTTTACATTGACTGGAATGTGTTTCCTCAGCTTACTATCGCTATACATGTGAACAACGTTCCGCCAGCTCTGAGAACAAAGCAGCACACACATGGATGTATATTGTCTGCTGCTGTAAGAAGGGACAAAAAGATTAGAAAGGAGGAGGGAGGGATTTTAATCTCTAGACCAGCCTTTCTCAATCTTTTTTTATCCTGGAGGAACCCTTGTATAACTATTATTATATCATCTACAGCTCATGATACCTTTATGTGATCAGTGTGTTGTAAATATAATATTCCATTGAAAATTGTCAATGCTGTTTTGAGTAGAGAATGATTTGTTGTGTGGATTTGTTTATTTTGGCCAACTTATAAGCCACTTTTTTTGTGTGGTTTCCCCCTCCCCACAAAGAAAATCAACTCTAATGCAAGTCAGAAGTATAGGTAGAAGAAACTTTATTTGCCCCCCCCCCTCCCCCGCCCCCCCCCCCCGCACCAACCCCCCCCCGCTCCCCCCACCCCCCCACCCCCCCCCCCCCCCCCTCCACCCCCCCGCCCCCCCCTTTGCCCACCCCCCCCCCCCCCCCCCCCCCCCCTTTTTTTTAATGTCCTGTTTAATATTTTTTTTTTTACCTTATCCTAGTAGGCCTTATCTTACTTACTTAGTCGTTCCTCTTCTACCGTGAGGTGTAGAGGTTTGGAAGAGAGAGCGCCAGACTATCCTATCGGCTGTCTTCTTCCTGGCTTGGTTCCATTCTAGTCCTCGGTCCTTCAAAGATTGTCTAATGTTGTCCTCCCAGCGGACTCTGGGTCGTCCTGGAGGTCTGGATCCCTGGCTCTTTGTTTCCCATGCTTGTCTTGGTAGCCGATCTTCTCCCATTCTGCAGACATGGCCAAACCATCTTAGTTGGGACTGTTCTATTTGGGTCTGCAGCGGGTGGGATTTTAGGCCTTGACGTATCGTCTGGTTGTGGACCATGTCTCTTCTTGTTACTTCAACCACCTTCCTCAGATACCTCATTTCTGAGGTTTGAATCTGGCTTTTGTGGGTTGTAGTCATTGCCCATGACTCGCATCCATATGTCAAGACTGGGACATAGGTGGAGCGGTATACAGCCATCTTCGTTTTCTTACCAACCTCTAGTAGGCCTTATCACAAATTTCTAATCTACAAGATGTTAATGAAATATAGTATGTGCAAGAGTGAACACTGTCCTATTGTGCACTGCCATACGGAACTCCTAGCAACCTCTCTCGGAACTCCGGTTGAGACACTCTGGTATGAAGTTGCCCTCTTCAGTGTTCATTGTTTCTGCAAGGAGACCATGCCGAAGTCATGCAGCATTTTGATCAGTGGGCAGTTGAGTTTCACACTGACATCTTTCTGTGGCCATTTTGTTTCAGTAATGACAAAAAAATGGTGTTTTTATTCAGGTTTAATTAGTTGCTTGCTTGTGCTTTTCCAATAAGTTGTTAATAGGTTAGATTTATGCCTAAGAATTCCAGCATGTCTGAAGTCTTCAGTTTAAAAAAAAAATGTATTGCTTGGACATGAGGGAATAAACGTGAAAAAATGACACTCAAGGAGGTTAATGAAAAGAAAATTAATACTTTTTTCCCAGTTCATGTTACAGCAGAATCACACTCATGTGAACTTTTATTTGGTGCTTACATTTTCATGAGCTATGTACAAATTTATGTAATCTCTTATCATTTATATTTGCAGGATGACCAGTTGAGAGGCATAATTGATCATTCCCGTGAGATTGAGGAACAGTATGGACATTTATTTGATTTTGTGCTTGTGAATAGTGATCTTGATCAAGCATACTCAGAACTGTTGGGGGAAATAAACAGAATTGAGATAGAGCCTCAGTGGGTGCCAGCCGCTTGGATTAATATGAAGTGACAGTTCATGACAGGTGTTTTTCAATCTTGACGTTTGACGTGTGACAAGATCTGGTCAGATGTGCAAAAACTTTGAAGATCACATCGTTAAGAACTTCTGCAGGGAAATATTTGATTGTGTCTAGAAGGTTCTAAATAAGGTTGTTGTCCAAGAATTAAGATGGTGTAGAATTGCTAATACTTTGATAAATATTTCTTTTAATTACAAAGTACTAAAAGAAGCCTATTTGCACGACAGTTTTCTTTAAAAAGTAGTACGGTAATGAAACACTGGAAGGGTAATCATCAATTTTTATTGTTGCTTGAGTCTAAGAACAAAAAAAATCAAATAAAAGAAAAGAAAAAAGTTGGCTGTACAGAAGGCTGTCATCTTTAGCTGCATTTTTCCTGCCTTCTGAGAACAGAAATAAATCTCATGAAATATTTATCTAGTTCTTCTTCTCTTCTTCCGTCCTTAGCCACCGACCGTCAAAGCAGTCAGTGGCCATTACGCCTAATGGCGTCTTAGGGCAACAGCAGATAGGTTTTCTTTGCCATTGTTTCCCATCACGCCTATTGGCGTCTTTAGGGCAACGGCAAATCAATCCATTTGCTGTTGTTTCCGTAATCGAAGTGACTGGCAAACGGGTGATCAGCCCATTGGTATTTATCTAGTTGGGCTTGGGTAATCTAAACACCAAAATTTACTTGTAGGTAGTCATATTTTGTTGAAAGACAGCGCTTCAGTAAGCCAGAATTTAATTGTTTACTTGGGTTTCTAAGAAGAAGGATGAATATGCATTCTGAGTATATACATTCATACGATGTTACTGAAGTCTGTGCTGCGTATGAATCTCAGGATTTGTTGTCACAACTTCTTGTTTAAAAAAACTAGATCATTGCATCTCTTTGGTGTTCTATCAGACTTGAATCAAAATTATTTCAGTGTTTACTTATTATTCACCTCTATTTTAAACAATATTTGTTGACAGATTTGGAACTTTATTTGTAGAATTGATAATTTTTGTTTAGAAAGTGCTTGCTAAATGGACATTTATCTGATAACACCTTAACTTAGATGTAGAATATCTTTTCATTACATGTTTAATTGTAGAAATGGAGCACTTTGTAGTTAAACGCTAATTTAAACAGCCCTGAACCAATTCTTACAGAATGTTTAATCAGAGATTTAATCATTAAGTTGATGAAGATGTACTCTTTCACTAAAACAAAACATTTTAATCCACATCCATTTTAAAGGTTACAAATCGTTCTTTTTTCTTTTTAAAGTAAAAAAAAATCAAGGGTTCAAAGATTGTAGCAGTGCAAAACTCCTTACATATTTTTAAAAACATTTGTGATATGTGCAACCTTGCCTTATGATGTAAGCATTTGAGAAATAATCATAATTTGTCCATTTATTTTAAGGCTGCTGTTGTTTCTATTTTTTAGTTTACCTAAGAAACCATTTTACCACACTGTTTCTTTGTGTTTGTGTATTTTTTTCTTTTAAATGTACTTGAAATTTTTTTTAGATGGGGAAGGTTTGCACTTATTAAAGCATCTGCCGCTTTCTTCATTCAGTGTTTGAAACTTATTTTGCATACAGATTAATCAAATGGGAAAAAATCAGTTTTCTACTATTAAGTACACATTGATCAAATGTGTCATGCACCATCATAAAGTCAAACATATGCTAGTAGAGAAAATATTCACCATCCTAAATAAAACTGTAATGGCAAAAGTCTGATAATTGAAAACAGTTTTTGTGGTATTCCTGTACTTAAATGAAAGCTGTAACTTGGATATGATGGTGAATGAAAAGTAAGTGACACTTCATTTTCCTGTAGCAGCATCGGCTATCAAGCTCTGGTAACACATGGGTTAAATGAAAGTTACAATATGAATATATCAAAAACATAGATTTGTCAAGGGCAGAAGGGAGTGAAGGTAAAGAAACTTTGTATCAAATTTAAACCTAAGGGTTCTTCTTCTTCTTCCTCGTTCGTCCTGAAAAGGACGTTGGTTGCGTTGTGTCTGTTTACAGCGGAGCTGCGATATCTGCGCCTTTCGGTCGGCACATCCGACTTCAGCACAGCATTTTTTGGGACTGGGTTTGCCTTCCCTCTTCGATCCCTACTCTCTCAGCCAGACTGCAGTGATGCAGCCTGTTTCCAGGACCACCACGTGGAGGTGGAGTAGGGTCTTGGTCAGCTCTGGTTCGCTGACCCTGACGCAAGCAGTCAAGCTATGGGTTGCTGACTGCATTCTCTATTGCTGCGTCTTTGGGTCCCAAACCTAAGGGTTCAAAACACTGAAGCAGCAATAGATAATATAGTGTTTTAGACAAAGACTAAATGCTGTAATGTCTGACAGATTCTTATATCGTTAATTGATATTTCATCCTGAGGCATGTCATACAAGGTCTTGCATGGGACTAGCATCCTCATCATGTCAAACATATTGCCACAAAAACCACTGCTGCATACTTTTTGCTGGCTTCCTGCAAGGGGGCCAGCTATAGTCGTGGGTATATGTTTTTGTAAGGAGCACAAAGGAAAATGGTGAAATGAATTGATATTTACATTAGAGCTGGGATGAATATTTGTATCTGCTTCACTTGACACGTATAACTCTGTAAAAGTGTTATTTTTATTCATGCAAATTGTGTCTCAATTTTGTATATATATTTGTTTTGCAGTTATGAAGTTTTCTGCGCTCTATAAGCATTCCTTTCAATTATCCGGTTTGATAATAAGCAGTCAAGTTAAGTTTGTTGGGTGTGCATTTTGCATAATAAATCAGTTGTTGGATCAGATAATGAATAAAATGGTTGGTTACAATTGCAGTTATACATCACAGTGGAAAATATAAAAAAAAAGCTATAGATGTTATGTCTCAGCACAATGTTATGTCTCAGCACAAAGCACTAATTACAGAACTTAAACAGGGACTCTGACAGGCAAAAAAGATGACATTATTTGAAAATGTACCTTATACAATCTGGATTAAAAGTCAATGAAAAATGTCACCAATTAAAAAGCTACAATACACAGAAATAGAAGTTTGCAATCTTGCTTTGCATGGGTCGGTTGATTACGCAGACTAAGTATTCACTCTCTTGATAAAGAAGAATGAAAAAGCAAAAAGTTTAATCCATTTTCCAAACACCGTGACCATTCACTAACCCGATGTTGCATTTACAGCTGAGTTTTATGTTTTGTCTGATTTGGTGGACACTGTTTTTTGTTTAGTGATAATTGCAGTAGACTTCCTTGTAGGTACAGAGTACAACACAACAACAAATGTAATGCAATATTCTGTCACACATTTGATAACTGAAGTCCATTTGGTAGTTGAAGAAGAAGACTGAGTTTAATGACTAGCTTAGCGGTGAGAATACTTTCCTTTTGTGGCACTGTTACGGGGTTCTGAGGTAGAAACCTGGTATCGTCATGCTACAGTCTACCCAGCTGTAAATAGGTACCTGCCTCTGCTCTCGAGTTAGAGAAGAAAAAAGCAAGAAGAAAGGGAACTAGTCACCCCATCTCATTGACAAAAAAAAGTTGGACCTAGTTTGGTGAAGTCTCTGACACGTCATTGGCTAATGGCAGTTTATGCTGTGGAACTGCCTTTAAATGTACACAAGGTTCATTATTTTAAAAAATATTTTTAACAAAGTTTAAAACAATGTTGCACTTCTGCCATCACCTAAAATTCTTATTCATCAGAATAATGTGTTTATTTATTTTTATTCATGTGAATAGTTAAACTTGCTGTTCATCCCAGCTCTAATTTACGTACATAAAATATGCTATGACCTGTTTAATTGCTGTATCTACACATGTACAAAAGAAAAAAAACCAAAATCTATTGGCTCAGCACGGTTAGCTTTATTAATTTTGTTGTTGTGTGCAATGGGTACCAGAGTTTTAGTCATTGTGCTGCTTTGAATATGTCTTCCATGATACTGTGTCAAAGGTATTAAAAATTGAAGCTATTTGATGTCCTGTATTGAGTACATGTATTCATCAACGGGTAAGTTTGTTTACAGTTAAGTGCCTCTTAAATATTTTTATTGACAACAGTTACTGCTCACTCTTGTTTTCAATGTTATATGAATTTAATCACCTGCTGTTTGATTAGGCTGCATTGTGTTGCTGCGACTGATTGTAAAAGTTATGCTTATCTTCTTAGATTTTTGCTGTAAGTGGTATGCTGTTGTTGTATTTGATCAGAAAAGACATCATTGCACTCCGGGCAAACCCATAGGTGCTCATTTTCCCTCAGCAAGTGTCGAAGAGTATAAATGCTGATTCATGTTAGTGGTATGTTTAATGTTAAGTCCATATATGGCTATACAATTAACATTTAAAAAATCAGTAGTGTGGTTTATTAAACAGTGTGCACAGTCATGATTTTGACTGCTGTTATGTTGACGGCTATTCTGGCATGTTGGCTTCAACCAATAGCCGGCATCATGTTGAGATGGATCATTTTGTTTTCTCTCAATATTTAATAGACAGCCAGTTTCAGACCTCATTGTTAGTGAAATAATTTAAAGTGCCAGTAATCTGTTTTATATTTTTAGTAATTTGAGCTTCAGTTTTTTTCAGCTATTGTATGGATGCTGTGAGTGAATTAAAAAAAAAACAACTGACATCATAAATTTGTAAAATAAAAGTAGTTTAAACATAATGAGAAATGATTTTTACTTATGTAACATAGGAATATTTTTTGTTTGTTTTTGGTTTTAGCAGATCATATGTGGGCTTGAAAACTTATTGGATTTAACATGTTTTACATTTTAAAGACATTTACGAAGACAGAAAAGCCATGTGCTGATCAGCTTTATGATAAATCCGATGCAATTTTTTAATTAGATTAGTCAGTCAAGAAATATAATTTTATATTAACAGTGCATTTTGTTATCTGTAATATTGAAATATTGCGATCTGAATTGATGTGATAAAATCATGCCATGTGCCTTGTTATTGGAAGGAAGAGAAAAAGAGAGGTTCATACCACATAGTTTTCTCAGTAAGGCATGATGGGTACAAGCAGTGTAATGTTCCAACATGTAACACCTGCTCTTGAGCATTATTGTATTATTAGCTCAAGTTAATTGAATATTATTGGAGCATGGAAGGATGAATATTATTGGAGCATGGAAGGATGAATATTATTGGAGCATGGACAGATGAATATTATGGAGCATGGAAGGGAAATAAAACCTATAGGGATGATCTGTTTGTCCCTGGGCTGAAGAATTCAAAAATGGCTGCCAATCATTAAGTGATCTGAAGCATGCGAAAGAGACTGACTGTGGTAACATGACAGAACAATATAGTGATCACTTCTGAGACTGGTGAGGCCTTATTTTTGTGATTTCCCTCAGCCTAGTGCAACTGTGAATGCTGCGTACTATAGCGACTTTCTTCCTGGTGCTGTGAAGGAAGGCACAGACAAATTTTATCCTAGTTGCTGTTATGAGGGGTAGTCTTGTTGCATAATAGTGCTGGTCTGCACACATCCGTTTGCATCATTGAAACTGTAGCAACAATAATTGAAAGTGCTTAAACATCCCCCCTTATTTAAGGACTTATTGCCTTATCATTATGATGTGGTCACTCCCAATCAAAGATAAAGTAATTGACAATTCACCAATACAAACAAGATTAAATTGTTGACCTCTAGTGGCTGCATAACCATGCACAAGAATTCTTGTCTTGCAGGTTTATAGGACAAATGTATCCAAATAACAGGAGCTTAAGATGAAACATAAGCAAGATTGTTACTGGCCTTTTTTTTTTTTTTTTTTTTTCACTCTGGCAAATTCAAAGGTCTAAGGGAACTCTGAACCACCATTGATTTCATTTCTTCATGTGCAGTTGGTGGGTAATTATGTCTCTTTGCAAGTTCCTGTCCATTCTTTTGTTGACTTTTTCCATGCCAAGATGTAAACCTGTCCAGTACTTTTTGTCTCATTTTCATTCATTATTTCTTCTTCAGTCAGTTTAGTCTGTTGTCACAATTTATTCAAATTTTCCTTATTAAGTAACACAAATGTGGACTGCTTCATTCTGATGTGTATCATTGTAAAGATATCTCTCTTACTACAGTCTCTTGTAATGGATATAGTGGCCACCGCTGTAAAAAAGTTATACGGCCACCAGTGTAAAGAAGTTATTTCTTACTACACCTGTAGTACACCACTGTAAAGTTCTGTTGTTTGCGACTCCACTGTAAAGAATCGAGTGTGGTGTATAGAACCTCACTGTAAAGTATGATGGCTGGTAGTACTGTTGTATTCAAAGAGGTGCTGTCACCGTGAAGACAGACACAGGTCAACTCGACCTACACAGGGTAGTGTAAACATTGAAGTGAGAGTACATTGTACGCGAATGGTAGAATGGTTCTGAAGAGTTGACAACTTGGTAACAATATATTCATACTCTCACATGTAGAAGTCAAGGATTACTGGAACTACTGTGTTCTTTTTATAATATTTAATGAGACGCACACTGGAACAGTACGTGTATGGTTACAGGAACACATGACGACATAAACAGCATGGTGTTGATCAATGGTGTATCATCTTAAGTTAGCATACATGCTGGATAACCTCATACTGGAACATTTGTAGACAAGCATTCAGAGTTCTATAGTTAGTCCACATCTATATATATATATATATCAGGTTGTACTGACAGATCACGTCAGTTTATACATAATGTTCATAGTGACTCTTGTACAGAATCTCTCTTAGCATGAGTGTAGCTTGTACTCTAGCGTAGATTCTTTCAAATAGCATTCAGCACATATCTTCGGAGTAAATGCTAAATCTCCCATAATAGATCTTTCTTTCATAACTGTGATCTCTGGATCATTATCGGGTAGTAAGGGACAACCCTGTTCTCTGATGAATGATTGACAATAATTCGGATTCCAAGATGGCTTCCTTGGTCCTTAACATCGCTCACACAACGGTGAGATGACAAAACTTCTAGAAAGATTCACTTCATAAGGATATCAAAGTTTCCACCAATATCAGCATTATCTGTCCTCATAATTGCTGTGTAGAAACATTCTTAGTGCTGCTAAACGATATGTCGTTCTGACATCTGAACATAAGTAGATTCATGTAGGCCTAAACATAACCCATCGTAAGCCTAGGAACGAAGTCAGTAAAAGTACGTTTACCTTGGCCAAGAATTGGCGTCCCGCCAGACTCCATAACCGAAGAACACACTCTCTTATCTTCATCCGCTCAGAGTGTAAGAACAAAGTTTCCAGCTATAATAGAAAATCTAGATTCCTCCGCTTGTTCAATCCACGGAAACAAAACAGGAACCGATCACTCAAAGAATAAAATACACATTTACTATTCTGAGTTATTCCCCTTTCTTAAAAGTTGTAAGTTCATAAATAAATATCCTTTTATCAAACAGATAGTTACATTTTCATTTGTAATCGTATCAACTGTAATCTGTGCGACATATAAAAAATATGTACGCAACAATCATCCTTAGCATACTAACCACTTTCAAGACATCTTCACTGGATTTGAGGCTAGCTTACTAATTCACAAGTAAATTTGAGGATTTGTTGTTGTTGGTAGAAATCGTGTTCCCTCTTTCAAAATACCTAGTCTATATTACAAAAATGTAAACTAAATGACCCGATTTACTAAAGCTTTTCATCCATATTCAGACTTCATATTTGATTCAATGGCTGTTAAGGTAAAAAACAACAGCAGAATGAAAAATCTGTGCATTTTAATTACAAAATTAGCTGAAATATAAACAGTAACACATTTTAATATCAGAATAATGGCAAATATGGCTGATGTTTGTAGACAGGCAGTGTAAGCTTATTGTTGAGTTTGAAATGTGATTTTGTTACATAGTCACACTCCACAAACATCATGAGTAGACATGGTCAAAACCTGGTTGACACATTTTGTAGCATCTTCCTTGCTTCCCTAATCTTGCTGCCTCCCTCCCTCCCCCCAACTCCTCCCTCTTTCATGGACTGGGTAATTCATTATCACCTGTCAGATCCCCAAAGAGCATATGCCTTCAACAAATGTCTGCCCATTCTCCCATATCCCATGGCATCAGCTCAAGGTCTTCCTCAACCCCTTTTATGTCTGTCGCCATGTGTTCTTCAGTCTCTCTCTACATCTCTTACAGACTGCAACTGAAGAGTACATTTAATTGAATGGTGCATACTAGGCACAGAAATTATGGGCTGACAGTATAAAACCTGTTGCAATAAATGTATTGAATATGTAAAAAAAGTAGCCATACAATACCTGTATAACATGTTTATATTACAAAATATTGCTGTTTATTTGTCCTCATCATCATCATGATCATGTGCTTATGCACTCCATACAGAGCATGGAGCCACCACTGCAGATGGTCCCCAGGTAGTCACATGATCTTACAGTGGTGGTTTCTGTGACAGTTTATTTTACTTGATGAGGTTGTCAGCCTCAAGCACAACCTCATATTGGTCACCTTGTACACGACATGCCTGAGGGTGTGGTATTCCTTTTCTTTCTGTGTCTCCTCATAGACCCCTGGGAATTACACAGGGCTGCTGTTTACTTACTTAGTCGTTCCTCTTCTACCATGAGGTGTAGAAGTTTGCCAGAGAGAGCGCCATGCTATCCTGTCTTCCTCCTGGCCTGGTTCCAATCTAGTCCTCGGTCCTTCAGAGATTGTCTAATGTTGACCTCCTAGTGGACTCTGGGTCGTCCTGGAGGTCTGGATCCCTGGCTCTTAGTTTCCTATACTTGTCATGGTAGCAGATATTCTTTCTTTCTGCAGACATGGTTGAACCATCATAGTTGGGACTGTTCAACTTGGGTCTGCAGGGGCTGGGTTTTGAGGCCTTGCCGTATCGTCTGGTTGTGGACGACATCTCTTCTTGTTACTTCAACCACCTTCCTCAGATACCTCATTTTGGAGGTTTGGAGCTGGCTTTTATGGGTTGTAGTCATTGTCCATGACTCACATCCATATGTCAAGACTGGAACATAAGTAGAACGTTATACAGCCATCTTCGTCTTCTTGCCAACTTCTCTTTTACTGAGGAATCCTTGATCCAGGGGCTGCGCTGTTTGTTTTTGGTAAATAAGAATTAAAGACATATCTACTCTCATATTTAGTGTAGTAGGTAATAGGATATGTAATTGTTATAAGGTTTTGTGTAAAATGACTGTCCCAGCTTTGTAATGGCTACATGTTTTTGGTGACTGTAAATACTCTGCTTTTTTTTTTTTTTAAACAATTGCCACTCTCCATTATATTGTGGTTTCGATATGTTGTGTACGAGAGGTTGTTACAGTACTGAAATTATCAAATCCATTCCTTCATTATTGTGATTTATATATTGCATAGTGAATGATGTGTGTTTTATTTTTATATATGTGGCTGAAATGGCTATAAGGTGTAAGAGAATATATACAGTGGAACAGTCAAGGGGGTGTAATGCTTTGACTTTTTATTTGTATTGAAGACATTAATATCACACAGGCTTGTTAGACAAAAACAGAGGAGGTCAGGACATAAACTGATGGTTCATAATCTTGATATGTAATGAACTGTTCCATATTACATTCACTGTCATGTTGCTAGTGGTCATGTGATGCCATATGCCTTGCTTTTATCACTGTCATCCAGTTGGAGAATATAAAGGCTAGCTGCACTCAAAACCCACAGCTATAATGACAACTCATGTATGAAGCAAAGAGTTCAATTTTATTAACGGGATAGTAACAAGGCAGCCAATATGTTGGCAAATATTCTTCATAAGAGTAAGAACAAAAAGCGATTATGTAATGCAGTAAGACTAGAAGAGATATAAAATTAAAAGGGTGAAAAAGGTCAGTTTGACAGCAACAAAATAGCCAAATTATGTTCACTAATATTCTTCTTTGTCAGTGAGCAAATATACACGACCAGCAAAGAAAAAAGTAACCAAATCAAAATTGAATGAATTAAAAAAAAATATGGACAAATAAGCAGGTTTCTAATTGGCAGTCCAAACTGCTGAAATAATGCTGGATGACTAGTTTTTAGGTCATTTGTGTTGACAGATAACAGATTTCTCTTAATAGCATACTAGAGAGCATTACATAGACAGGGAATCTGATCATCAAAAGCAGTCACTTTTTGGACAGTTTTGGCTCATTATCTTCTTGATGATCACAGGGTGATATGCCTACTTGGGTCATGACTTCAGAGTTTCGTCCTCTTGTTGATATTTTGGCCAGAGTTGGGGTTTGGAACTTTAGTTTTTAGATCATGGTTTTCATGCCTTCTGCCACCAAATAGAAACACTGTACTGCACTGTATGGTGTATTTGTATTTTCATCCCTTCTGCCAATAAATTGTAACACTATACAGGACTATATTTTGTATTTGTCAGATGAGAAGATCTTTAAAGCTTTATTTAGTTATTTACGATTCAAAGTCTGCATGTTATTCAGAATGTAAATTAACATGAAATTGTTTCATCTTTTGTACAAAATGGAAGCAGGGTAGTTATTGGTAAACATTTGAATTTGTGTAGACATAAAGTATTGAAAAAGTCAGCTGCCTTATGTGTGAAATGCTGGAATGTCAAGTAGCTGTTGTTTTACTGGCTGCACAGACTTGTAATGAGTAGAATAAGTTTGTAATAGTTTTTTTTTCAGCTGTATTTATTTTTCTTCATATCATTGTTGTTGATTGAGCATGTAAACCGTTTATGGAAAATCGTTAAGTACAAATTTGAAAATTTTTCTACAGCTTATATAAGTATTGTCATTAAAATACTATCATATCTTTATATATGAAATTTATCAAATATTACTTTTAAAAATGCTACAGAATTAAACATTGAGATGTACAAGAAAATGCCTAATGTTTCACATGAACAAGAATGAGTAACTGCCTCCTTCATTTGGTTTATCAGCAAAACCATTACTTCTTTCAGTAGATTTACTTTCGTCATTGTCACTGTCAGCACAAATTATAGAGGAATAATGTTACTATCAGTGATGGAAAAGTATTAAACAGGATTATCCTCGAGAGATTAAAAGAGTCCATAGACAAGAAACTAAGAGATGAACAAGCAGGTTTTCGACAAAACAGATCCTGTACAGACCAGATAGCCACTTTGAGAATAATAGTTGAACAAAGTCTGGAATGGAATTCACCACTATACATCGGATTTGTGGACTACGAAAAGGCATTTGACAGCGTGGACAGAGAATCACTTTAGAAATTGATGAGGCATTATGGAGTTCCCCTGAAGATCATTAATTTAATAAAGAATACATATGAAGACATGACATGCAGAGTTCTTCACGGAGGACAGCTTACAGAACCGTTTGGGATAAGAACAGGAGTGCGACAGGGATGCCTCTTGTCTCCTTTTCTTTTCTTACTAGCAATAGACTGGGTTATGAGAACATCGACAACACACAACAGAAATGGAATCCAGTGGACTCTGACTAAGCAGTTGGATGATCTGGATTTTGCTGATGACTTGGCTCTTCTGTCCCATAACCGTAATCAGATGCAGGACAAATTGAAAACACTCGATGAGAGATCACAGCAATTGGGTCTGAAAATACACAGGGAAAAGACAAAGATAATAAGAATAAATGCAGGTAATGATTACAGGGTTGAACTTGAAGAAGCACCAATACAAGATGTAGAATCGTACACATATCTTGGTAGCAATATAGACAAAGTTGGAGGGACAGACAGTGATATTAAAATAAGAGTACAAAAAGCAAGAGGAGCTTTCATTGCATTGGGAAATATATGGAGATCAAGAGAAATCAGATCCAACACGAAAATAAGAATCTTCAACTCAAATGTGAAGTCAGTCCTATTGTATGGCTCTAAGACATGGAAAACAACAAAGACAACAACCAAAAAGCTACAGACTTTCATAAATGGGTGCTTGCAAAGAATAGAGGGATTAAAATGGTATGATAAGGTTACCAACGTGGAACTGATGACAAGAACTAGACAAGTGCCAGTGGAACAAGAGATGAGAAGACGATGATGGCAATGGATAGGACATACGCTGAGGAAACCTATTGATAGCATTACAAGGCAGTCCTTGTTCTGGAATCCCCAGGGCAAGAGAGGCAGAGGTAGACCAAGAAGCACATGGAGAAGAGAGCTGGAAACAGAGGTGAAAATGATGAGGAGAACGTGGAAAGAACTTGAGATGATGGCACGTGACAGGAGGACTTGGCATGTGTTTGTTGAAGGCCTATGCTCCTTTGGGAGTGGAGGGTTATGATTGTCACTGTCAGAGGCTAAATCGGCCCTTATTCAATATCCACATCTGTTTCAGTCACACCATTAGCATCCTGATCAAATAACAAGTCCCTTCTCAGATCCCAAAGCAAATATATGACTGCCCGGAAAGTCATGGTTTTACAAAATTATGAAAAATCATAATATCGATCGATTCTACACAAAAATTCAGAAAACACAAGCTGGACATGTACCCTAAATCTATTTATAACTCAGGTCTCGCTAAATACAGAGATCTCGTTGCTACTTGGCAACGACCAACAACAGTATTCAGGCTTTCTGGGCGGCTGATTTCAAGCATTTCTTCTTCTTCGTTCATCCTGAAAAGGGCATTGGTTGTGTTGTGTCCGTTTACAGCGAAGCTGCGATATTTGCACCTTTCGGCCAACACATCCGACTTCAGCACGGCAATTTTTGGGACTGGGTTTGCCTTCCCTCTTCGATCTTTACTCTTTAGTCTTAAAGTCTAGGGGTTGACTTATTGTCGGATCGACCTATACTCGAGTATATATGGTAATTACACAGGAATTTATGTAAGTAAAAAAATTTGTGTCCCATTTTTGTTCTTTGAGAAACATGGAAACACTACTTCAGTTTGTCACATTAGAACTGCATTGCTCCATCTTCACATCAGTTTGTCACATTAGAACTGCATTGCTCCATCTTCACATCAGTTTGTCACATTAGAACTGCATTGCTCCATCTTCACATCAGTTTGTATTGAGTAAAAAACTTTGTTCAGTTTTTGGGTTACTATTTTAAAAAAAAAAAGGATATTTCCCATTAAAAAGAAATTTTGCATGATGATCCAAACTGTTAACTGTAAGATATTGCTAGGATGATAGATTAAACTATATGATGTTGATTTTGGCCAAAAGTAGAGATGGAATAAAGCAATACTAAGGGAAGAGAGTTGGCTCACCTGCAGGAAGCCTGTATCAAAAACTTGGAGTGGTGATTTCACTTTGTTTAATATGATGCAGTTACTAACCCCATTTAACAACCTGACCTTGTGTTTTATATCAACATTCATCATCATCAGTTACTAGCTGCATGTAACAACCTGATCATATGTTTTATATCAGCATTCATCATCATCAGTTACTAGCTCCATGTAACAACCTGGCCTTGTATTTTATATCAGCATTCATCATCATCAGTTAATATCTCCATGTAACAACCTGAACTTGTGTTTTATATCAGTATTCATCATCTTCATTGACTAGTCCAGACCTGACCTTGTGTTTTTATGTTTTTTTTTTTCCTCGTACGCCCGCTATTACTCGAGGCGAAATCTCAGGTTATTATGTCTAACCTGAGACTGATTTTACGTGAGTATCCCATTTTTCTTGCACAGAGACATTCAGGCAGATACTCGCCAATTTTGGAGGTACCCATTACAGCTGGGTCGGCTCAGGAGCCTTGTGTTTTATATCAGCATTCATCATCATCAGTTACTAGCTCTATGTAACAACCTGACCTTGTGTTTTATATCAGCATTCATCATCATCAGTTACTAGCTTCATGTAACAACCTGACCTTGTGTTTTATATCAGCATTCATCATCTTCATTGACTAATCCAGTGTAAGAACCTGACCATGTATTTTATATTAGCATTCAACATCATCAGTTACTAGCTCCATGTAACAACCTGACCTTGTGTTTTATATCAGCATTCATCATCATCAGTTACTAGCTCCATGTAACAACCTGACCTTGTGTTTTATATCAGCATTCATTGACTAGTCCAGAGTAATGACTTGACCTTGTGTTTTATATCAGCATTCATCATCATCAATTACTAGCTCCATGTAACAACCTGACCTTGTGTTTTATATCAGCATTCATCATCATCAGTTACTGTGACGAAGTACTGAGATTCTGTCTTTCAAATGGCCCATGTCTTTTTGTCCTTGCATTTTGTTCACTTTTTCTAGGAGGGATTACAGGTAATCCTTCCCCTTGTTTCTTCTCCTTCTATTATTTACGTTTTTCAGAGTGAGATCACGTGAAGTTTTATCTCATCTGATTTATGTTTCTTCTTTATGGAGTTTAGAGTTGGTGTGTAGGGAATTGGTGCAGTGTTATTCTAGAAGAAAGATTATAGAGCCTAGATCAGATTTGCACCAGTGGTAGTTTTTTTTCAAGAAAAAGGCAATGCATCTAGACGCATTTTTCGGGATTTTAAAAAATATATTTCGGCCATTTTTGCTTCATTAGGCAGTAGAGGGCTGCGAGCTAAATCCCGTTTCTTTGTCTAAACAGGGGATGGGGGTGACTGACCTGTTACCCATGCACGTGAGTTGTTTACAACTTTGATTGGCCGAGGTCTAACTGCATTTGAAATGCTAACTGATCATTGGCCTAGAACAAAGCCACGCATATGATGTCAAGAGGTCAGTGTGCTGTTATATGATTATAAATAGGCTCGTTTTTCATAGTCTCGTTCTCTTTAATGAAATTGCCAGCCGCGTGCCTGAGTCAAATAGTCGATTTGCCTTTCAGTGGGACATTCGAATTTGGTAAGTATAATTTTAGCATGGTACTTTATTTAATTTTTCTAGTCCTAGGCCGATCAGTTAAGTTTCTTGGGAAGTTAAGTTTAAATTAAATTCTTAACGCCAGAGCCATCAAATACTATCTTAGTGATAGACTTGAGAAACTTAAGAGGTTCATATTAATTCCTTATTGAAGGAATAGCGGTATTTAAGATGGTTTAAAAGTTGAGATGTTACGGGCGTGCTTTGTATTATTTCTGAGTAGGTCTGTAGAGAAACCTGCATCTGCAAATTATATTAATTTACAGAATGGCGGGAGCGTGTGTATTTGGGATTTTATTGAGAGTTTAAGGCGGGAGGGAGGAGGAGGAGTGGAGCATGTGGGTGCTATCATTTAATGAATATTTAGGCAGGAGCAAGTGGCTGGAGAAAATGCGGCAGCACGTGGTTGGGCATTTGTTGCTCTGTGTATTCAGAAGACGGGAGAAGTAATTTTAAAGGGAATTATTTTGTATTAAATTTTATGTGATCTATTTTTACTGAACCGGAATCGGATTCCTAGAGATATTTTATTTTATGTTAATCATTGCTGCATGTAGGGTCAGCGTAAGAAGTGGGCCAAAGTATTTTTGGACAGGTAGATAGGCCCTCAGTAGAAAACTGTTGGTATTGTAACCAGTCATGCAGAACCCTAGGTCTGAGTGTTGTATTATAGGGGTTGGTAATGTTTACTTTGGGCTCAGGTAGAGAAGGGAGTTGAGTGGAGGAGCGGACTTGGTTGGCATGTTTATTTTGTATGGTGGTACATAACGGGACGAGAGTAGGGGAGTTACGTGTTGAAGACTTGGGACTTAAAGGGTAAAAGTCAGGGAGTTATTTGTTATATAGGAATGTAGTATTAATGGGTTGTTTAGCTGTTGTTTTTTTTAATGTCTAACAGCAGGTATAGCGGCTCTGGGGATAGAGCGAAAGTTGCCAATAACTTTCCCCCCGGCAAGATTCTGCATCTCAGACCAGGTTTGGGATAGTGCCAGAGGCAGATGAAGAACGGAAAAATATGTTTTCCCAGGCAGGGAAGACCTTTCTCTGGTGGATAGGATTTGTGGATAAATCCTGAGCGCTGAGCTCGTTCTGTTACACACGCGAATTTGGCATGCTGCCAGCGTTGTCGTAATTATTTCGCTTCGTCATGGCCATAATAACGCCAAAGGCCTGAACCCAGAGGAGGGAGCGGGCAGGTAAATCCAGAGTGGTAGCAGCGAAACCAGCTACCTATTCCAGTTTTTCCAGAATCCAGTGTTTAAACTTAGTCATCAATTTCAGAATTGTGGAGGGAAACAGGGTTAAAATACCCTCTACAGATGTTAGAGCAGAGGACAGCTGCTGAAGGGTAGTCTACAGGTAGTAGACCAGAAAGACAGAACTGAGCCATAGTTTTGTTGAAGATCATAGCAGAGGACAGCTGCTGAAGGTTAGAGGTGCGGTTAGCTGTGTGGCAGTGTTCAGGAGAATTCAGGATAGGCGTTGTAGAAACGAAGTCTGTGCAGTGATTGTGTAGACAGTTCGTAGTAGTTCCAGCTGACTGGGTACTTAGAGTCAACATTAGAAGTTAGAACAGCTAGTTTGGAGTGGAGGCTCGACGTCTGAGACCCCACCAAGTGCAGTGTGGTTTATTCCATTTAATCTTACCTTCTTTCTCCATACAGGTGAAACTTGTGGGTGAAGGGTTGGGTTTTGATGATACATCATTTGTAATTTTGCCTGAATTTGTTTTTCCAGGAGTGCTTACATTGCATTTTTTATCAATTGACATGTATATGAGTTTTGTTTATAGGTGTAATTAAAACTTGTACATTATAGCTGGAATCAGTCATTTCATTTACGTACAGTAGCTATCTGTTGTCTGTATCGTGGTGTATGTGAGTCTTGATATAACCTTATCCCCTTAGGGTAGTTAGAGGTCGTTGACATTATAGCACATAAGACGTCCGAAGTGGCGAGGGAAGAATCAACCTTGGTTCTTAACCTCGGAGCCAATAGTGTCAACTGTTCACATTTCACTATCATTTTTCTTCTAAATCTATCTTTTCAGTCTTTCTTCCCACTAGGGTCTTGTCACTATACGTAGACAGTCTCTAGTCCTAAAACCATTTCGTGACAGTTACTAGCTTCATGTAACAACCTGACCTTATGTTTTATATCAGCATTCATCATCTTCATTGACTAGTCCAGTGTAACAACCTGATCATATGTTTTATATCAACATTCATCATCATCAGTTACTAGCTCCATGTAACAACCTGACCTTGTGTTTTATATCAGCATTCATCATCTTCATTGACTAGTCCAGACCTGACCTTGTGTTTTTTTGTTTTTTTTCCTCCTACGCCCGCTATTACTCGAGGCGAAATCTCAGGTTATTATGTCTAACCTGAGACTGATTTTACGTGAGTATCCCATTTTTCTTGCACAGAGACATTCAGGCAGATACTCGCCAATTTTGGAGGTACCCATTACAGCTGGGTCGGCTCAGGAGCCTTGTGTTTTATATCAGCATTCATCATCATCAGTTACTAGCTCTATGTAACAACCTGACCTTGTGTTTTATATCAGCATTCATCATCATCAGTTACTAGCTTCATGTAACAACCTGACCTTGTGTTTTATATCAGCATTCATCATCTTCATTGACTAGTCCAGAGTAATGACCTGACCTTGTGTTTTATATCAGCATTCATCATCATCAATTACTAGTCCAGTTTATCAGCATTCATCAATCTTCATTGACTCCAGGTAAGATAAACCATTTTTATTATTCATTAGGCTCAGTAGAGCTCCTGCGAGCTAAATCCCGTTTCTTTGTCTAAACAGGGGATGGGGGTGATCTGACCCATGTTACCCATGCACTGAGTTGTTTTACAACTTTGATTGGCCGAGGTCTAACTGCATTTGAAATGCTAACTGTGTCATTGGCCATAGAACAAAGCAATTTATGAATGTAACAAGAGGTCAGTGTGCTTTATTATGATTATAAATAGGTCGTTTTTAACATAGTCTCGTTCTCTTTAATGAAATATGCCAGCCGTGCCTGAGTCAAATAGTCGATTTGCCTTTCAGTGGGACATTCGAATTTGGTAAGTATAATTTTAGCATGGTACTTTATTTAATTTTTAGTCCTAGGCCGATCAGTAAAGTTTCTTGGAAGTTAAGTTTAAATTAAAATTCTTAACGCCAGCGCCATCAAATACAATCTTAGTGATAGACTTGAGAAAACTTAAGAGGTTCATTTTAATTCCTTATTGAAGGAATAGCGGTATTTTAGATTAAAAGTTGAGATGTTACGGCGTGCTTTGTATTATTTCTGAGTAGGTCTGTAGAGAAACCTGCATCTGCAAATTATATTAATTTACAGAATGGCGGGAGCGTGTGTATTTGGGATTTTATTGAGAGTTTAAGGCGGTTAGTTATTTATATATTTACACATCTATCTGTGAACGGGAGTGAAGAGGTGGAATGTGTAAGCACGTGGGTGCATTGGTTATTGAATATTTATTCGAGACGATGTTCAGAGGGAGGAGGAGGAGTGGAGCATGTGGGTGCTATCATTTAATGAATATTTAGGCAGGAGCAAGTGGCTGGAGAAAATGCGGCAGCACGTGGTTGGGCATGTTTTGCTCCTGTGTATTTCAGAAGACGGTGAGACGGAGAAGTAATTTTAAAGGGAATTATTTTGTATTATTAAATTTTTATGTGATCAATTTTTTACTGAACCAAGGAATCGGGAGCGTTCCTAGAGATATTTTATTTTATGTTTAAATCATTGCTGGTTGTAGGGTCACGATCTAAGGGGGTAAGTGTGTACCAAAGTAGTTTTTGTACAGGTTAATAGGCCCTCAGTAGAAAACATGTTGGTATTGTAACCGTCATGCAGAACCCTAGGTCTGAGTGTTGTATTATAGGGTTGGTAATGTTTACTTTGGGTTCAGGTAGAGAAGGGAGTTGATGTGAAGGAAATCGGCCGGACTTGGTTGGCAATGTTTATTTTGTCTGGTGGTACATAACGGGACGAGAGTAGGGATTTTTCGTGTTGAAGACTTGGGACTTAAAGGGTAAAAGTTAAGGAGTTATTTGATAACGTAGGAATAGTATTAATGGACTTGTTTAGCTGTTATTTTTAATTAATTTAACAGCAGGTATAGCGGCTCTGGGGATAGAGCGAAAGTTGGACAATAACTTTCCCCCGGCAAGATTCTGCATCTCAGGAAACAGTTCCCCTTATAGTGCCACCTGAGGCAGATGAAGAACGGAAAAATATGTTTTCCCCAGGCAGGGAATACCTTCTTCTCTGGTGGATAGGATTTGTGGATAAATCCATTATTGTGAGCGCTGAGCTCGTTCTGTTACAACACAAGACCACCCACATCGCGAAATTTGGCATGCTGCCAGCGTTTTGTCGTAATTATTTCGCTTCGTCATGGCCATAATAACGCCAAGGCCTGAGCATGTGGGTGCCAGTGGAGGACGTTGGAGGTAAATCAGAGTGGTAGCAGCGAAACCAGCTACCTATTCCCAGTACGTTTTCCAGAATCCCAGTGTTTAATACTTTTTTAAAATCCAGTCATCAATTTCATATGAATTATTCGGATGGAGGGAAACAGGGTTAACAATACCCTCTACAATGTTAGAGCAGAGGACAGCTGCTGAAGGTAGTCCACAGGTAGTAGACCAGAAAAGACAGAACTGAAAACCATATTTTTGTTGAAGATCATAGCATGAGGACCAGCTGCCTGAAGGTTAGGTGCGGTTAGCTGTGTGGCAGTGTTCAGGAGAATTCAGGATAGGCGTGTAGAGAAAACGAAGTCTGTATAGTGATTGTGTTGACAGTCGTAGTAGTTCCAGCTGACTGGGTACTTAGAGTCCAACATTAGAAGTTAGAACAGCTAAGCCAGTGAGGCTCGACGTCTGAGACCCCAAATGCAGTGTGGTTTAATTCCATTTAAATCTTACCTTCTTTCTCCATACAGGTGAAACTTGTGGGATGAAGGGTTGGGTTTTGAACTTATCCCATCATTGTAATTTGCAGAATTTGTTTTTCCAGGAGTGCTTACATTGCATTTTTTATCAATTGACATGTATATGAGTTTTTGTTTATGGAGTAATTAAAACTTGTACATTATAGCTGGAATCAGTCATATCATTTACGTACCAGTAGCTATCTGTTGTGCTGTATCGTGGTGTATGTGAGTCTTGATATAACCTTATCCCCTTAGGTAGTTAGAGGTCGTTGACATTATAGCACATAAACGTCCGAAGTGGCGAGGGAAGAATCAACCTTGGTTCTTAACCTCGGAGCCAATAGTGTCCACTGTTCACATTTCACTTCATTATTTTCTTCTAAATCTATCTTTTCAGTCTTTCTTCCCACTAGGGGATCTTGTCACTATACGTAGACTAGTCTCTAGTCCTAAAACCATTTCGTCTACAGTTACTAGCCTTCATGTAACAACCTGACTTTTATTTTTATATCCTCAGCATTCATCATCTCATACTAGTCCAGTTGTAACAACCTGATCATATGTTTTATATCAACATTCATCTGTAGCTCCATGTAACAACCTGACCTTGTGTTTTATATCCAGCATTCATCATCATCTTCATTGACTAGTCCATAGACCTGACCTTGTGTTTTTTTTTTTGTTTTTTTTCCTCCATCACTCCTACGCCCCTATTACTCGAGGCTAACTCAGTTCGATATTAGTATAACCTCGAGACTGATTTTACGTGAGTATCCCATTTTCTTTCACATTATAGACATTCAGGCAGATACTCGCCCAATTTTGGGAGGTACCCATTACAGCTGGGTCTTCAAACCACAGAGCCTTGTGTTTATATCAGCATTCATCATCATCATTACTATCTCTATGTAACAAACCTGACCTTCGTTTTTTATCCAGGGCATTCATCATCATCCACAGTTACTAGCTTCATGTAACAACCTTTGTGTCATATCATCATTTCATTCACCCAGTCCATCCCGTCTTCCAGTTGACTACTGTCAGAGTAATGACCTGATCCCTTATGTGTTTTATATCAAGCATTCATCATCATCAATTACTAGCTTCATGTAACAACCTGACCCTTGTGTTTTATTATCAGCATAAAACATCACATCAGTTACATACCTTCATGTAACAACCTGACCTTTTCAAGTGTTTATATACCAGCAATGTATCATCCTTCATTGACTAGTCCTAGTGTAAGAAAACTGGTCATGTGTTTTATATTAGCATTCAACATCATCAGATATTAGCTCCATGTAACAACCTGACCTTGTGTTTTATATCAGCATTCATCATCATCAGTTACTACCTTCATGTAACAACCTGACCTTGTGTTTTATACCAGCATTCATCATCTTCATTGACTAGTCCAGTGTAAGAACCTGGTCATGTGTTTTATATTAGCATTCAACATCATCAGATATTAGCTCCATGTAACAACCTGACCTTGTGTTTTATATCAGCATTCATCATCATCAGTTACTAGCTCCATGTAACAACCTGACCTTGTGTTTTATACCATCATTCATCATCTTCATTGACTAGTCCAGTGTAAGAACCTGGTCATGTGTTTTATATTAGCATTCAACATCATCAGATATTAGCTCCATGTAACAACCTGACCTTGTGTTTTATATCAGCATTCATCATCATCAGTTACTACCTTCATGTAACAACCTGACCTTGTGTTTTATACCAGCATTCATCATCTTCATTGACTAATCCAGTGTAAGAACCTGGTCATGTGTTTTATATTAGCATTCAACATCATCAGATATTAGCTCCATGTAACAACCTGACCTTGTGTTTTATATCAGCATTCATCATCTTCATTGACTAGTCCAGAGTAACGACCTGACCTTGTGTTTTATATCAGCATTCATCATCATCAGATATTAGCTCCATGTAACAACCTGACCTTGTGTTTTATATCAGCATTCATTATCTTCATCGACTAGTCCAGTGTAACGACCTGACCTTGTGTTTTATATCAGCATTCATCATCATCAGTTACTAGCTCCATGTAACAATTTGACCTTGTGTTTTATATCAGCATTCATCATCATCACTTACTAGCTCCTTGTAACAACATGACATTGTGTTTTATATCATCATCATCAGTTACTAGCTCCATGTAACAACCTGACCATGTGTTTTATATCAACATTCATCATCATCTGTTACTAGCTCCATGTAACAACCTGACCATGTGTTTTATATCAGCATTCATCATCATCAGTTACTAGTCCAGTGTTAATAACCTGACCTTGTGTTTTATATCAGCATTCATCATCATCAGATACTAGCTCCATGTAACAACCTGACCTTGTGTTTTATATCAGCATTCATCATCAGTTATTAGCTCCATGTAACAACCTGACCTTGTGTTTTATATCAGCATTCATCATCAGTTACTAGTCCAGTGTAACAACCTGACCTTGTGTTTTATATCAGCATTCATCATCATCAGTTATTAGCTCCATGTAACAACCTGACCATGTGTTTTATATCAGCATTCATCATCATCAGTTACTAGCTCCATGTAACAACCTGACCTTGTGTTTTATATCAGCATTCATCATCATCATACATCCATGTATGATAATGAGTGTTATATCAGCATTCATTATCACTGCCCTTGTAACAACATGACATTGTGTTTTAGGCAGTTACTAGCTCCAAACAACCTGATGCTGTTTTTTATATCAACATTCATCATCATCTGTTACTATTAAAAACCTAAACGATTTTATAGCAACATTCATCGATGACAGACAGATGGTTCTTTGGTTAATAACATCTGACCTTGTGTTTTTATATCAGCATTCATCATAACTTCACGTTACTAGCAGCAGTGAACAGACCTGACCTTGTTGTTTTATATCAGCATTATCAAGATCAGCTCCATGTAACAACTGACCTTGTGTGTTTATATCTATTTCCTCATCGTTTCCACCATGAAGGCTGTAAACCTTGACCTTGTGTTTTATATCAAAATTCATCATCATAAGTTAACTCCAAAACAACCTGACCATGTGTTTTACTCAGCATTCATCATATATCTTATTCGCTTCTGTCAATGCTGTGGCTGTATTTTCGCTTATGTCATCTATGATAATGAAGGTGTTATGACTTGTTCGACCACCAATCAGTAGGCTTAAAGCTTCTTAAGTTACTTCTGAGCAAATTTATACGATTATCAGGACAGATGGTTCTTGGTCTAACATCTTGTGAACATACTTCACGCCGACAGCAGTGAACAGTAACACAAAGTTTATTTACATAAAGATCAGCAACAGCTGAAATGAGATGTTCTACCTAACGTTCCACCTGAGGCTGGTAACCTTTGTATAGCAAAATTTCCATAAGCAAACTCTAAACATCGTCCTTACTCATTCTCCATATATTCTTTATTCACTGTCAATGCTTCTGTATTTGCTTATGTCTCTAGTAGTCAAGGTGTTATGACTTGAGAACCACTATTATCACTTAAAGTTTATCTTTATAAAGACTGGTGTACTAATCAGGGATGTTCCTAATTCTGTTCTACTTTGACTTGCTGTACTTCTAATCTTCTTGTTTTCGAGTTTGACACTTGTATCTTTAGAAAGACTGGCTACTACTGCTATTTCTACCAATGTTTTTCACATCTTCATTAGCTGCTGCCTATTGTTCTTCTCATTATTCTAAACAGTTTTTCTAGTTGTCTAGACTTGACATACCTGGTCGTCTTGTCATCTTGAACATACTTCATAAATCTTGAGTTGGGAACACTGTCTCTGGTCCTCAGAAATACTCATGAAATAAACTGACATGTATGAATGTGACATGTGGGCGGTCGAGCATCTATGTGAGTAGTTATGTCTTTTCTGTGAACACAGAAACAAGCCAAACTGATGGCCTTATCACGCGATGGTAACTCACGACTCTGCCCGTCACCTATAAAATAAATACTGTCTTACACACTTGGGAGAGAACCCATATTTCTCAACCTATGCTTAACGCGTCTAGATCTGCACTGACTAGAACTAGAACCCTGATTTACCATTACACTTAATTACGAAGTTTCTAGATCAGACTTTCTCACGAACAATTCACTCGCTAATACAAAATCTCGTGCAAGCTTAACTTCGCTCAGTCAGCCAAACCAGAAATCCCTCAAGGGGCGTAACTATAAATTATCGCCCTTCACTTACAAATCTATGTCATTAACCCTTTGCCGCCTAAGACCAGCACTCTAACCACTCTGCCAGTCGAATGCTCCTATCAGCATTACCTGCATAATAAATGTGTGGTTAATTAATGTATTTCTTCACCATTAACTTTTTGTTTTATACAGGAAAAACATTTTTTTTTAAATCTTTTGAGCTCATGATGCATGTCGTGAAGGTTGATGGTCCCAGTATTAATGAACACAGTCTAAGAGAGAGAGAGATAAAAGGAAAGTTGATATGAAGCAACTAAAGGTGCAAGACCTAGAGGTTTGTTGCCCATGAAGAAGAAGATACACAGCATACTAGGCAAATTAAAAAATTGGAGTTGTGCCTCATTTTAGTGAGGTGGTTTCTTGCCTGTTTCCATGTGGTTTTCTGGTTGATCCTGTGTCTGTTCAGCTCAAGTCTTCGTATTAACAGCAATTGGTGCCACGCAAGATTGCATGTGGTGCTCCCGGCGATGGGGCCTTCCCAGCTTGCGTAGCGAGGCAGTGACTCTTTGCAATAACCTCTCTAGGGTAGAGTACCCTCCAACTCATGGCATTCTTGCCTGTTTCCATGTGGTTTTCTGGTTGATCCTGTGTCTGTTCAGCTCAAGTCTTCGTATTAACAGCAATTGCTGCCACGAAAGACTGCATGTGGTGCTCCTGGCGATGGGGTCTTCCCAGCTTGTGTAGCGAGGCAGTGACTCTTTGCAATAACCTCTCTAGGGTAGAGAACCCTCCAACTCATGACATTACACCACCCTGCCCTTTAGCAGGTCTAGTATGTTATACCAGTGTTGAGTTGGTGAAGCTCTGGAAGGAACTCACAGAATTCTCAAATTCAGCTTCAACTTATCAGGTTGTAGATGCGCTTGGAGAAATATCATCTCAGTCAACACCCTTTAGCTCCCCAAGGAGCATAGGCCTTCAGCAAAGACATGCCAAGTTCTCCTGTCACATGACATCAGCTCAAGTTCTTTCCATGTCTTTCTCATCATTTTCACTCCTGTATCCAGTTCCCTTCTCCATGTGTTTTATGGTTTACCTCTGCTTCTCTTACCCAGAGGATTCCAGATCAAGGACTGCCTTGTAATGCTATCAGTAGGTTTCCTCAGTGCATTGTCCTATCCATCACCAGCATTCTCTTCTCATCTCTTGTTCCACTAAGGACAAGAAGCATCCCTGCCACACTCCTATTCTTATCCCAAATGGTTGTGTAAGTTGTCCTTCATGAAGAATTCTGCATGTCATGTCTTCAGAAGTTTTTGTGTTACTGGGGCCTAAAAGGGAAGCAAAGAATAGTAACACTGTAACTAACCTTGCATGTCATTAAAAGTGACTTCAGGAGGGTTGGGCGTGGGGCTTGTTATTCTATCCAGTAGAAATTTTAAACCACAAAAACTTCAGTACACAACAGGGACTGATCAGCTAAAGGAAATAATTCAGTTCTGCCATCCAAGGCAAAAGAAGGTACTCTGCGAAGGATGCTTATGACACAACCCAGAGAAAGCCAAAATGAGTCTGGGTTGCAGACTAAATATCATCTAAGGATTAATAATAAATTGTCAATTGCAGCAAAGCTCCAAAAACATTGAAAAGTATGAAATATATAGGAACAAATAGAACAAGAAAACTTTTTTCTCTTCTCTTTTTTTTTTTTTTTTTTAAGCAAAATTTATTTGCATTCCATATTTGAGAGCATATCAAATATCTTGATATAAGTTACCATATTTGAGAGCATATCAAATATGTTGATATAAGTTACCATATTTGAGAGCATATCAAATATCTTGATATAAGTTAGTTAGTAAAGAGTCTAAAATCACACTGTAATTGTGCAACTTCCAAATATGAAGGAAATTTTGTGGCCAGTGAGTAGTAAATGTTAAATGAAAGTTGGTAGGCAGCATAAAAAAGGACACTAGACAACAAAAATTTAACAGAAATGATAAGCTCATTGGGAATCGAACCAAGGACCAACCAAATGGTGCTATCGCCTTGCTGGGGAGTGAATCGTGAAAGAGCTCATGGTCAACTATTACCTGTTGACCTTATCACATCTGTTACTTTTCTGTTGTTCTTCCTTCTTTCTTTCCTACTAGTGCCCAATATTTACCTATTTTAATTTAATATTTGTAACCATTTATTATCTTTATTAACTGTGATGGCAAACAATTAAAATTATTTTGCAGCCCCATAACTTTGTTGTATTGGTTGTAAAAAATGGTAGTAAATGTAAAGATGATTATAAAAAAACATGATGATTATATGAAATAAAGTCTTAGCCTGTCTGTGTCTGTCGGTATTCAACATCATTATGTGCCATGCTGAGAGGTGTAGCCAGCAGTGCCTGTTTACAAACCAACTTTCAATGTCTTCCCATGCTATGAAGCAATCAATTTCCTAAATTGCCGTTTTCTTTACTGAGATTATTTTTTTTAAACGTCCCCTGTCAGACAGTTAATTAAACAAGATAAACCCCTACCATGTGACTCTCAGGGGTCTCTGAGAAGACACAGAAAGAATTAGTACCACTCCTCCCCCAGGCATGCCAAAAAAAAACGAGGACTATATTTGAAGTCGCGCCATGACCTGAGCTTGTAAAATAAACAGCTAGAGTAACCAACACTGGCCTGTCACCAGATCTTCTAATTGTTCTCTTATCTACTGGCATGTCAAGTTATCTTGTATTTACACCTTTGTAAAATTATGAAAGAACAGGCTACTAAGAAGAAGAACTTATGAAAGCCTATAATAATCCCCCCCTGGAATTAAACAGCGGTGGTTTTCCACTGCATTTAATCTGGCTGATATATAACTGGTTTGTCATTTCTGGCATTTTGTTTACACAATACTGAATCTCCAGAACAAGTATTACCTGTTAGCCCTGCTCTTTGAAACACAAGAGGGACATAGAATGCTTGAAAGCAAACGTCAGCAATTGTATGATTGTGTCATAATTTTAAAAAATAAAAAAATTACAATAAACTGGGCTGTTGTAAACAATATTTCAAAAATTTTGATATTTGTAGAGTACATCATAATACAGTACAGTATTACATACATATAAAATTATATACAATGTGGCAATCAATATTAAATATGGAGATACAAAATCTACAATTTGAAACAAAAATATAACGTACTATAAAGCTGGCATCGGAAGTTTTATTTTAAATGAAGCTGAAGTAAAGAATATTAATTAAAAAATAGGAAGAACCCCAGAGGATTTTAGCTTTAAGAATATTGGGAGTAACTCTGGAGGACAGCACAAAATCCAAGAACAAGGATAACAATCTCATGATCATATAAAGGAGATGGAGCTGGTTTGTCACACATCATGTATGAAACAGTGATAGCAGATCAGATAAGCAATAGCCTGAAATCAACCAAAGTACAGAGGTAAAGGTAGACACAGTGGCATATTAAATTTAACATATGAAGCACAACCCCAAAGCAAAAAGAATCACAAAATTAGAGAAAGGCTCAGAATCTTCTTGGATGGAGAGTAATAAGATGTAAAGGGTTCTGCAATGACATTAGTGTTATTTATTTATAACCTATATTAGTTATAATTCTGTTAATTGTTATTTTATATATTTAGCAGCTTTTACTGTTTTCTTTCTTTTTTTATTTTATTTCCCCTGCCTGTCTTTTAATTCTCCAAACAGCTTCTTCCTCTTGATTCAGTGTGATTACACTTACGTCCTCCAGACTAATGTTACAGCTTGTGCTGTCAGTATCACATATCCTGATCAAATTTAACCATAAAATATTTTTTGTCACTGTGCATTTAAATTAATTTACTCTTTATTTTCTGTACATTTTTTCATGTGTCCTGTCCCTGATGACCTCTCGGTCTAAATGTGGGCTTAGTAAGACTTTTTTGTCAATGACCTAATTTTTGTTCACCTCAATGGATTGAGAATCATATCTGCCTTATATGCTCTTGGCTTTACTGTCAAAACCACCTGAACAGACCAAAAAGATCTTAACAAGAAATTAAAAGACCAGAGGCATAAAGACACTAAAAAAAACCCAGTAAAGGAACATTCTGAAAAACAATGGATTAAGTGACATGAACATACAGTGATGATGAAATCTGATGGGCATATATCATGAGAACAGAAGTTGTCCTTGCTGAAACATGGCCAGGAATGGTTTTTTAAGGACCATCTACATTGCACACCGACAAATCCATCAGTGCTCTGATCTCCTCCCTTAGATCACACAAGGAGGATCTCAGCACAGTGCACAAACTCTGTAGCACTGGCAAGAATTCCAATGTGTGCATATAGGAATCACACATTCTATAAACATTTTTGTGGTCCAGGAAAAGATGGACAAAAGGATAGAGCACATCTTCAAGAAACAGAACATACAATGCCTCACTCAGGAACAATCTTGATTGAAAAATTAACTGTAAACCAACGGATGGATGTCTTATGGCATAAAAGCAGCAATAGAAAGAAGAAAAGGAAATGTATGATAGGCAATTAATCTTGTCACAACTCTGTTTCTTATCACAATAAGCCATGAATAATGCAACTCATTGCTGTATTATACATATCTCCCCATCTTTTTCCAAACCAAAAAGACAAATATATTACATAATAATTAAAATGAAAGAAATACACTAAGAAAGGAAAGTATACAGATGAAGAAATTACAGAAAAATGAACCAAAAACAAATGGACAATACAAATTGTCAGTTACTATAAACCTTCCATATTCAGAATCATTTTTTAATCATGAATGTAATATCTTTTCCCTTGCGTGTGCATATCTTTTTTTTTTTTGGTCATAATAAAAAGACAATATTTTTGTTGGCCTTAAATGCTTTCTTAATTTCATACACGTGGAGTTATTTTATAATTTACTGTTGAAAACTGCAAAATAGCTGCAATGAAAAATTGTATTTAATTGACCACAGCCTCACTGAATAAGCAGAATTAGATCTTAGCACGCTAAAGTGTGTCCAGGCCTGGTCTAGAGCATGAATGGCAAATCCAAGTTTTTCTCCCCTGTTCCAAAGTAGACAGAGCCATATTCCCGCGTGGCAGGGACATGATAAAACACATAGCCTGGCCACAAAAGGCTTCGCAGTGTAAGTAGGCCACTACCTCTTTCAAACTGAATGCTCCAAGACCCTGAAATATAGATTTAACTGTTTCAGTCAATACAACTGGGTTAATGACATCAGAAGGGAACATTTTAAAACCATTAAAAAATGTTAACTGGGATAAAATCTTACAGAGCAAAACTACAGCAATACCGCGCTCAGCGCCGTTAATTAGTTCCTGAAAATGTCAGTGCTAAACGATAATTTATTTTCCACAAGAATTTATAGAAATCAAATTAAATCATTCCCCAGGCCTGGAAAGCTGAATCAAAATTAAGTAATAAGTGATAAAAAATGATAGGAAACTCTTTACAGAGCGATACAACAGGAAGCAATCTGATCATCAGAAGAAGTCCCCCCATCCAACAAGTGTTTCGGCCCTATATACTCCTTTACACTCTAAGGGGGTCGGGCCCACTTGGGTCATGACTCCCAAGCATCTCAGCTTCCTGTTGTCTTGTATCGAAAATGAACCCATTCCACTTATGGTAGCAACTTTAAAATCCACAACTCCGCCAGCCGTGGAGGCAATTGTGAAAGTAACAAAGAGAAGACAAATTATTCCGTTTGTTCCATCACACACACTGAGACACCGTCGCGAAGTCAACGAGTCTAGCCACTGCGTGTTCGTCACTGAAATTCTTTTACTGACACCCCTTATAGTATACACCGCCTGTCGCCCCTGAGTCACAGCCCGTTCACTAGTACACCAAAAACCCAGCGTATTGTGGACTTAGAAAAATTCCTGGTGTTTTATGTACCGCAGCGTTTATTGTCACGATTTCCATTGCCCATTGCAGTTGTTCCACAGCCAGCATGATGCCTTTTCGGCAGTTTCACTAAGCCTCTTCAGTGCCCTTGTTCTCGACTGTCCCTTCAGCCCCAATAGTTTCAATAAATCATACACTGATGCAGCCACAAGCCCTCTTGCGCCCACTTCAACAGCCATGACCCTTGCAGTGAACCCATCGTGTCTCAGATCCGCGGCCAGATCACTATACTTGGCCGCTTTGAACGAATGTTGCTCGTCTAATCTGGATTCAAATGGCACGGTCAGTTCAATCAGTATGACCTGAAGCGTTGCTGAAGAATGAAGCACTATATCTGGCCGTCTCCGCGATTTCCTGATACTCTCTGCATATGCCCCTCGTCCAGGTAGGTCTACCGCCATCTCCCAGTCGTTTGCACAGTCAAGAAGAGATGGTAAATAGTTAACAACATTTATTAACTACACATAATTAATCAGACATGCTGAACAGAAACAAAATGTTATGTATGTACTCTGTACTTAACCCCCCCCCCCCCCCCCCCAATATTATACAAATTAAATTGCAGCTACTTCTGTCGCATATAGCTACAGTTGTTTTGGCAGAACTGTCTTAATCATCAGGCGACTGGTTAGTAGAAGGTATTGTTGAAAATGTTTTTCTGGTTCCAGATGTAAAAGGCATAGCTGTTCGGTCAATGGAAGCAGATATTCAGGAGACTTTTTAAAAAAAAACTGAATCAAGCTTGCTTTGGCACCTTCTTTTTCTCTTCAAGAAACACTTTGCAGCTATTGAGATTTTATTCTATGTTACGGATTACCAAAGAACTGCATTCCATTTTGGGATCATGCTTCATTATGCTAGCAATGACAATGCTTCCTGGTCATCCCACCACCCTGAATTAGCTTGATGAGCATGTGAAAGTTATATTCCTGCCTCCCATCAACTTTAGCGCTCAGCATAAGATTGAATTTGTAAGCGTATAAAAGAAATATGACAAAATACAAACAGTGTTGTATCGAAAAAGCACTAATCGAACAGCGTAACACTGGGGGGATTGCTGTATTGTGAAATATTTGCATATTGAAAAACCCTCCTTCAAATCTCTCATAACACCCAGCCAATGAGCACTATATTCCACAAAGCTGTTAATCATTGCCATCATTACCCATCTGCTCCCCATGGAGCAAAGGCTTCTTGTCCTATGCCATCCATTAATCTTTCCATGTCTTATATATCCCTTTCATAGTTCCCTTCTCTATGTATTTTTTTCTACACCTACCTCTCTTGTCCTGAGGATTGCAGTATTTTAATGGTTACCTTGTGATGCTATCAACAGGTTTTGGCAATGAAAGCTGATAATAGTTACACCAGATTGTAGGTTATTCATGTCAGTAGTAATGCACTCATATTTTGGACAATATCTGTCTCTTCTAGCTTCCTTTTAGTTTTCATTATCATCATCATCACAACATGCATACCTGTCAACCTGTACAGCTTAGTCCTATTTTGTGTGTGTGCTTTTTTTCCTTTTCACATGCATACAACCGCACAACAGTTTTGTAAAATTTAATTTATTCCCAAAATTTTGTCGAAAAATACTCTCTTAATTTCCATGCTTTTTTCCCCCCAAATTTTTTATTTATCCCGGAGTTTTTGCATACTTTTTACAATGATATTTCTCCGGAACAACCAATTAACTCTTTAAGTCCCAATCGACTTTATATATCCTCAGGGGTTAGACGCGCTTGGCCCAATCGACTTTATAAAGCGTTTAGTATATTATCCTCTGGTTGAGACTGTTTCTAATTATAACTACCCACAAACCACCCAAAACGTCATTTCCGACTGCAAGTACATTCTTTTAAATACCGCACGTGTTTAAGAGTGAACGTGTTTCTGTTTTGAGATATTTATTTAAAAACGCACTGGGGTGGCCATTTTTGCTTGGGCCAAACCCACTTTTTTGCTTGGGACTGAAAGAGTTAAATCTTTCTCATTACCAGAGCCTTTCTCACCGAGTGACCACATGTGAAATTTCATTGACTATTAGATTCCTTTGAATTGAAACCTATTAAAGGTTGAATTAACAATTATTGGGACACATGCTGGATTTTGTTCAATTGTCTATCAACATATCAGCTGATTAAGTCGCTCAAGTTAGCATGCCCTTAAATAAGGATCCAGAGACGTATTAATAAGATATAAGTTGGTATTTTGCTGCTGGTTTTTCTTTTAAACATACGGCATACATGCCACACCTCGGAGATGAAAAACCTGTACAAAAAATTCAAAAAACCCTGTACAAAGACCAGCAAAACCTGTACCAAAAAAAAAAAGACAGAAAAAACGTATCAAAAGAGTTAATTCGTGTAAAAAATTTTCAATTACAGCTGCATCATAGAGGCATGGGGACTTTGCCTTTTAAAACAGGTCTTGATTTATTTTAAAACTCAAACAATATTTGTCTGAGTTTATTTTGCACTGTAAAAATGATGTGATCATGTCATCATTTAGTCTATTTCTGCGCTTAATTATCACTAACAGACTGGGAAATCCTGTGTTTGATAGGACCTTATCCTTTAGCATGCTGCATTGTTTTCCCGAAAATGTGCCCTGCAGCTGCATTCTTTTTCACAACACCCCCTTTTTTATAGTGGATGACTTGTAAATTCTATAGTTTTTTGGTCAATTGCTCTAATTTTTGGACTGTAGGCTATAGAAATAAATGAATGATGAATCTGATGATATAAAATTTGTTTTTATACATGTTAGCCTAGATGTGATAGGAAGAGAGGTATGGAAAGATGAAAAAAGCGCTAAAATTTTTTTTTTTTAAATTAAAAAAAAAAACCAACAAACGAAGAGTCCTTTTCCTTTGCATCTCAATGAAAGTCATTTGACCAATACAAATCAAATGACGATCTTTTCGTTACACCCATCATCAGTAGCAAAGCAACAAACGCCCTCATCAGCAGTGACATTCGGCCGTAATCCTAAACCTGTCCGATAAACCTAAACCCTAAAATTATACATACTAGCAATGACATTCTACTTTCGTTTCCATCTCTGCCATCACCCATATTCTGAGAACCGATATTAGCGCTAATAAAGACAAAGATCTCCTTTTCATCGCATCAAAGTCAGAATTCATTAAAATTAGAGCGAAAATGGCCGCGTGTTCGATGCCGATTGATTGCGATTTAAAAAATTCACAGAAAATAAACGCGGATACTCCCATTACTAAATAAAGATCGGAAACGGAAGCTAACTCTCTTGCAAATAACATTTAAAAATGACGCAAATTACGGCTACGGTAGTGGCACAAGATAATCGATTTATATGTATGTTTAATAATTAGGCGAAAAAACCCGTACAGACGTTTGTACAGGCCGTACAGATCTGAAAATGCAAACACCCCTTACAGATTATGGGTAAACCATAGCGTGTGGCATGTATGACATACGGCCTCAGACACATTATCTGTGAAAGCTTGAAACAAGTTTAGGGTTAAGGGTGGCGTTTGAGTTTAGTTTTATATCTCTGCATCAAGAACCTAAATCTAACTCTAAAACCTAACACTTAACTGTTAAACATAATGCTGCTTCCATATTTTGTTTAATATGTGGCAATAAATCTCACAACAGTAACATTGAACGCGAATCTTAACATATAAACTGTACCTACTATCAAACTATATTTAAAAAAAAAAAAAAATTTACACACAAACAATGAAGTTATGAATCTGCTGATTGGCTGACATATCTACAGTGAATTTAGGATAAATCCAGCATGCGTCCCCATACTATGTAATGAAACCACACATCTACAGATTGGCAGATGCTTTTGCTTATTATTACGAAGCTATGAAGGATGAATTTTATGATTTTTGTACACTCTCTGATAGGTGTGTGAATATACTCTCAGATTATGGCTAGAAGAACATCTACTGACAGAAAATTATTAGCCACAGGCGAAGTACTTCTGGTGTCCGCTTCCCAAATCTTAACATGATTATTCAGTGACTACTGATCTTGGCCCACAGCAGTGGTGACTGTGAAAGATCTTTTCTCCATGATGAAGAAAATCATGCACAGACTGTAGGAGGTTCATGAGTGCAGTCACACTAACTTCTTTTTTTTTTTTACAGTGCAACATATAATCATTGTCACCTGCAGTATAGACTTTCAGCTTACTAATGCTGTTGTGAAAAGTGTAAGAAATGCACGTGTTGCATTTAATATAAAACGTGTGTTTTCAGTCATGCCCAAGAGACAGGCATATTAGCACGATGTCATAAATAAATAATTGTGTAGCAGTCTAGAAGCTAGACTACCGGAAATGTTTAAAAATGCAAATGTGGTACACTGTTGCTAATAGGTGCTCATTGAGATGATAAGAAATACCTATGACATTTTGTCACATTTTCCCTGAAACCAAAAAGTTCTGTTTACAGTCAGTTTCTCACGATCTTCCAAAGGATGAACATCGATAAATTGTTATTCGGTGCCCCACCAAATCGTAAAACATGACCCGAGTAATTCAGTCCAGCTTGTAGCTGATTTAGTCTACAATAATGGACCTCACTACGTTAGATATTACTCCAAGCTGAAGAAACTCTCAGCAAGTAGTGCTGAATGAAAATGAATAAAGCACGTAAGTAAACAAAACTCTTGTGCGATGGTTATATTTAATTAATAGACCAAAATAGAGAACGTAGACAACAATCATGGTAGAAATCAGCACTGAAGTGGACTTGGTCCATGGACGACTTGTAACTTCCAGTGGTCATAGTGAAGGCACTTGGTAGATACCTCAAGATTATAGTAATTGGAAGACACTTGAATGAGGTCCAGTGCGGATTCTGAGCTAAACGAAGTACTCAAGACCTAATCTTCACACTCAGACAGCTGAGTGAAAAGGCCATTGAGTATAAGAGTGAGATCCATCTTTGTTTCATAGATCTGGAAAAGGCGTTTGACAGGGTCTCCTGGAGCAAACTTTGGGACTATTTGGCAAGGAAGAACATTCCAGCACCTCTGAAGAAAATGGCATGGAAACAATACTTAGGAGCTAAAAACCATAGCAGGACAAATAGATAAATATAGAGAATATGTGATACTCAGAACCAAAGCAAAGAACAAGGTGCTAGCAGAAAAACAGAAGTCCTGGGAAGAATTTGGAGAAAAGCTAGAAAAAGATGCGCAAGAAAACCAGAAATTGTTCTATAAGACCCTTAAGAACATGAGGAAGGAAAAACAATGCCCTCTCAAATTTATAAAGGACAAGCAAGGCAAATTGCTTACTGCCCACGAAGGAAGTAATGGAAAGATGGAAAGAATATTTCTCGGAACTCTTTGATGGTGAGCAAGGTCAAGCATCAGAAATGATAACCACTAGCACAGAAGAGGAAACCAATGGTGATGAAGATGACATAAAGATGGAAGAACTGAAGGCAGCACTGGAGAAAATCAAGATGGGTAAAGCAGCAGGGCATGATGGTATAAAACCAGAAATGGTTAAGTACATGAGAGCATCAGGCGACCTATTACTCTTAAGGGTCCTACAGGCAGCGTGGTGCAACAAGACCATACCAAAGGATTGGGAGATTGCCATCATAACACCAATTTTCAAAAAGGGTGACAATCGACAATGTGGAAACCACAGAGGCATATCCCTTCTCAGTGTCCCTGGTAAAATCTACTCTAGAATCCTAGAGCAGAGACTCCGATGCCTAGCTGAGCCACAATTGGATGAGGTCCAGTGTGGATTCTGAGCTAACCGAAGTACTCAAGACCTAATCTTCACACTCAGACAGCTGAGTGAAAAGGCCCTTGAGTATAAGAGTGAGATCCATCTTTGTTTCACAGATCTGGAAAAGGCATTTGACAGGGTCCCCTGGAGCAAACTTTGGGACTGTTTGGCAAGGAAGAACATTCAAGCACCTCTGATTCATGCTATACAGAGCTTCTACAAGTCTTGCAGAAATTATGTGAGGACAGCAAACCATAAGTCAGAAGAGTTCAAGACCACCACTGGTGTAAGACAAGGTGATATCCTGTCACCTTATCTTTTCATACTCCTCATGGACGATGTCATCAAGGCATGTAAGCAGAGAACAAGAAAGTATTCAGTGGGGTACTGGAAGATGAGACAGGTCTATATTTCAGAGCTGGCATTTGCTGATGAACATCTCCAATCCAACCTGCAAGTCTGGAAGGAAGAGCTGGAGAAGAAAGGGATGGTCATAAGCAGCTCTAAAATAAAATCCATGGTGATATCACGAGAACAAAGAAGACATCAGATTAAGCTGGGAGAACAGGTCCTGGAGCAGGTCGACCACTTTAAATACCTCAGAGCTATTATAGACCGAAAGGGCGGCATCAAAGAAGAGTTGGCCACTCAAAAAGCAGCAGCTGGGAGACTTTTTCAGGCCAAAAATTGAGGATTCCTCAGCAAGAGAGAGGTTGGTAAGAAAATGAACATGGCTGTATACCACTCCACCTATGTCCCAGTCTTGACATATGGATGTGAGTCATGAGCAATGATTCTTCTTCTTCTTTGATCCTTAGCCGCCGACCGTCAAAGCAGTCAGTGGCCATCACGCCTAGTGGCGTCTTGTAGGGCAACAACAAATTGATTCCACTTTGCTCGGTCGGTGGCCATCCTTCATACAGTGCCCCAACTCTGGTTCATTTTTTGCATCTCAGCCTCCACAGTCCTCCGCCAGGTTGTTTTTGGTCGGCCTCTCTTTCGTTTTCCTTCAGGGGTCCAAAGCATAGCTGTTCTTGTGATGGCATCGGGGTCTCTTCTGAGGACATGGCCAACCCAGCTCCAGCGTCTGCCAGCTATGATGGTGTGCATGTCCTCTTGCTTGCTCCGAATAAGCAGATCTTGGTTGGTGATGGTATTTGGCCAAAAGATTCGGTGAATTTTTTTTAGGCATGTTGTGTGAAAAGAGGACAATTTCGACATTTCCTTCTCTGTAACTCTCCAGCATTCTGCACCATAGAGAAGCACAGAAAGCACACAGCTCTGATATAATCTTAATTTTGTGCTTGTGCTGTATTGAGAGGACTTCCAGATGTTGTTTAGGCTAAAAAAGGCTGTTCTTGCCTATTCATTCTGATGTTGATGTCTAAAACAAAATCCATGGTGATATCACGAGAACAATGAAGACATCAGATTAAGCTGGGAGAACAGGTCCTGGAGCAGGTCAACCACTTTAAATACCTCGGAGCTATTATAGATCAAAAGGGAGGCATCAAAGAAGAGTTTGCCACTCAAAAAGTAGCAGCTGGGAGACTTTTTCAGGCCAAAAATCAAGGATTCCTCTGCAAGAGAGAGGTTGGTAAGAAAACGAAGATGGCTGTATACCACTCCACCTATGTCCCAGTCTTGACATATGGATGCGAGTCATGGGCAATGATTACAACTCACAAAAGCCAAATCCAAACCTCAGAAATGAGGTATCTGAGGAAGGTGGTTGAAGTAACAAGAAGAGACATGGTCCACAACCAGACGATATGTCAAGGCCTAAAATCCCACCCCCTGCAGATTCAAGTAGAACAGTCCCAACTAAGATGGTTTAGCCATGTCTGCAGAATGGGAGAAGATCGGCTACCACGACAAGCATGGGAAACAAAGAGCAAGGGATCCAGACCCCCAGGATGACCCAGAGTCCGCTGGGAGGACAACATTAGACAATCTTTGAAGGACCGAGGACTAGAATGGAACCAGGCCAGGAGGAAGACAGCCGATAGGATAGTCTGGCACTCTCTCTTCCAAACCTCTACACCTCACGGTAGAAGGGGAACGACTAAGTAAGTAAGTAAGTAAGGAATACACTTGTGTAGTAAATAGACTTTGTCTGAACAAAGCTGAAACATATGATGTATATTCAGCCAATATCATCATGAGTGACTCAAGAAAAAACCTACTTCACACAACAGAACCTCATATTTCATATATTGTTGTAACAAGAATTGCAACTAAACTAAGAGACCGTACAGCATGATTTGTAAATAAAGTGAACCACGGTGCCACAGAGAATTTAACATTAATTTGAATAGTTGATTCGCACGTCGTATACATTTTATTGCTGTTACTCTACATTGAACAGTTTGAAATGTCTCTGGACGTGCAACAGTTGTTGTCGTCCTCAAATAACTGGTTAAATCCTTCAAGAAAGGTAACTTAAAAATAAATAATAGACCCTCAGTAAAAGAAAACTGGTATACAGTCTTAACGCTTTGACCATGGCTTAGTTTGCAGCGATTAGTGCACGTACTCACAACAGCAAGTGCTGCCCCAAACGCTTTAAATCAAAAGAATAAAATAGTTTTAGAGATGCCAAAATTGTCTTTAGATATGTTTAATTAATTTCTTCTTCTGCGTTCGTCGAGAAAAGGACGTTTGTTACATTGTGTCGCCGTTAACAGTGAAGCTGCGATATTTGCGTCTTTCGGCCCGACACATATGTTTTCAACATGGCATTTTTGGGACCGGGTTTGCTTTCCCTCTTCGATCCCTACTCTCTCGGCCAGACTGCAGTGATGCAGCCTGTTTCCAGGACCACCATTTGGAGGTAGAGTAGGGTCTTGGTCAGCTCTGGTTCGCTGACGCAAGCAGTCAAGCTATGAGTCGCTGACTGCATTCATCTCATTTGCTGTGACTTCAGTCCGTTTAATTAATTTCAATATGGCCTATGTCATTTTAAAACTGTATCTTGTTTAATTTATGAACACATTTTTTTTTTTGCATAAGTTTCTTGGGTCTTTGTGAGGTTTTTCTTAGTCTAGCGTACTTGTTTTCATCTCAAGAGGTTGACAGGTATGCAATATGTGATCTCAGTGTTACCACAGTCATTACCATCATTAACAACAAGTGTATCAACAGTAAACACACTACAGCCATTACAATAATTTTCATTATAATATTTTACAATATTCAGTTACCGTGGGGAATGTCGTCTTCGATGCTGTCCATAAAATCTATCGCCCTGTCCATATTTGTACGCTGAAGCAGATTTTTTATGTTCAGCCTTTGGGCCTCCCGAAAGTGCACGTAGTTACACAACTTGGCAGACTCTTGAACTGATAAACCTGTGAACAGCAAGAACAGAACATTATATGAATGATATCCCACAGTATCCATCTATGTTACTGTACTACCATCTACTCAGTGACCTAAAAATTAGACAAACAGATGTGCCCAAGGAAGGAACAGGAGCAAAGGGTGGAAATTGTCCTCCAGCCACACCAGCTCCACAAGTGAAGCTAACTGGAAGCATATCAATCCCAAATCTTCTTGATGGAGAAACTGTACAATGGCAAGAGAGGTCTGGAAGAGACCATCAGTTTTATGACAGAATTAAATGTGGCTGTATGACCCCTTTAGTTACCTGGGGTCTCGGAGGAAACAAAGAAAAAATAGGAATACCACTTTCCCAGATGGTGAGAGGTGAGTAATATAAAGTTATGCATGAGGCTGGCAACCTTATCATGTAAATAAATTGTTACAGAAACCATCACTACAGCAGCACATGAATGCTTTGATGCAGGCTTCCTGTAAAGTAACCAGATGGGTGATGGCTCTACGCTCCACAAGAAGTGAAAATGGAACTGATAATGACGATGCATAAAGCCAAATAATATCTAACATACCTACTTGAATCCACAGTACTGCAAAAATAACTGCAAATATATTACATATCTCATTGAATTATAAAACTATCAACTTTGAAATAATTTTATTTTAATCTCAACCTGGTTTATTTATGTTAAAACCTGGTTTATTTATGTTAACAGCCAAACTCTTATGTAGCAATGATTTCTGTAATATGAATGTTATAACACCTCTTATTGTCAATCAGTCCCTTGTGCATTTCTGTGTTTCCACTTTGTTCTTTTATGGTGTCTATACACTGCATTCTTTATCCTCATCTTTTCTAACCTTTCCTTTTCCTGTAATCAGAACATTTTAAATTCTCATCTTTCTCATTACAGAAGCACAAGCTGTGCTGTTTTTCATCCACATTTTTTTCCCTGTATTTTCTTAGGTCATGGATATTGTTTACAGTACCATAATTCATGTTTTCACATTCTACCTTAGCTTTTTTTTTTTTTAAATATACCCATAGCAGAGCTTTTGTTACTTACAAAAAAGTTATCCACTCAGAACATTTAAGATTTTAGTTCCTCAAGGCATTACATCTCATTTTTTTTAAAAAAAGGTGTTCAGACATTTTCACCTTTTATGTTTGTCTTTGGGTCATCTTTGTCATCTGCTTTGAAGAGTATTTTGAGTATTTTTTACTGGTGTACTTCACCACTATTGTAAGCAGATTTTCCTCAAATCCTTCATGTTGTCTCTCTGCTGTTCGCTAAATACTGCAAGGGACTTCCTATGGGGTAGACAGCAGCCATGAACAACCTGACATTAGTCATCCCTTAAGGCAGACCTGATGGGAGCAATGTTCCTATTTATTTCTTCATCTCTCTCTCTCTACACACACATGCGCAAGCACACATACACATATATCTCGGTAGAAATGCACTGGGAAGGATAGGGAAATCAAAATAAATCCAGTCCAACCAAAAAAAAATTCTTCAATTGAAATGTCAATGCAGTCTTATTGTATGGCTGTGAAACATGGAAAACAACAAAAATGACAACCATAAAAATACAGACTTTCATAAAATGATGCTTACACAGAACAGAATCTCTACAATGGTGTGACAAGATGACTAATGTGAAGATAAGAACAAGTCAAGTGACAGTAGAACAAGATGTGAAGACAGCATTACAAGCAGTCCTTGTTCAGGAATCTTAAGGCGAAGAAAATCAGAGACAGACCAAAAATCACAAAGAGAAGGGAATTAGACCCAAACATGAAGTAAATAAAGATGATGTGGAGAAAGCTTGAAAGGACAGCACTGGAAAGGAAAGCTTAGTGAGTATTTGTTGAAGATCTGTGTCACACAGGCAGCTCAAATATATATACCACATTTCTTACAATATAAGATGCACTTTTCTCCACAAATCTATCAAACACAAATCACCATGCATGTTATGATCTTTTAAAGTCATTATTACAGCTATCATAAACAAGCATGTTCTTATATTTTTTATTTAAACTTTTTTTTTTTTTTTTTTAACTTGCAGTGGCTAAGAAGTATGGTGTCTGCCTTGAATTCTAAAGGTAATGGGTTAGATTCCCAGTAGATGAAATATAATTTATGGAAATTTTTTTTTCAGAACCAGTGGTCCAAAAGATGTCATACTCACCCCTGGTCTCCTGGGTAGTGAGATTGGATGCCTAGCCTTTTTGGATACGGGCGAATAAATAGGAGGTCCCATGTGCAAGTTCATTCATTCATTCATAACCTTCTGAGAATAGGCCTTCAACAAACACATGCCAAGTCCTCCTGTCACGTGCCATTATCTCAAGTTCTTTCCACGTATTCCTCATCATTTTCACTTCTGTTTTTTGGGCTGCCCTAAAGTGTATTGTCTATAGATGGGTTGTGTGGTAGTTGTTGTTGTCTTATTCCCTGGAGTGCAGGGCACAGTAGTAGATGGTGTTCTACTGTCTCCAACGGGTTTGTGCAGTGTCTACATTTTGCTATCATACAGGATTAAATCACTATTGTATGTGCAGTATAATACAAAAGTTCCTCAAATGTATTACTTTTTTCCAAAATAATAGTTAAATTATGAGTACATCCTATACCACAGTGCGTCTTAGATGGTGGAAAATATAGTATACATAGAATTTATAAATCTATATATTTATTTATGACTGCATCACTCAGTCATAGATAATCAGATAAATCATTTTAAAAATATTATATACAAACATACACAAGCACAGACACTCACGCACATATTTGTCTTGCCTGAATGCACCCTGTAATAATAAAATTTAAAATTACATGAATTTAGTATGACAGTACCTTCAAAACTTCTATTTTTCACAACTTCAGCTGTTGGGACCTGAACAAATGCCCCTCGAGGAACAATTCTCACATCATTATCAATCTCAGCAATAGCAGCAGTTAGTCGATCTTCTTCCTTGATAGTTGTCTGCAATATTTTAATCATCACAAACATAAACCAATGTGATAAATTAAACCACGCATCTGAACGTCTTGTTATCATCATTTTGAAAATGACGGCATTGAATTTGTAATTTCTGAGAAACAAGAAAATAAATAATTAACCTCTCTGCTCCAAGCCATTAACTCTTACTATCCGGCAAGCCCCGTGAAGTGGCGCGCGACGGTAACGATAGCTAAACTAGCGCGTAAAAACGCGGTTTTAACTCACGTATAGTAAGAGTTAAGAGATCGCTCCCTCTCCATCTCCCTCTCTCTATATACAGGGTGATTGAAAAGTCACTTTCAATTTTAAATTGTTATTTCTTCGCTCCCATCCCATAAATTTATATGAAAGAAATGTCAAAATAAAGACAATTTAGTACCACTTTATTACACAAAATGCTATGTCACATTAATATTACAGCTTGATGTGAGATCCAGTCTGTTTAACGCATGATTTTATAGTGGGCAGCAATTTTTGAGGTCACATGCAATGTCAGCTTATTGGACACTTGAGATTTTTTTAACTGTATTTTGTTTCTGGGAATAAAACATGAAAATTATTTGTTTAATGCAGTTATTGTTACTTGTTTTGAGATTTGTTTGATGTTTTGATTCAATGAATACAAGTGAGGATATAACAATTTAAAAAATAAGAAATGACTTTTGTAACCGCCCTATAGAATGCTACCTTGTTTTGTTTTGTCACACATCTTGTAGGCTTATTTTTATGACGTCCATTTTCTTAGTTGAAGACTCCTTGGTATTATCTACACTGTAGATCTAGTCTTTTCCTGTGGCTTTTCTGCCATTCTGAAAGTGCTGAGTTGAAGTCGTGAGCTCCAGCTTCTCCAGCTTGGCTTGCATTAAAAGGATCGACACATCTGGTCCCAAGCTAGGAGGAAGAAGCGCGTGGCATACTGTGCATTCCCCACCATCCAAGGGGGATCTCCAACTATGCAGAGTGAAAATACTGTGCTCTGGTTCTGGGCTGTCCCAAGAATTGTCATGTCCTGCACAGAGCCACTTCTCAGCTCCCCCTGCCTATCACTGGGTCCATAGTGAGATCTTCCTATCTTCATGATATAGAATATCCGCAGTGGTCTTTGAAAAAATGAAACTTACACAAGCTTGCTGATATACTGGACTTTGAGTTCATGTTTTATAATTGTCACAAATATTAACGATAGACTGACACTCAGGTCATTGTGAAGTTACCACTGTTACTAAAACTGTATTGAGTTAAAGACTTGACGACAGATGATAGCACTGTCAAGTCTGAACCCTCTTAAACCATACAGTATTGTAAGAATTTTACATGGGGTATTTGCGAAGGTCACATCTCAGTAAATTAATATTATGTGGTGTGTCACAAGTGCCATTTTCTGGATATTTGTATCTGTTTCCCAGTCTTCCACCTAGTTCCCTTTATTATCTGTATCTGGGAATCCCCTTCTAAATGGCTATTTAAATCACCAACAACTATACAATCATCATCATTTCTCTTTAACGCTCCTTACAGAGCAAGGAATCATCACTGTAGCTGGTCCCCTTGCAGGAAGCCTGCACCACGCTCTTGTAGTGGTGGTTTCTGTGGCTGTTTGTTTTACATGATAAGGTTGCCAGTCCCCGTGTACAATAGCATATTAGTCATCTTGTATCGTATTTTCTTGACCATCGGCACACTAGGGGTGATGTGGTCAGCATCACGCCGGCCACCTTAACCTTCCCAGAGTTGCTCTGGTACCAAATTCATGAGGCTGGGTCGACCCCGGAGCCGTTTGCAGTTTTTAAAATCCCACCTCAACTGGGGATCGAACTATGGACCACTGAGCTAGAAAGCCAGTGCACTAATTACTGCGGCTCCATGCTTGATGGTGCAGTAATCCTATTCTTTCTTTGTCTGTTCAGAGAGCCCTGGGAACTATACGGGACAACAACTATGCAGTGGGAGCACTTTATTTCAATACTGGCAAGTGGTTGGCCTATGGCACAAGGGCCATATAAGCTGAATTTGTAAAAGACGTTTCTTTAATCATTATATCGGCTCATATTACTTCTGCTTGATAGTTGGTGCATAATGTTACTTTACTGCTCGGGACTTATCTGTGACCAATCAGTGGTGTAACTACAATGAGAGGGGCCCCAGGACACACATTAATATATTAATTTCTTCTTATATAATGGGCACAAGCTGCACAACAAACACAATCAATTTGCAGCTAATCTGTATTAAAACAATGTCTACTACTTACTTAATAATTACTGTTAGTAAAAAGTTTTAAAAATTACTTTTTTAAAAATTAAATATCACGGATTAAATAATGTGTGACATCATCTGTTTGAAATCTGCAGTGAATCTTATTACTGACCAGAACACACTCATTGTGGCAAGGGCCAGAAATTCAGGAGAGCAGCTAATATCGATAAACCACTCTAGCGTTAGTGTTATCTTAAAAAGCTTGCAACTGTACATGCAAATTTGAAAGAAAGAATTTTTTTTCAAAACATTGTAAGTGATTTCATGTTTTTATACATAAATAGCTGTTTTTAAAATAAGAAAAACAAGCTAATGCAAAGCTGATCAAAATCAACTGTTTGAGTGAGTACCACTGACTAGTAGAGAAGACATCACAAATCTTTATTAACTCTTAGTATACGAGCTGCCTTTCATGACTACCATTACAGATTTTGCAATAAATAATTTATTTATAAAGATAACATAAGTGTTATACATCAAAATGTGAAGAAATGAAACCCCTACATCATGCACGTAACTAAATTGATCAGTGGTTTGAAACATGCATTCAGCTATAAATTTTCGCTATTGACGGGGATCGATCATCGGCCTCTCTAGAAGGCTGCTCGTATACTAAGAGTTAAAGCTTTAACAAATCATAGACTACCTTGCTGAATATTGAGAATTTTCACATCAGATTGTCACTCATCATCCTTTTCCCCCCAAAAAGTTTCATTTAAAAACAAACAAAACTGGCTGAATGACTCATTTAACTTTAATAATATTATTTTAATTTCTAAAATAAAATGTTTCATTACTTGTTTAACTTTTCAAACTGCACAGATATTTTAATTTTTTTCTCTTTTAAAATTTAATTGTCTTTTGAGTATTATTGTTTTCATTTTTATTAGATATTAATGATGAGTCAGTCTTGAGTTTAATAAAAAAAAAAATTACTTTCAACTTACTGAAGAGTGAATAAAAGCTAAACTTTCCATTGTCTTACTTTTGTTTCAGCAAATATATTGACAATTTCCTCAAAATATTTTCATAAATGGTGAGCTTCCTCATGTTCAATTGGCAGGGCATTTAAACTGTTCAAATATTCTTGATCCACTGTGTTTCTTAAATAATGTTTTATTGGTGCTAGTTCCAAAAATGATCTTTCAGCAGTTGTACTGTTATAGGTATTTTTAGAAAATGCATCACAACTATTGGGAAACTGGCTGACAGTGCTGCATTTTCTTTGTAGGGCCAACTTTATGCTGAAACACTCAGAATGTACCCAGCCAACCTGGGCGGTAGTTACGTCACTATGTTTAAATATATGTGCAGAAATAAACATGCTGTTATTCACTATCACAGAGAAGTTATACCTACCACTTCTTCCTCTTCTGTGGCCTCATCTCCTTCACCATACTTTTTTATCTCCACATGTTCTGTTTCATATGAAGGGTCCCCAGTGAAGCGTCCTTTAGCAAGTTTAGCATTTGCCTTCAACTGTGCTGTTGCAGGTGGTAGTAATCCCCACTGTATGCAATCTTTACTGCCAAATAAATAAAGTTAAAAAATACAGATGTTACCATCTTTGCCTGATAAACAATTTGACTTGAAGTTGAAAATGTCTGATTGGCTTACCCTAAATATTAATATGAGGAAAGAAACCCTCCATCAGGGAAACCCAAAATCTTCAATGATCGTGTCCAACTCTCAACAGATTTTTGGAAAGGACCAAACATGAAAACAAATAAAATATTTGAAAAATAGAAGTAGAGATGACTGCAAATTCTTGTAAGAAACTTACTTCTAGTAGACACAGATTTGGACTCCATAAGAAAAGAGGGAATGCCAAAAAAAATGTGGGAAAGGGGCATAGTAATAACTCCAAACAATGGATGATACATTTGGGAGATGGAGAAAATACCAGTGAGATCAGATGATGGGAACTAAAGTATATCTAATTACTATAATTGTAATAAATATACCGTATATACTTGAACTGACTATACGTCAGCCCCTGGACTTTAGGACTTAAAACCTTCCCAAAATTGAAGATCTGATTATAAGTTGAAAGAGTTTTTCATCACTTCAGAAATTCCCACATTGCATTGGAATTTCTTTGGCTTTCTGCACATTTTTTTCACTTTCAGCTTAACCCGTGCCCGTTTAAAATGCTTAAAATCGCCCCATTAATATGTAAAATGCATGTGAGAATACTTGAGTTCAGTATAAAAGATTAGAGAAAGGAAGGGCAGAATGTCAGACTGGCCTGTGTGCAAATATTGGAACTGGCATTAAGTGTTTGAAATGTTATTAGACTGATTCATAGAGGCATATTTTAAAAAAAGTGACATATGATTCAGAACATCACAAATGTTTGCTTGTGCCAAATATTTTGCATTTGACAGCCTGATACAAAAAAAAAAAAAAAATAAAGAGTCCTAGCAAATTAAAAAAAAAAAATTCTTCATTCAATAACTACAGGAAAGTGCAAACTCTGCAAGCAGGCAAAATTCATTAGAATGAAATGGAAGAAAATGAGATGAGCCCAAGCCTGCACCTGGCAGAAAGCTGTTCCATAACTCCATGGGAGAAAAAAGAAAGACACATATTAGATATAGAAAGGCCAAGATACTTATCTTGCTAGTTTGACAGTTATTTCTTCCACATCATCTTCCATGAGTTTAATTAATTACGAAAGCCTGAAAAGGGCCAAAGAGGTCTACACAGAAATGAAAACAGTATGGACACACATCATGACATCAAGAAAAATTGATGACAGAGTATGCAGCTACCTCAGGCATGTCGTAGGAAGTCATAAACATTTATAACACATAAGGAAGGGAAACCCAAGGCCTGCAAACAGTAAATATATATTAGACAAACATAAAGGTATGTTTTCAGGCACTCGTAAGAAATAAAGAAGTAGAAAACTAGACAACAGAAAAACAACAGACGTGAGTGGCTTACCCAGGACTCAAAGCCAGGACCTTCCATGCGACAACCCCGCCTAGCTATGCAAGCGAATCACACTATCCTCCCTGCCATCTAGGCATCACCAAAAAATGATGCAGAAGTGATTGCATCATTAATAGGCTGGACTGCCCATGGTAAATTTCCGGTGTTATGTTTTGCGGTCGCACTAGTGACCCGTCATCGAAGCATCATTTTTTCACGTCTGTTGTTTTTCTGTTGTCTAGTTTTCTACTTCTTTATTTCTTACGAGTGCCTGAAAACATACCTTTATGTTTGTCTAATATTTATTCATAGGAAGTCACTAATGTGAGTCAGTGTTTCGACAAACTGCTATAGACACCACCACTGCCATATCACATGAAGGAGGTCAACTGCATTGCTAGATCTCTGCTCCTCAGGAAGAAATGCAGAAAAGATATTGAATCTGGATGTAATATATTCTTTATTCATACACACATTAGACATTACGTTCTTATTCTCCTTTGTTAGTTGTTTTGTGTTAGGTGTAAAGATATGCTAAAAATTTGTTCTTCTGGTTACGTGTACACAAGTGGAACATTTGTCTGAATTTGACCAAATGTCTATCAATCCGTAGACTAATTAAGTTGTAGGCTTACACATGGATACGGCCTTAAAATAGAATTCAGAGATACAGTAATAAGGGGTAAGTGTTAGGTTTCAGAATTATAACCCTAGCCATGTATGCAACATGACAGGCCTCCGGATCGATGGACACTTGAGCAAAAGCTGACATACATTCCACTGTTGTTCATTTCAACCTTTTCTTTGCCCTCCCCCATTCACATGTCCATTGAATTTTAAAATCAGTATTTTAACACTGATTCAAATGGTTAGCAAAATAACATTTACTTTAGACGTGGGGTTAAAATAATATTACTAAGTAATCGTTTTTTACGCCCAAAATTTTTCCCCAAAAATAAACTCGACTAAACTTGTTCTCATGTTGTAAAATAACAAGTGACGTCTGAAGTGCTGCCTTCTGCTCGGGACTTAGAATAACACCACTACTACCAGCATAGTCAATACTAAGATGAAGGCTACGAAACTCCATAGCTTTGTTGTCAATATATCGAAGCCGGATAGAGCACGTTCCTGTCCAACGTAGTGCCAGGTTGCTATTTATCATCACCATGGTTGCACGCAAGCGCATAGGTATAAAGGGAAGTCACCCATAGTTTTGTTTTTTAAATGGTAATTCTTTAGAGGCCTATATCATACCATGCAATAAAACTGATGAAGGACACAAATGTTTCCAGAAATGCCCCCATTCAGTCAAAACAAAGTTTTATCGTTGCATTGTTTAAACGTGTATTTAATATTGCCTCAAACTTAATGTATCTGACATATTTTTTTTTAAACCCAGGAGTCGGGACTCGACGTCTGGTCTCGAGGAACCTCTGATAAGTTTGTCCGAGCCCTTCCGTCAGGGTAAAATATCCTCACAGAATAAAAAGAATTCGGAAAAAAAATTACAAATAATTTGTTTACCTGGCACTAAAAGTAACATTATTCCTCTAATTTGTGCACTTTCGTAAATCTCCCTTTGTCATCACCATGGTTGCACTCAAGCGCAAATGTATAAAGGGAAGTCACCCACAGTTTCTTCTTCTTCGTTCGCCCTGAAAAGGACGGTGGTTGCGTTGTGTCTGTTTACGCCTAAGCTGTGATATCTGCACCTTTCAGTCGACACATCCGACTTCAGCACGACATTTTTTAGGGACCGGGTTTGCCTTCCCATTGCGATCCGCACTCGCTCAGCCAGACTGCACTGCTGCAGACTGTTTCCAGGACCACCACGTGGAGGTGGAGTGCGGTCTTGACCAGCTCTGGTTCGCTGGTCCTGATGCAAGCAGTCAAGCTATGGGTTGCTGACTGCATTCACTATTGCTGCATCTTGGGGTCCCACCCACAGTTTAAAACAAATGATAATTCCTTAAAACTAATTTTTCGCATAATAGCAATGCGGTACGATAAACATTTTTTTACGACTTTCATTACACATGGCTACCATCCATAATGAATAAGTACCACACAACTCGTCTAACGTCACTTACTGTGCCTTAGCCTAGCATATTCAATGTCAGTGCTCTTCCGCGCCACGCATTCAGATGATACGCGCCGTATTCCCACAACTCCACACTTTTCATCAATATTGACTTTAAAAAATGTTATTAAATGAAAAATTTACTGTCAGCACTGACAATAAATTATTTTAAAACTAGTGTAAAAGCCCGTCATAAGACGGGAATTAAATTAAAAAGCACCAATACCTAACGGCAACAAAAGTATTAAAAAACCCCACTGTGTATGACCACAGAACACGAACTACGTAGCAGCAGCAAGGATCCCAATGTGTGTATACGGGATCACACATTATATTAATATTTTTGTGCACACCGTCATTTGCGCATTCTTCTTTGGTAAGTGTTACTATTTTCGGGAGAGTACATATAAGGGAAACAATACAATTAATGTCTAACTTTCAACCAAAGTTGCATCTCTTTGCGTTACGCACTGACAGAAAAAGCTGGGATTTTATATAAAGGATTATTGGGCATAAAGAAAAATGTCACTAATTTCCTTTCCGCTCTCCACGAATGCAGCTGGCCCACGTGTAGGAAGCCTGCACCAAAGAATTCACATGCTCTTGCACTTGTGGTTTCTGCAGCAGTTGTTTTACATGATGATGTTGCCAGCCTCCACGCACAACTTCATATTAACAGACTCCAAAAACCAAGTAATGGGAATCATAATAGGAGGTATCAGAATACAGCACCCACTGAAAGATTTTTAAAATAGTTACGTACCTCCAACTGAAGACGCAGCAATAGAGAACGCAGTCAGCGACTCATAGCTTGACTGCCTGCGTCAGGACCAGCGAACCAGAGCTGGTCAAGACCGCACTCCACCTCCACGTGGTGGTCCTGGAAACAGTCTGCAGCAGTGCAGTCTGGCTGAGCGAGTGTGGATTGAAATGGGAAGGCAAACCCGGTCCTAAAAAATGCTGTGCAGAAGTCGGATGTGTCGACCGAAAGGTGCAGATATCACAGCTTAAGCGTAAACAGACACAACGCAACCACCGTCCTTTTCAGGACGAACGAAGAAGAAGAAGTACCTGCAACTAATAGAGGATAGAAAAGATTGCAGGGCCCAGCGACAAGTCAAGAAATTCAGAAGGCCACTTAATGCACCAGAGAATAGATGGTGCCGAAAGACTCGAGTGAAACAACTTTGAAGAATCAACAACAAACAACGATGATAGCAGATCCCGTAAATGCCATATAAACAATTTAACCCATCTAAACTGTAAACAAGCTCCATGATTGAAGACATAGCGCTTCCCTGAAAAAAAATCCCTGACATTGAGAGAAAGAGCAGCCAAACTGAAACAGAAAGAAGATCACTAACCACAAAATACATTGAGAAACATTACCGAAGCAACACCCGTACGCATGCATACACAGATGGATCAGCAACTAATGCAACTGAAAATACAGGTGGAAGAATCTTTGAGAGCCTAAGTAACGGCACACAAACAAGCTGTTAGTGGTAACACGGTTACTTACTTACTTACTTACTTAGTCGTTCCCCTTCTACCGTGAGGTGTAGAGGTTTGGAAGAGAGAGCGCCAGACTATCCTATCGGCTGTCTTCCTCCTGGCCTGGTTCCATTCTAGTCCTCGGTCCTTCAAAGATTGTCTAATGTTGTTCTCCCAGCGGACTCTGGGTCGTCCTCGGGGTCTGGATCCTTCGCTCTTTGTTTCCACCAACTGAATAATTTCTTGTTCTCTCCTTACATGCCTTGATGACTGTCGTAAATTTATTTTGAGAGAAAAGAGTCTTAGAAATAGTGGTCCGGTTTAGAGTGGAAAATGATGATGGAAAGCTCAGTGATAGAAAATGTAGATATTAAATAGTTGCTTCACAGCGTGCTGGAGGAGAGTAAAGACAGACTTATTTACGACAAATCGCTTCTCTCAATCTTCTCTTCCGCTCTCCTGGTCAAACAATTATTTGCCAGTTTTCCAGACACGCTTCTGCGCGCACACCGATTTGGTGTTTTTCACACACACAGACGATGTAGATACAAACTATATTAAACGAATAGGGGAAAAGTTGGGCTTTGGGTATATCCAACACACAGAACTAAATGATTTTATGTGATTTTATTCACTTTAAACATCAATCACTAACAAATATCAGGTATTACATAAATTATCATAAGTACACAAATGCAAATAACAAATTTAGGAGGGGTGAAGAAGATTGGTATCGACTAAGCCCTTCCTGCTTATTAGACAAAGACAAACCCAGTCCAGAGATAGATAATATCAGGAACATAGGTACGTTAACCTAACAGTGAAGTTAATTACTCTGAAAGAGGTGTTACAAAGTTAGGTATAGGTGATTAAAAAAAAACCTGTTCTTCCCAGCTGTTCTTCCCTTTACTAAGCAAATGGAAAGGAGGGGGTTTTTAAACAGAGTTAACCAATTAGCAACTCCCCCTTAAAGGAACAATGCAGGAAATACAGAAAAATTATATTACTAGGCAAGAAAGTTAACAACAGGTTTACAAAAGAAAACGATTAAATTTCCTGTCATTCATACACACGCGTGAGGATCCACACTCATATACTCACACACTTACCGAATGCAGCCTCAGACGATCCATAAAAAGTATATAAAAACAGCAAGTAATCTTTTGTCATATGAACTGTCTAGTCCTTCGATGTCCCGCCCCAGATGTTTGCGAGGGTTTGTTGGTAACAAATATTCTCACTTATCGCAAGACTTGAAGACTAAGAGTTCTCGTGTTTTTATTATATATATATAAAAGGAGTCTATGGGATGGTACTAACACAGTTCGGCACAGGGGTGAAAATGAAGTGGTCTCTTTTAATCCTCCGCTATGGTAAAATTCCTTCAATGCGTGATGATAGTTTTATTAAATCCAATTGAGGAAAAAACTAGGCTCATTCACAGTCAGGAAAATATGTACTCTCTCACAGTAAACAGTAACTATAATATCGCTACTGGCGATGAGTACCTTCCAGTTTATCTTACAGGTTTGTAAGGGTAATTTGATGATTATTCTTTAAAATGTTCTTGGGTGGGCTTTATTTCATTTAATTCTGACAGCTAGGTCGCAAGGACCGCCACAAGATTATATTTTAAAAGAAATGTTTCTTCAATATGACTGGAAGTTTATAGGATGATTTCTTTATTTCTTTCTTTATTTAGCTGGGACCGCAGGTACGATCACTCTGTATAAAAGAAAAAAAAGACATGTAACATACCGAAAAATCAAGCGCGATAAATTTCCCGTTAAGCCTATAATACACTCGAGTATTTAATTATGTATTTAATAAACACTGCGCGAATTCTAGTGGTTAAAACACATCTATAAAACTAGGACTTAACTGAATTTATTAATTATAAATTCCTTCGCGACTTAAAAGTTAATTTAAGCATCTATTATCTTTTGAAATAATATAATAGATAGATCATTATATTTACAACTGGAACTATTGAGATGGTTTAATTTAATAGATTTAAATTAACACAAAATCCATTGAAATAGAATGACTGAACTAGACCACTGATCACTTTACGCAATATATACTACCGCTTTGCACAGAATAGAAAACACTGCAAATTTATATATAAAATCCAGGGGAAAATCTATAACAAGATTTCAATAAAGCTAGTGCTTCTGTAAAGGTCTGGCCAGCGAGTGATAACGTGTCTAGTCTTCATGGTCTATTTAGCTAAAATGGAATGTAAGTTGAGTGGGACATGATAAACTTGACAGCTTATTTGATCTCACTAACTTTTGGGGATCTGACCGCCAAATCAAGAGAAGAAACCGCACCCTGGTCTTCGTATCTCCGTTCGCTGCTGCCCGTTTCGGTTTCCCCGTTCGCTCGGTTCTACGATTGACACCGAGACGCGAAATTAGCGGCAAGCAACTGCGTCTCGTATCAGGGACCACTATTGTCTTTGATAACGCCGATAGTCTCCCCTGAAATCCCTCAGTCTGTCTCTTAGATCTCGTGCCGCCTACTAAATGAGTCCCGGTGGAATGAGTTCTGGCAAACGAAAGGTTACAACAAATGTTCAGGGGTTCTAATGTTATGAAAAGCTAAAGGTCCCTTTAAATCATCCATCATATCAGGGAAAATTCACTTGTCAAACTAGACGTACGTCACAATGACATCGTCCATAAGGAGTATGAAGAGGTAAGGTGATAGGATATCACCTTGTCTTACACCAGTGGTGGTCCTGAACTCTTCTGACTTATGGTTTGCTGTCCTCACATAATTTCTGCAAGACTTGTAGAAGCTCTGTATAGCATGAATCAGAGGTGCTGGAATATTCTTCGTTGCCAAACAGTCCCAAAGTTTGCTCCAGGGGACCCTGTCAAACGCCTTTTCCAGATCTATGAAACAAAGATGCATCTCACTCTTATACTCAAGGGCCTTTTCACTCAGCTGTCTGAGTGTGAAGATTAGGTGTTGAGTACTTCGGTTTGCTCGGAATCCGCACTGGACCTCATCCAATTGTGGCTCAGCTAGGCGTCTGAGTCTCTGCTCTAGGATTCTAGAGAAGATTTTACCAGGGGCACTGAGAAGGGATATGCCTCTATGGTTTCCACACTGTCGATTGTCACCCTTTTTGAAAATTGGTGTTATGATGGCAATCTCCCAATCCGTTGGTATGGTCTTGTTGTACCACGCTGCCTGTAAAACCCTTAAGAGTAATAGGTCGCCTGATGCTCCCATGAATTTAACCATTTCTGGTGTTATACCATCATGCCCTGCTGCTTTGCCCATCTTGATTTTCTCCAGTGCTGCCTTCAGTTCTTCCATCTTTATGTCATCTTCACCATCATTGGTTTTCTCTTCTGTGCTAGTGTTTATCATTTCTGATGCTTAACCATGCTCACCATCCAGGAGTTCTGAGAAATATTCTATCCATCTTTCCATTACTTCCTTCGGGGCAGTAAGCAATTTGCCTTGCTTGTCCAAATTTGAGAGGGCATTGTTTTTCCTTCCTCATGTTCTTTAGGGTCTTATAGAACAATTTCTGGTTTTCTTGTGCATCTTTTTCTAGCTTTTCTCCAAGTTCTTCTCAGGACTTCTGTTTTGCTGCTAGCACTTTGTTCTTTGCTTCTGTTCTGAGTGTCACATATTCTCTATATTTTTCCATTTGTCCTGTTGTGTTTTTAGCTCCTAAGTATTGTTTCCATGCCATTTTCTTCTCTCTTATTTTCTTTTTGACTTCCTCTGTCCACCAAGGTGTCCTCTTTCTCTTGTTCCCAAGTCGGACTTCACCGCATGCTTCTGCAGCAGCTGTCTTTATGATATCCTTGAATTTAATCCAGAGGGTTTCCAAGTCATCAGGTCGTTCTTTTGTGTTGCTCACCGCTGCAGCAATAAGCCCCTGATATCTGGTCTTAATTTCTGGCTCTCTCAGCTTGTAGGTCCTAATGCTCATTTCTCCTGCTCGTTTACTTGGTTTCTTGCGTGATGTTGGGCAGTTCCTAGGCTGAGCAACTCTTTCAGTTGTTCTTTTGATTGTAAGCAGGTAGTGATCACTTCCAATCTCTGGCCCCCTCCAGACTCTAGCATCTCGGACATATTTGAATGAGCTTCTCCGAACAATGGCATAGTCGATCACTGACTTCTCATTCTTTGTTGGTTCACATCTAGTGTATGCATGTATGCGCTTATGGGGGAACTTTGTGTTTGTAATGATCAGATTCTGCTCACTGCAGAATCTAAGGAGTCGCTTTCCATTGTCATTGAGAGTATCTTCTCCATATCTTCCGATAACTCCACCCAATCTAGCATGGTCATTTCCAACTCTGGCATTAAAATCTCCGAGCATGATAACTTCATCTAGGCAGTCATCCACTGTCCTTTGAAGCAGCTCGAAGAATTCCTCCTTGACCTCTGCTCTCTCATCCTCATTTGGCCCATACACTATGACCAGGTTGACTATGGTTTCTCCTTCTTTTAGTTTAACAACCATAATGCGCTCCGAGACAAAGTTCCATCCCTTGATACTTACTTACTTAGTCGTTCCCCTTCTACCGTGAGGTGTAGAGGTTTGGAAGAGAGAGCGCCAGACCATTCTATCAGCTGTCTTCTTCCTGGCCTGGTTCCATTCTAGTCCTCGGTCCTTCAAAGATTGTCTAATGTTGTCCTCCCAGTGGACTCTGGGTCGTCCTGGAGGTCTGGATCCCTGGCTCTTTGTTTCCCATGCTTGTCGTGGTAGCCGATCTTCTTCCATTCTGCAGACATGGCCAAACCATCTTAGTTGGGACTGTTCTATTTGGGTCTGCAGCGGATGGGATTTTAGGCCTTGACGGATCGTCTGGTTGCGGACCATGTCTCTTCTTGTTACTTCAACCACTTTCCTCAGATACCTCATTTCTGAGGTTTGGATCTGGCTTTTGTGGGTTGTAGTCATTGCCCACGACTCGCATCCATATGTCAAGACTGGGACATAGGTGGAGCGGTGTACAGCCATCTTCGTTTTCTTACCAACCTCTTTCTTGCTGAGGAATCCACGATTTATGGCCTGAAAAAGTCTCCCAGCCGCTGCTTTTCGAGTGGCCAACTCTTCTTTGATGCCTCCCTTTCGGTCTATAATAGCTCCGAGATATTTAAAGTGGTCGACCTGCTCCAGGACCTGTTCTCCCAACTTAATCTGATGTTTTCTTTCTTCTCGTGATATCACCATGGATTTTGTTTTAGAGCTGCTTATGACCATCCCTCCCCTGATACTATCTTTTTTATTTTGGGCCACAATGCAACCCACGCCCCCTTTAGCTCTTTCAGATATGGGTACACCACTGTAGAGCAGCGTGTTGCCATCGAGATCCATGACTCCTTGTCCTTTTTTCTTTGTTTCCGTTATAGCCAGGATTTCTAGTTTTGCTTTCCTCATCTCTTCCACCAGCTCCTCTTCCTTCCCATTTATACTTCTTGTGTTCCAAGTTCCATAAGTCGTAGTCCGTAGTCCGTTCCAGTTCATCGCCTTTAGAATCAGTCCAGTTTTCTCTCTTGTATTGCTCGTAATCGTGATTTAAAGCAAACAGGTGATTGGCCTGTTGTGCCTTTGCATGGTGGAGGGGTTGCCTCCTTACGGCCTCCATGCAGGCCGCCCTCCTCCTTTTTCATCCGGGCTTGGGACCGGCATAGGCAGAGTTAACACTGTTACTAACAGGAAACTTTTCAAGAAACTTCAGAGCAGAGGTCTTGAAAACAGCAGCTGAAATCCTATTGACAGAGGAAAGCACTGAGAGACATTCTTCAATGATGTGCTGTCAGTTGCTGCAGCGCTGAGGAGCCCAAGCAATGCAGACGTAACCGGCCTAAGAACAATACTGTACGAACTATGTCGGCTATTAAGAACAATTGTGATACAGTGGATCCCATCTCACTGTAATATCCCTGGCAATGAAGAGGATGATAGATTGACAAAGAATGATGGAAAGCTATCTCAACCTGATAAAATGTATAACGATAGGAAACTATACAGAGCGATACAACAGGAAGCAATCTGATCATAAGAAGTAGTCCCCCGTCGATCAAGTGTTTCGGTCCCTTAATCTCCTTTACACTCTAAGGAGGGGGGGGGGGCGGGGGGGGGGGGGGGGGGGGGGGGTCCACTTAGGTCATGACTCCCAAGTGTAAGCCGCCTGTTGTCTAATGCAGAGCATTGAACCCACTCCACATTGGTTGAAGCTTTCAAATTCACTCCTATTTTCTGCCAGCTGAAGGCAATTGTGAAAGTAACCCCTAATGTTGAAAACAAATTCTGCTACTTTTCTGTGGTGGGTTACTTTCCATTGCCTCCATGACTCTAAACACTTTGCGACAGTGAAGATATATTATGTCGCCGAAGATTTCCAGCTTTGTCTCCAAGGTTATCTGCTTCAGGTTGTTATCCAACTCGTTTGACAAGGCTTCGTTACAGCTGTTCCCAAAGCCCTTTTGCACTGGCAGGAACCTTGATGGCATCTCTTTTCCCGTCGCTAATAATACTCCTGGACAAACTCTCTGGAGATACAACCTCAGGCTGACCAATGTTTCTTTTAATAAACATATTCAAGTTGATGTATAAAAGTGCGCTAAGAAGAATAATTTAAAGTTATAGAATAATTTATAATTGTACGGTATTTCTTGTTTTTAATAATCCTAACTCTACTAAGCATAATTCCTACTTTTTAATTTGCCTCTAGCTAGAATTAGTGCCCTTGATATATAGAGTGACGACAACTAAAATTTGGCCGCCATTTTCGGTCGTACCCGTATTGCAGGAAAATGGACCCGATCATGAGTTTCGGACCCAATTTGCATTTTCGTTTAGGTTAGCTAATAATTTGAAATAAAATTAGATGGAAATACAGTAGCACATATTTGTACTATTATTTGTATTTCAAGTAACAAAACAAAAAGAAGAAAACTAGTTTACTTACCGGTTTATTGAAAAGAATCAGTAGCGTGGATTTTTAACACATACTCCGTTGAATTTTATATTCCGTTAGAATTCCACTATTTAGCAACAAAGATTTCATTATAGTTTTATTATATTATATATATATATATATATATATATATATATATATATATATACATATATATATATATATATATATATATATATATATATATATAATTTTTATTATTATATAATAATATTATTATATAATATTTATTATATAATTTTGTTATCATGAATATAAATTTACAATTATATGTTATATTTATTATATATATATATATATATATATATATATATATATATATATATATATATATATATATATATATATATATATATATATATATATATATATATATATATATATATATATATATATATATATATATATATATATATATAAATATATATATTATATATATATTTTGTATTACTATATAATAATATATAATTTATTATATAATGTTATATAATTTTATTATAATTAAAAAATATTAATAAAATAATAAAAATATAAAATTTTATTACATGATATCATTTTATATATTTAAATTATAAAATTATAATAATTATATAATTTATATTAGATAATTTAAAATTATATAGATGATATAAATATATATAAATATATATATATATATATATATATATATATCTATCTATCTATCTATCTATATATATATATATATATATATATATATATATATATATATATATATATATATATATATATATATATATATATATATATATATAATCTTATAAATATAGAAGAGGTGTTAAGAATAGACAGACCTAGGGAACTGCATAATATAGTCAAACAATATTTATCACGAACAAATGTTAATATTAGTGTCTGGGAATGTGAAGGTCTGATGCTGTTCTTACAGTGCATATGACTTTTAACAGATGAAAGTCAATTAAATATCTGTTAAAGTCAGTTATATAACTGGAACCACCGGGCCTTTACACCCCTCCATTTTAATATAATTCTTGTTCAGAGTTTCTTCTTGATTTTGTTTGTTTGTTTGTTTTTTTGTTTTGTTTATTTATTTAACGTATTAGCATAATTGTGATTGTCCCTATTTACAATGATTTGACAAATGTGATACCACTTTCTCATCGGCAGTTGTTCATATTATTTGGAATTGAAAACAATATATATCCTAATTATAACCCATCAGAGGTTGAACGGGATATTTTTCTTCATTAATTTAAAAAAAAAAAATCTTACTCGACGCTTATTCCCGCTACTAACCCAGGTATTGTCGACAAAAAATGGCGTCCACGTCGTTCAGCCTCGTTTTCGATTCTGACTCAGTTGACGTCACTCTATATAGAAATACAGGGCACTTGCTAGAATCTATTTTGTCTACTTGTAACTGCAGATCCTTTATATAATGAATGATACAATCATTTGATAATATATATATTTACAAACTGTAACAATGTATTTCTAATGTCCTTAAACACTTCACCCAAGTCATTAGTCAGTACTGAAAAATTTATTTGGTTGGTGGTTATCCGACATAGCTGTATCTAGAAATAAAACATCTCAGCACGCTCAACAGCTTTTTTACACACAAAAAATAATCGCAGAGAAATCTTGACATATTTTAGGTTTGCTAAGAATAAGATGTTCTCTTATCATCGTAGTGTTATTACATGTCTTCGGTATTACAGGAAGACCGTTAACGGAAAAAGCTGGAGTAGGTGTCATATGTTTGGACGGTACACTCATATCCACGTTGTAGCGAAAGGTTTTTCTGGTGTGATGATAGTGGTAGAGAAGAAGTAGAATCTCTCTCCAGAAAAAATGAAGTCCCAGTGCCAGAGAAGTGCACTGGTATCACAATTGAGTTACGGCTGTGAATACTCTGAGCTGAACAATAGATTTAGGCCTCAGAAGTATACGGTGCCACTTTCGCTATAGTAACCCTATGTGATAACATAATTAAATTAGAAAAAGTAACTCAAAATTTAACAGTTAAAAATTTACCAAGTCAAATGAGTACAATTTCATAATTTATTATGTACATCTATATATTCTTGTAATGAGAAATGGGTGTTGGAAGATAGTAAAATGTATGATTATTTATAGTTACAAATTAAAAAAAATAATAGTAAAAAACCTTGGATGAATCTTCCAATGAAATTAGAAAAGTCTGCTACAGTGTATGTATGTATATATATATATATATATATATATATATATATATATATATATATATATATATATATATATATATATATATATATATATATATATATATATATATATATATATATATATATATATATATATATATATATATATATATATATATATATATATATATATATATATATATATATATATATATATATATATATATATATATATATATATATATATATATATATATATATATATATATATATATCTTGCTATCTAGTCTCAGCAGTTTCATAATCCAGATATACCAGGTTCGAAACCTGCTGCAGGCGGTTTGGTAGCAGATCGCTTTGTGTGGATTTTTAACAATGGTATAAGCGTCGTACCGTTCAGAAAGCAATGGCAAACTACTGAATGAAAAAATTGCCTAGAAAAATAAAAAAACAGCCAATAAAAGCTGGGGTTGATTGCCACGTCCTGTAAAGGATAAGCAACTAACTTATCTAGTCTCTAGCTGTTATCATCATCGACAGTCGTTTTAGGAACTGCTCACAGGATTTGTTAGATGGATACACATAAAACTCATCTAGTATTAGCCACGTTTGCTCGAGGTTCCCGAGACACACTTGAATCAGTAGACTGGCCTTCAGCCCGCCCTATAACTATGGGGGACTAAGGTGTTAAAGATTGGTTGACCTCTAGGCTTCAGTTAGCAGGAATCATCGATTTGGCCTGAAAAAGTCTCCCATCTTCGGGTAGCCAACTCTTCTTTGACGCCTCCCTTTCAGTCTATAACAGCTGGGAGATATTTAAAGTGGTTGACCTCCTCCGGGACCTGTTTTTCCAGCTTAATCGGATGCCTTCTTTCCTCTCGTGATATCACCATGGTTTTTAGTTTGGAGCTGCTGATGACCATCCCTCTTTTCTCCAGGTCATCCTTCCAGACTTGCAGGTTGGATTGAAGATGTGCTTCTGATTTAGAAATCCGGGCAACATCATCGGCAAATGCTAGCTCTGAAATACATACCTGTCCCATCTTCCAGTACCCCACTGAATACTTTCTTGTCCTCTCCTTACATGCTTTGATGACATCGTTCATGAGTGTCACGAAGTGGATTTACGTTTATAGAGTTTGCCTGAATGAAAGCAAGACCCTAGTATGAGACAGTCTGAGAAGATATAATTTAAATGAAAATTGACATGCCTGTGGACAGATGAGACTATTGGCTCAAGGGCTAGAACCAGGATTTGACTCTCCCTTGCCGCTTCGTGACTTCAGAAAAAGCTATAGAATCACCCCCCTCTAACTACCTGTAAACACAAGGAGATAAGGTGTATAAAACGACCACAGACACCACTATACAGACCACATATAGGTATAGTATAGAGTAGAAGCTGATCCAGTATACAGTATGTATATATTTATTTACACGATCACACATAAAAATTCATCATACATCAATCACATAAATAGCGTGCAATGTTGCACGGCCTGAAAAAAAACAAAGGAACAATTAAATTAGATAGACATTAGAAAAACCGCAATCACATTCACTCTTTCTGTCACCCTGCTGCGGAACAATAAAATGGTTAGTGATTTACACAAATCTAATTTGGTGGGGCTGTCAACTTTAGCCTCCACTCTCTAACACTAATAAGATTTCTGCTGTCTCAGTCCTGTTGACTCTTCCTCAACGAACGTCTACACAGCTTTCCACTTGTTAGGCGATATGCTCCGCTAACTAACACCACTGGAAATGCTAAAATAATAGACTTGGCTTACAAGGATGGCTCAGTGTCTATCCGTCAAATGGATACTGAACAGACCCTACTGGTCCTGTCTATTTTCTCCCTCCTTCTCTCTCTCTCCCTTTCTCCTTGGTTCAGTGTCTCTCTACCCTCGACGACTGATGATACGGCGTCTTCGTTACGCTCTTCTCTCGGTACTTTCAGGACCCAGGTATTTTAACCCTATCACCTGCTCCTGAAGTCGGTGATGATGCTGATGTTCGGGTATCAAGCATGAGGTGCTTGATTAACTGTCGAAAAAAACCCTTCTCGGCTGCTGAATAGCTTCTCTACTTCCCTCTCTTAACCCGCTCCGGATTTAGAGGAAAACCACAGCCTTGATTTCTGGCTGTATGCAATTTAAACCAGTCTCGCTGAAGAGTTGAACTTCACTGAAATCGACCGTTTAGGTTATTTTCTTTTCGCTGCTGGCGATATCTCGAGTCCTCTGACCCCTGAGATATGTCCTGTTGCCGTGGGTAAGTTTGCATATGGGCAAATGTATGCCCCCCCCCCACCCCACTGTTCTGCTATGTCTCGCTGAAATTAAAAGAAAATGCGTCTATTGTACACCAACTCCAACATAACGCATCTCTAACCCATTAATCTTTATAACTCCCTTACTCAGTACTTCACTCGTCATGTACAACAATACATAAAATAATATTACCCACGTGGCCCTTAAATCTCACTCCTCCTACTCCCCTTCTCTCGTTCTGCACAACGCTACATAAAATATTTCTACCCACGTGTCTATCTCACGCTCCTTCTACTCCCCTTCTCTTCAACTTAAATCTGCCAGGTAGGCAAACAAACCTCCCGACCTGTCTGACTCTTATCTTTTTCTGTTACGCATGGCTAACCACGTGTCCAAACATTTCAACTAGTGAACTCCTTTGTCCGAAATTCCGTGGTCTCCCTTTTAACATTACCCATGAGGTTTCCTACTTAAGCCCCAGTTAAATGAAATCTCGCTATAGGAATAGTTTACTCCTCTAAGTAGTATAATTCACTTATAACATACATCTTTACCCTCCGACTGCATTCCTCACATTTAAGGCCTAATAAAATTAACGTACACACAATGGAGTTCCCAATAAAATTACATTTGTAAATACACAGGAATAAATGGTAGTTTTACACAACAGTCCCCCGTGTATCTCATAACTTCACACGCTCCTATCTACTGCCAAAAATCCTAGAAAGAATCATGCACACTTTTACATTTACATCGTTCTTCAAAGATAATAATGGATGGCGCTACCATTTAAAACTTAAAGTTAATGTCCCCGAAGAACTTTACTTACGGGCCGAGATTTCTCAAAGAACCCTCTAATAAGTAAAACGATAATAAAATTCCTACATACCAATTACCGCTGTTTTTTCCCGCAAATGGAGACGATAAATACGTAGCTTCACGGCTGGCAATTATTTCTTCAGATAGAGACTTGCCCACAGTTTAACAACTGATTATATACACGAGAAAAACCCCCGCGGATCGCCTACGCATCTGCTAAGTTATCCACTCGGGCCAATGGAACCGCTTAGAAAAATAACTAGCGACCTACGCCAATCAGATTTGAAAACAACGCGAAAACCGCGTGTCCAAAATTTTCGTCACGTTACGTGACGTTTCTGACGCGTCATACAGGCGTGCCCGAAAATAGCGATTTCCGTAAACAACGAAAATCTACATGATCGCGGAAAATCAGAAGAAAGTAAAACTGGTGGGAGTAAGAAATAAACCTACCGTCATAAAAGAACCCATTTAATTACCTACATAAAAATACCAAACACGATATATATATATATATATATATATATATATATATATATATATATATATATATATATATATATATATATATATATATATATATATATATATATATATATATTCAAATGAGAAGAAACATAGCAAACACATATAGTTACAAAGAGAAGAAGAAATGGTGAAAATTCAAAATAGAACAACATAATCGGGCCGGTTGAAGGACAGAATTACAGTGCAGCATCACATAAGTCCCCCCTTTCAAGTGCGGGAATCCGTGCTAAATCACTGAAATCTCTGGGTTTCATACTGGCCCGTATCTAGATCTACATCCCAATCTAATCACTGTCATAATTAGCATTATCATACAGGCCCCTGTCCATATCCTTGAGAATCTTTGCAAGTACTGGATCGGGAGGGTCACGCCTGGTGATTTCCTCCTGGCGACTGCAACCTGACTGGTCGCCCTTCCTCCTCCCTCTCATGTGTTTCCTTCGCCCACGAATTTTCCTGGCGGCGCGTGGTAAATAATGATTTGGAAATCGACTGACTGACTTGGCCAGACATCGCCGTAACAGGGCGTAACTGTTTGCGGTTGACTGAAGAAGCTATCACATGTTCCTTCTTCTTTCTCTCATCATCTATCGGGGCGGGGTTGAAACTGCTGTGGCTAATATAGCTGGTAGCCAACAATTCATTACCCTCTGGTTTGCCTAGAGGATGTCTAGAGACTCCTCCTATCTCTTCCCTCTCTCCAGGGGCTCTCACTGGGTTGTGCCTGACCTCAGTGACATTCGCTTTCCCTACTAAGCAGGACGCAACTAGCTGTACGTTTTTGCTTCTCGCCTCTTTCTGTAAGCGAGCTAGTAGTGGGGTGGGGCCCATCTCCGTCTGTAGGCGAACAGTAGCTCAGACCACTGTCCTCCTCCGTTTGAGAAAAGTGCTGGTTGTGGACATACGTCACATCATTCTTGTCAGTATTTCCCTCCCTTGAGAGATGTAATACCATTGGGGGCCTAATTCCCGGCGAAAAAGAAGATACTTCCGAAATCAGAGGCTGTTTGGCCATTAGGCTGAACAGGGCTGACAGGCGAATACGCCTCTGTAAATAACATTCCACTGTCTTTGGAGGCTTCTATCCTCTTCATCGAAAGACAAGGATGTTTGAGCTCCCGTGGGGCTCCGTGAATTTGGGGCTTTCCCCTTTCACTTCGCTGACCTGCAGTAGGCCCTCTTGCATTAGCAAGAATCGGTGTGGTTGGGTTTCCCAAAACTAAGTATGGGCTTCCTAGGATGAAATCATGTGCTGGCTGTGCCATTACAGCTGCCTTGATTGTGTCAGACACAAACTTGCATTTCACCTCAATATTGGCTACGGGCAGACGCTGTGAGGTACCTCTCCTCAAAATGCCACCAATATCAACTAATTCTCATGTCCATTGCCCTGGTTTCACCAGATGTCGGGCGACGATACTGGGGTATGTGAGCCCGCTGTCAAACAAACAAGTAGTGGCTATTCCGTTCACCTCAGCTGGTCCACTATTAGAGAACAACTTCTCTGACTTGACAGGTTCCCACTTATTCCCTTTAGTCACTCTCACCGGCCTTAAACAAGCTGCATGATGAGCTGGGGTTTTGTTCATGCACCGTGATGTCCAATGGGAAGTCGTGCGACAATTCCGACAATACCTCTCATTATCTCCCCTGTTCCTAGCGGGTTCCTGAGATGGTGTCGGCTGTGCTCGGTTATGCTGCTGGGGGCGCAAGTTATAACCAGAATGAGGCTCCTTGCGAGAAGGCCCTGGTTGCTGATGAGCTGGTGAAGTAGCCGACTACGAGGATGAAGCTCCTTGGTCTGGGGCTGGCAGGTCTGGGTGTTTCCGTTTCTGTCCTAGTACTTCGGCCTGTGCTGTCTGGAACCTTTCGGCGAACATGATAATTTGATCGAGTTGCTGGGCCCCCTGCTCTGCCAGATACCGCCTCAAGTCAGGGGACATGTTTGCCTTTATTTGCTCACACAGAACTAACTCCTCCAACCCTTCAAAAGTTTTCGCCAGTCCTGACAGTTCCCTCCAGCGAGTTAGGTAATTTCTCACCCACTCTGCAAACTGAGCAAAACTCTCTCCCTTCTCTGGCCTGCTCTCCCTGAACATGGTTTGGCATTTACGGGGAGTCCACTCAAATCTTTGCAATAAAGCGTTTCGCAGTGCCTCGAAGTTGTTCTGGTCATCTATGAGCATCTTGTTGTACACTTCATACGCATGACCTTTGAGTGATTGCGATAATTTCAGACACCAAAGACTCTCATCCAACCCGTATGCCTTTGCCATCCTTTGAAATTTCTCCAAGAACACGTCAATCTTCTCATTCCCGTTAGGGAACGAGTCAAATGGGAAGCTCATGGCTGCCATCCGAGGGCCTCCGTTTCCTGAGGTGTCTGCTGCTCCTGCTCCGGGGGAATCTCCATTAGCCGAACTGACTTGAAGATCGGTACTGCAGTTCCAGAGAACGCATGGCCAGTTCATGCTGTCTCTCTGCTGCCTTCTCCCTCTCCTGTGCTTCCCTCTCTGCTGCCTTCTCCTGTGCTTCCCTCTCTGCCTTTCTCTCCTCAGCTTCTGCCCTTTCCTCTTTTGCTGCTTCTGCGGCAGCTGCCCTGTCCTCTTTCACTGCTTCTGCGGCAGCTGCCCTGTCCTCTTTCTCTCGCTGATTATGCCTATCATTTTCCCTTATCAGGTAGGCCTTAGTCTCCTCCTTATCCATTCCCATGTCCTGAGCAGCTTCGCACCAGGCAGCCCGTAATTTGGCCATATCCGCCATCTTACCTGTACCCTGCTGTAAGTTCACAACTACAGAGAAATGACAGAAAAGGAAAAGAGAAGAACAACCTGTTACGTAATAGGAAATACTCCCTCTATAACCGCTGTTCCAAAAAACCCGACCTCAGACTAGCACCAAGTCTGAATAATAACATAGGAAAAAAATTTGTTAAGAAGCTACCAAAAACCCGAAATTACCTTCCTGTTAAAGAAAAATTTCAGTATGCCATCAATTACCTCTAAGTCATATAACTAAATTACCACTAATCTGACTGTAACCTGTGGAAAAACCTTTAACTGGATCAGTCTAGGGGATATTTAAAGAAATCTATTTTTCAGAACTTCCTAGAGACAATCTATGAATGTAGATCACAGAATTGATCTCAACAGAATGATCCACCGGACGAACGCCACCACTTGTCACGAAGTGGATTTACGTTTATAGAGTTTGCCCGAATGAAAGCAAGACCCTAGTATGAGAAAGTCTGAGAAGATATAATTTAAATGAAAATTGACATGCCTGTGGACAGATGAGACTATTGGCTCAAGGGCTAGAACCAGGATTTGACTCTCCCTTGCCGCTTCGTGACTTCAGAAAAAGCTATAGAATCACCCCCCTCTAACTACCTGTAAACACAAGGAGATAAGGTGTATAAAACGACCACAGACACCACTATACAGACCACATATAGGTATAGTATAGAGTAGAAGCTGATCCAGTATACAGTATGTATATATTTATTTACACGATCACACATAAAAATTCATCATACATCAATCACATAAATAGCGTGCACTGTTGCACGGCCTGAAAAAAACAAAGGAACAATTAAATTAGATAGACACTAGAAAAACCCCAATCACATTCACTCTTTCTGTCACCCTGCTGCGGAACAATAAAATGGTTAGTGATTTACACAAATCTAATTTGGTGGGGCTGTCAACTTTAGCCTCCACTCTCTAACACTAATAAGATTTCTGCTGTCTCAGTCCTGTTGACTCTTCCTCAACGAACGTCTACACAGCTTTCCACTAGTTAGGCGATATGCGCCGCTAACTACCACCACTGGAAATGCTAAAATAATAGACTTGGCTTACAAGGAAGGCTCAGTGTCTATCCGTCAAATGGATACTGAACAGACCCTACTGGTCCTGTCTATTTTCTCCCTCCTTATCTCTCTCTCCCTTTCTCCTTGGTTCAGTGTCTCTCTACTGTCGTGAAATATTCTAATCCACATATATAAATTAAAACGTAAATGCAAAGCCTAACAAATAAATTTAATAAAAGGAAAGAAGAATGGTAAAGAACAGTGCTGTCACAATGACTGTACTCGAAATCCCCCTTGTTTTCTACTTCGTCTGCAAATTGTAACGCTTTCACGTTGATAGTACAAGCCTACTGTATCACTACACGCTTTCTTCAATGAAACGTGTACTGCCTTTCTAAGAAAAACCTTGAGATACGCAGCTGACCTAGATTTAATATTTCATTCATTCCATACACGGCGTAACTAAAAGACAGATAAAGCAGGAGAGAGAGAGGGACGACTACACGCGTCGCGCGATTAATAGTAACGCCAATCCCACGTGTAAGGCCTGCACTAACTTTTTTTCAAATAAACAGTGTCAGAAAAACACTACAACTACTACAAGAATCAGGTTTTAAAACATGAAAAATGCTTATTAGGAAACCTGAAATTCTACTGATTTACATCTAAGCTCCTGAAAGTACAGAAGACACCCTATGTCATAGAAGTGAACGCGTGGTAAAAAACAAATATACGACTATCTTTGGAAAACACATATTTTGAACGCCACCATGTAGCTCGCTTTAACTTATATATTATTGTACGGCAGGACTTGCTAGCCAAGAATATGTTATGTGTTACGCCTTTAGTCTGTTAATAAAATAATTATGGCCAAAATACAATAGTGGGGGTGCCTGACAGCATGAAATCATTTCTGCTCATAAAATTTTTTTTATAACGTGTTTGAAAAACATTACGTTACGGAAATAGCCTACCATGTTAACTCCTATTTGATTGGCGGGAATGAGATGAAAGACTAAACACGATTAGATGGACTGCAAATACTAGTTTTCTGTTGTTATGGGAAACGAATAGAAGGGGTACTTTTTTGAAAAGATGTGTAGACATGGCATGATTGGTTAGATCTGCCAATATAGTCAGTTCAGAGCGTCTGTTCCGTGCCACATCTTGTAATAAACCTATTAAGAACAGTGCGTTGAGCACCAGTGCATATTTTTTTCTAAAATAAAAGCCTGGGACAAGAGGCAGATCGGAATTTGTGCCTATTCATTGCCAGTCAACGAAACTGTTTATTATTTCCATTGAATTGTGGGACGGTGGTCAAAAGTCATTGAGGCAGCATTTGGCCTGAGTTACTGAATCCTGAGGCTGACAGCATACTACTGGGTCCAGATAGCGACCAGTGAGGTGGCTCCAGAACTCATTGAAGTAATCGAGCAGAGGAGTCTTTTACTGCAGTTATCACGAAAGTTAAGAAAGTGTGGCCATGGAGCTCAACATTATGGGACCCCCCCCCTCCCCTCTAAAATTGACAGTAAATAAAGAGGGAATATAAACTGTTTAAATTGACAGGAACTGTGAACTTTTCCCAATGATAAGACACTTGAAGTCATGATGACAAACAACACTCTAGCTTGAAAAACAAAACCAGTATTAACTCATATTACTACTTCACAACTTACACACATAAGATAAGAATGATAAAATATGTCAATAACAAGAGTAAATTGATAAACCGTGTACATACTACTTGTAAGAATATTGATTGTGATTCCTGGTTCACTGTGTAGTTGAATCAGGATATCTCTATGTAAAGAAATTAATACATATATATATATATTTGACTTTTCAAACTGACTCTTTTAAGATAGTCTTATAGAGTGTTACATGTGTGTGAGTGTCACAGTGTTGTAAAGTGCTGTGAAATAAATTAACTTGTTTATCTGTCTGTTGTTGTTGTGACTTACACTTCATCATTTACATAACCCTAGACATTCAACGTAGTCATCACAATATTCCAGAATAGGTCTGACTGAGAGATATATATATATGTGGTAGCAAGTAAGGTTATCTGTAATACTCCACATTATTAGATACAGATACCTTCACAGCTGATCTCAGTCAGTACACTAGTCCCCTATAAATATTTATATCATCCCACTTTACCACATATATTGGGGTCCGGTCCGGGATATTGAACTTTCTCCTGTTATATATATTGGGAATTATAAGAATTAAAAGGTATCCTTGGGTAGAATTAAATAAGGTTGAGCTCTCAGTGCCTGTGTTGTAATTACATAATTAATTACAGAGTATATTGTTTAGTTAGAAATTGTTTACATTTATCTGTTAGAAAATGGCGGACCTGGCCAAATTTCGATCTGCTGCTGTACAGACTGCGAAAGAGTGAGGAATGGACGGGCAAATTATGATTTCTTATGTCACTGCTGAATGTGACAAATATATTGAACGGGAAGAAAGAAGATTAGAAAAAGAGGCCGAAAGAAAGTTAGAGGCTGAGACTAAGAGGTTGCAGATTGAGGCTGACAAAGAGGCTAAAGCATTGGAAGCCGAGGAAAGAAGATTGACTGCAGAGAGGGAAGCAGAAAAGGAGGAGAAGAGATTACAAAGGGAACATGAGTTACGACTAAGGGAGTTTGAGTTTCAGGGCCATGCTCCTGAAAATGGTGCCAGTCCCTTTACCTCTGATGCCACTGCTAGTCAGGGAGCCTCAGCCTCGGCTATGAATTTTCATTTAGATCATTTTGTTGAGAAAGACGATGATATTGAGAGCTATCTAAATAGATATGAACTATTAGCTACCACATATGGGTTAGAGAGAGAAAGGTGGAGCTTAAAGTTATCTCAAGGACTTCGTGGGGCAGCTTATGAAGTTTTTGCTAAAATGAGCAGAGGTGATCAGGAAAATTATGACATGCTAAAGCAGGCTCTTTTGTTAAGATATGAAAAGAACGCAGAATTTTATAGGAAAATTTAGGAATGCTAAACTACTGTCAGGTAAAACCTATCACCAGTTCTCTGCACGAATAGAGACATACTTGGAGAAATGGACTTCTCTGGGGAAAACCCAAGATCTTAAGGAAATGATCCTTATAGAACAATTAAGAGAGTCCATGGCTCCAGACCTGAGAAAGTTTCTCATGGAACAAGGTGCAGAGAGGCTGGGTGAGTTGCTAAATGTTGCTGAAAGGTATCAAGCAGCTCAAGCAGAGGTAACAGGTAATAAAAAGAAACAGGTGGATAATTTTAGGGCACCACAGGACTTTAATAAATTTGATCCTAGAGATCAAAACAAAGGTAAGCACCAATTTGATAGGCCACGGTATGACAATAAAAATAAAATCCCACAATTCGATGAAAGGAAATATGATGAAAGAAAATCTTTCAACCAAGGGAAAAGGTGGTGTAAAAATTGTCAGATGGACAATCATGACACTGACCGTTGCAGAAGGAAACCTGTGTATATGGCCACCCTTCAGGTCAGGTCGACCTCAAGACAGGAGGAGGATATTATGTTGGATACCACTCCAGAAGAGATGAGGAAGGCACAGGCTGGGGATAAGACCCTCAAGCCTTGTTTCAGGAAGTTGTCAACTTGTCATACAACTCCAGGCAAGGGACATTTTTACATGAAAAACAAGTTGATGTATAGGAAGACTGGAGCTAGATCCAAAGGTCAGGGACAGCTGGTACTTCCTAAAAGATATAGGACAGAATTAATAAGGAGCCTACATGTGAAACCAGATGGGGACCATGAGAAAATAGGTACCATCATTCAAAAGGTGGCTCACAAGTATTATTGGCCCAAAGCAAGATGGGACATTGAGAATTTTGTAGAAAGGTGTAGCATAGCACATGAGGGAACACCCACAAGTGGGAACATTGATCAGGACCTGGACACGCCACGGGGCAAAATTAGGCCTGAGAATAAGAAGAAAAATAAATTTGATAAAGTGGACCAAATGAAATGGGAAGCCCCTTTTCACGGACAAGCTTCACTTAACTGTTTTACAATGGCCACTATGCGGAGAGTGCAAAAAGATGTCTTACCCCAGGATAAGCCGAAAATCCCTCAATCGGACTTAAACAAACTGGAGGAAGAGGATGTAGAGAGGAAATCTCTCATCAAGAATTTTAAGTGGGGAGACAGCCCCAAGAGAAAAATTGGTAGCGGTCGTTTTGTGCATGAAAATTCTGGGAAGAAAAATCATCACTATAGAGCTTCCAGTGGAAGAGACCATATCGGTCCATGGACAAATAGGTCCACAAAATTAAAGGTCCTTATGTAGCTCTGTTAAGAACGTGGACTGATGAAAAAGCAGAGGAAAATATCACATCCTCATACCAATATGTGAATGAGCTGACCACTCGTTTAAAAACTGGCTGGAAACTTGCCAATGAAAATTTGAAACAAGCCAGGAAGAAACATGCTGCCTATTATAACAGGAAGGCGAAAGACAGAGATTTGGCTGTGGGAGAGAAGGTACTGCTTCTTCTACCTGGTAGTCAGAATAAGTTACAAATTGGATGGCAGGGTCCATATACAGTTCTAGAGAAGGTGTCTAGAACCAATTATAAGATAGATAAGAAGGGGAAAGAAAAAATCTATCATGTGAATCTCCTGAAGAAATATTTGGAAAGAGAACATCAGGAAGAGACACACTTGTTGACCTTGTCCATCGCCATGGAGATGAAAAAGGAACCACTTTCATCATTTGAATATCCATTACACCCCTGTGAGACAGCGGCACAGGTGAAAATCAGTACACATTTAACGAAAACTCAGAAAGAGAGAGTGCAACAGGTTCTAGATACTCATACAGAGGTGTTAACAGACCGACCTGGGCATACAAACTTATTGGAATATGATATGAAACTGATAGACCCCACACCTGTCTGTATGAAACCATATTCGATTCCTTTTGCTAAGGAGAAAGCTTTGAAGGAAGAGATAGACTATTTGTTGAAGGAAGGAATTATTTCACACAGTGAATCTTCGTATAGTTCCGGTGTTGTACTCTTAAGGAAGCCCTCTGGAGAACATAGACTCTGTATAGATTACAGGAGACTGAATGCTATTACAGAAGGACAGGTGGATCCATTGCCGGATACAAATCAGTTGTTTGCCAGGCTAAATAAAGCAAAATATTTCTCAAAAGTGGATCTGAGTAAAGGATACTATCAGATTCCAGTAAAACCTGAGATCAGACAAAATTGTTGGATGTAAACATTTCGGAGGAACGTAATGAATCCCTGAGTTGCCTCTTTGATTGAGGATATTCCGAATGTTTCATACAAGCTAATAAGAAAATTATGGGATCCCCTACGAAAACTCTGCTATCACCAGGTATATATTATCTCCTCATAACGTACATTTTGAGGAAAATCTAATGTTCTCTGGACATGTCATTGCGCAGACTCAGAGAAGAGAAATGGTGAATAAGGGTTGTGAAGCAGCATTAAGACAAGCAGTCACACTTGCGGCTGGTCAGTACATAACCGAAAAATATTATTGGTTGTAGAGGTCTGAGGCAGATTTCATGAGTAGTGCTTACTCTGAATGGACCCAACTACATAAAACCATGATAGCACAACAGCAGAGTAAAGTCAAGTTGACTTACATTTATCTATGTGTATATAGAATAAAGGACTGACATAAGATGTCTGTTTTAAGAGGGGAGATGTCGTGAAATATTCTAATCCACATATATAAATTAAAACGTAAATGCAAAGCCTAACAAATAAATTTAATAAAAGGAAAGAAGAATGGTAAAGAACAGTGCTGTCACAATGACTGTACTCGAAATCCCCCTTGTTTTCTACTTCGTCTGCAAATTGTAACGCTTTCACGTTGATAGTACAAGCCTACTGTATCACTACACGCTTTCTTCAATGAAACGTGTACTGCCTTTCTAAGAAAAACCTTGAGATACGCAGCTGACCTAGATTTAATATTTCATTCATTCCATACACGGCGTAACTAAAAGACAGATAAAGCAGGAGAGAGAGAGAGGGACGACTGAAAGCAAGGACGCATGCAACACTACACGCGTCGCGCGATTAATAGTAACGCCAATCCCACGTGTAAGGCCTGCACTAACTTTTTTTCAAATAAACAGTGTCAGAAAAACACTACAACTACTACAAGAATCAGGTTTTAAAACATGAAAAATGCTTATTAGGAAACCTGAAATTCTACTGATTTACATCTAAGCTCCTGAAAGTACAGAAGACACCCTATGACATAGAAGTGAACGCGTGGTAAAAAACAAATATACGACTATCTTTGGAAAACACATATTTTGAACGCCACCATGTAGCTCGCTTTAACTTATATATTATTGTACGGCAGGACTTGCTAGCCAAGAATATGTTATGTGTTACGCCTTTAGTCTGTTAATAAAATAATTATGGCCAAAATACAATAGTGGGGGTGCCTGACAGCATGAAATCATTTCTGCTCATAAAATTTTTTTTATAACGTGTTTGAAAAACATTACGTTACGGAAATAGCCTTCCATGTTAACTCCTATTTGATTGGCGGGAATGAGATGTAAGACTAAACACGATTAGTTGGACTGCAAATACTAGTTTTCTGTTGTTATGGGAAACGAATAGAAGGGGTACTTTTTTGAAAAGATGTGTAGACATGGCATGATTGGTTAGATCTGCCAATATAGTCAGTTCAGAGCGTCTGTTCCGTGCCACATCTTGTAATAAACCTATTAAGAACAGTGCGTTGAGCACCAGTGCATATTTTTTTTCTAAAATAAAAGCCTGGGACAAGAGGCAGATCGGAATTTGTGCCTATTCATTGCCAGTCAACGAAACTGTTTATTATTTCCATTGAATTGTGGGACGGTGGTCAAAAGTCATTGAGGCAGCATTTGGCCTGAGTTACTGAATCCTGAGGCTGACAGCATACTACTGGGTCCAGATAGCGACCAGTGAGGTGGCTCCAGAACTCATTGAAGTAATCGAGCAGAGGAGTCTTTTACTGCAGTCATCACGAAAGTTAAGAAAGTGTGGCCATGGAGCTCAACATTATGTGCCCCCCCCCCCCCTAAAATTGACAGTAAATAAAGAGGGAATATAAACTGTTTAAATTGACAGGAACTGTGAACTTTTCCCAATGATAAGACACTTGAAGTCATGATGACAAACAACACTCTAGCTTGAAAAAACAAAACCAGTATTAACTCATATTACTACTTCACAACTTACACACATAAGATAAGAATGATAAAATATGTCAATAACAAGAGTAAATTGATAAACCGTGTACATACTACTTGTAAGAATATTGATTGTGATTCCTGGTTCACTGTGTAGTTGAATCAGGATATCTCTATGTAAAGAAATTAATACATATATATATATTTGACTTTTCAAACTGACTCTTTTAAGATAGTCTTATAGAGTGTTACATGTGTGTGAGTGTCACAGTGTTGTAAAGTGCTGTGAAATAAATTAACTTGTTTATCTGTCTGTTGTTGTTGTGACTTACACTTCATCATTTACATAACCCTAGACATTCAACGTAGTCATCACAATATTCCAGAATAGGTCTGACTGAGAGATATATATATGTGGTAGCAAGTAAGGTTATATGTAATACTCCACATTATTAGATACAGATACCTTCACAGCTGATCTCAGTCAGTACACTAGTCCCCTATAAATATTTATATCATCCCACTTTACCACATCTACCTTCGACGACTGATGATACGGCGTCTCCGTTACGCTCTTCTCTCGGTACTTTCAGGACCCAGGTATTTTAACCCTATCACCTGCTCCTGAAGTCGGTGATGATGCTGATGTTCGGGTATCAAGCATGAGGTGCTTGATTAACTGTCGAAAAAAAACTTCTCGGCTGCTGAATAGCTTCTCTACTTCCCTCTCTTAACCCGCTTTGGATTTAGAGGAAAACCACAGCCTTGATTTCTGGCTGTATGCAATTTAAACCAGTCTCGCTGAAGAGTTGAACTTCACTGAAATCGACCGTTTAGGTTATTTTCTTTTCGCTGCTGGCGATATCTCGAGTCCTCTGACCCCTGAGATATGTCCTGTTGCCGTGGGTAAGTTTGCATATGGGCAAATTTACTCTCCCCCCACTGTTCTGCCGTGACTCGCTGAAATTAAAAGAAAATAGGTCTATTGTACACCAACTCCAACATAATGCATCTCTAACCCATTAATCTTTATAACTCCCTTACTCAGTACTTCACTCGTCATGTACAACAACACATAAAATAATATTACCCACGTGGCCCTTAAATCTCACTCCTCCTACTCCCCTTTTCTCGTTCTGCACAACGATACATAAAATATTTCTACCCACGTGTCTCTCTATCTCACGCTCCTTCTACTCCCCTTCTCTTCAACTTAAATCTGCCAGGTAGGTAAACAAACCTCCCGACCTGTCCGACTCTTATCTTTTTCTGTTATGCATGGCTAACCACGTGTCCAAACATTTCAACTAGGGAACTCCTTTGTCCGAAATTCCGTGGTCTCCCTTTTAACATTACCCATGAGGTTTCCTACTTAAGCCCCAATTAAATGAAATCTCGCTATAGGAATAGTTTACTCCTCTAAGCAGTATAATTCACTTATAACATACATCTTTACCCTCCGACTGCATTCCTCACATTTAAGGCCTAATAAAATTAACGTACACACAATGGAGTTCCCAATAAAATTACATTTGTAAATACACAGGAATAAATGGTGGTTTTACACAACAGTCCCCCGTGTATCTCATAACTTCACACGCTCCTATCTACTGCCAAAAATCCTAGAAAGAATTATGCACTGTTACGTACATTTATTACCTAAGGGGGTAGTCTTCGGTCCTGCCAAATGTACGCACCAGTCTTTATATATTTTATTATTTGTGCGTTCGACTGATTCACGCACTGACGTGCACAAGGCAATGTGAGTTGCTTTGGAACGCACGGGTAACCTAGTTTGGGGATTGTGACGTCATGTTTTGAACGGGGCAGTGCGGACTTTGTTATGTCCGAGATATAGATTATTGGAATTTTCTGGCAGTTTTGTATAAGCCAGTATGTTATATTGATTCAATTGGTATTCTTGACGAAGCCAATGATGGAAGGATCATGTAAGTGTCGCCCCGGTTATATTTGTATATTTATTGCCGTAAACTAAAGTATCAGGCCGCTCCCAGTTGTAGTCTAGCGGGAAGTCATCTTAGCATGTAATTTCCTAGAATGGACAGACGGAGTCGGTGGTCATATTAGATTACCGTAGAGGAATAATACCTACGTGTAAACCAGTTTATTTATTCGTATGCTTCATATTTTATATGCCGTACATTCAACAATGCCAGAAGCGTGGCATAGAATGGGAGAGGTTAGTCAACTGGAATCTCTAACCTGTTCGTATTATCGTGTATGACTTTGTTTGAAACTATATGCTATCTAACGTTATGTTTTGGAGAACGTATGGGATTGTGAAGTATGATATGGAAGATTTTATCCTGGAGTATGAATACGTTACCATGATAGACGTCCTTGAAGGAAGGTCAATGGACTTGAATGAGAAGAATATTATACGGTAACAGTTTTGTGATCCTTAGTCACTTGAGTCAGAGGACTTTATTGGTAGAGAATCTTCAGGAACTTTAAAAGTAATTACCATTATGCTGATGTATGATCTTTGCGCCTGTGACGATGTTAGTCTTGTCCACTCCGTATGTGTCATGTTGAATAAAATCTATGTACAGTCATCACCGACTTATGTACTGCCAGTACTTGCCCAGTTCACCCAGTTCAACACTACTTGTTGAAGTTCGTTTGAAGAATATTGTTGACATTCGTTCATTTTAACCATTCGCGTTTTAAGCTACCTCTTCACCAGTATAAACTGTACTCAACCATAAAACGGAGTCAACAGCACACTTTTACATTTACATCGTTCTTCAAAGATAATTATGGATGGCGCTACCATTTAAAACTTAAAGTTAATGTCCCCGAAGAACTTTACTTACGGGCCGAGATTTCTCAAAGAACCCTCTAATAAGTAAAACAATAATAAAATTCCTACATACCAATTACCGCTGTTTTTTCCCGCAAATGGAGACGATAAATACGTAGCTTCACGGCTGGCAATTATTTCTTCAGATAGAGACTTGCCCACAGTTTAACAACTGATTATATACAAGAGAAAAACCCCCGCGGATCGCCTACGCATCTGCTAAGTTATCCACTCGGGCCAATGGAACCGCTTAGAAAAATAACTAGCGACCTACGCCAATCAGATTTGTAAACAACGCGAAAACCGCGTGTCCAAAATTTTCGTCACGTTACGTGACGTTTCTGACGCGTCATACAGGCGTGCCCGAAAATAGCGATTTCCGTAAACAACGAAAATCTACATGATCGCGGAAAATCAGAAGAAAGTAAAACTGGTGGGAGTAAGAAATAAACCTACCGTCATAAAAGAACCCATTTAATTACCTACATAAAAATACCAAACACGATATATATATTCAAATGAGAAGAAACATAGCAAACACATATAGTTACAAAGAGAAGAAGAAATGGTGAAAATTCAAAATAGAACAACAGAATCGGGCCGGTTGAAGGACAGAATTACAGTGCCGCATCACAATGAGGAGTATACAACACATCAAAGAACAGTATTATGGTATACACAGTTGAGTCCAACGGAAAGGATAATACGAGGGGCGTTCAGAAAGTAATGCACCACATCGTTTTTCTCAGAAGCTGTTTATTCAAATAGCATGAAATTTATATACAATATACATGGATATGTCATGTAAACATCGGTATTATTCAACATAATCCCCATCAACTTGTACGGCTTTATGCCAGCGCGAAACAAGTGCATGTATTCCTAGCCCGTACCAGATTTTGTCTTGATAATGTAGCCATTTCTTCACTGCATGAATCACTCCTTCATCATCTTCAAACCTTGTCCCACGGAGTGCATCTTTAAGTGGACCAAATAGATGAAAATCAGAGGGTGCCAAATCGGGACTATAGGGTGGATGGGGTAGTACAGTCCAACCCAATTTGGTGATTGCTTCCCGTGTTGCCAGGCTTGTGTGAGGGCGCGCATTGTCGTGAAGGAGAAGCAGGTCTGCTGGATTCTTGTGCGGCCGAACTCTGCGAAAACGTTGATTGAGTTTTTTCAATGTCTTAATGTAAGCTTGCGAATTGATTGTCTCTCCTCTTGGCATAACGTCCTCAAGAATCACACCTTCAATGTCCCAAAAGACAGTGATCATTACCTTTCCAGCTGAAGGAATTGTCTTGAATTTCTTTCTTCTTGGTGATTGCGGATGATGCCACTCCATTGACTGTCTTTTTGTCTCAGGTTCAAAATGATGTGCCCAGGTTTCGTCACCTGTAACGATCTTAGCCAAAACGTTCTCTCCATCAGTATTGAAACGTTCCAACAATTCAGAAGAAATTGCTTTCCTTTGCAATCGGTGGTCATTTGTGAGACTTCGAGGAACCCATCTTGCGCAAACCTTAGAAAATCCGAGAGTTTTTATAACTGCATTTGCACTACCAATGCTGACTGACAGCTGTAACGCCAATTGTTGAGTAGTGATTCGCCTATCAGTAAGAATAATGCCCTCAGCGCATTTCAACATTTCTGCGTTGGTGGCTGTGGCAGGACGTCCACAGCGCGGCCGATCAAGCAGCTCCGTATCTCCACTTCCTGATTCTTTAATTCTCTGAACCCAGCGACTGACTGTACTCCTGTCGACTGCAAAACTTCCATACCCATCACATAGACGCTTGTGAATATTCACAACAGTTTCCTTCTCTGCAACGATAAATTCTATCACAATTCGCTGCTTATAACGCAAGTTGCTAACACGCTCCATTTCAACGGTTTAGGGCAGCCGTATTATTTGGCCGGTTGCAATGCAATTTGGTGCACACAATTGGCACATGCCATATTTGAAGTGTGCAAAATTTCATGCTTCTATCTTCATTATTAGTTGAGAAAAACGATGTGGTGCATTACTTTCTGAACGCCCCTCGTACATTAGGAATAGGATGTTGTATTCCAACCTATACAATGGTAAAAGTATATGGTATCATAGAAAATACTTGTATTTTCAACACAGATGGTGGTAATATTAAAAGTGGTTGTCTGATTATTATTATTTCTTATCCTTCTTCCATTCCCCCTTTCCTTTTCTTTCAAGCCCATGCCTGATGGCATAGGCAATCATGTATCTCCACAACTTCAAGTCTCCAGTACTATTTATCGATTAAGTTGCAGACTTTGTGGCCCCTGGGGTCTCATAGGTAGTCTGTGCTACCCAGTGATCATATAGCAGGTTAGATTCTGAACGCCTTTTCTCTCTACTTACAGATTATTTCTTTAACGACTGCACACGACGAACTGAAAGAACATATGTTGACACTAATAGCCTTTCAATCATTTATTGATGGGTGTTTAACAACTGTTGAACATATGCAGATTTATTGAATCATAGCATGACAAATAATGTGCAGGCATTAACTTGGCAATAATGAAGCAATACAGTTCTTTCTTTCTCAACTCTTGATATGCTGTTCTCATACTGCTAAATATTTCAGATTTCATTCGTCACTGTCTTTGAATAGACTAATTTCCCGCTACTCACTGTCTATCTCTTCCTACTTCATTTCTGAAATGCTTGTAGTCTGGGTTGTGCTTGAAAGTATCATTATTACATGACTGGACCACTCCAGGGATCTTAATTTAATTTCAAGACTCTAACTTCAACCTGACTTGTTTTATGGGACCTAATGTTCATAGCTTGGAGAGACACGTACCTGACACATGAGTGAATCTCCTCATCCACTGAAGAATAACAAACATTAGTGGTTCACTGAAGAACTGCGCACTCAATCAATCATCACTTGAGTTCTAAAGTCTGGCGGTAGCTTTGTATTTCATTTTCTACAGAGTGATCAAAACATAAGCAAAGTCAAGGCCTTGCACGTTACAAGGAAATCTCCACCTGAGATTCCTATTGTCCTTACACCATGAAGGCCAAGATCGAACAACTTCAACGCACTCTAAATTGCGCTGTCTCTCTGTCTCCCACGTGATTCTTGAAATTCATGATTACTTCTGCTGAATCAAACTCACCTATGTTTCCTGAGCTGTTTTGTACTCTTGCCCTTTCTAACTAACAGAAGGGGGACTACTTTTCTACCTACTCTAAATCTAGTCATTTTTATTCCCCTTTATTACCCTTTTTTGCTCCCCTTTATAAAAACCCGGTTACAACTTCTTAGTTCTTTCCATGCCATGATGTAAAACTGTCCAGTATCTTCACCCTTTTTTGAACACCATTACACTGTTAACTTTTTTGAACATCATTACACTGTTAACATTTTTGAACATTACACTGTTAACTTTTTTGAACATCATTACACTGTTAACTTTTTGAACATCATTACACTGTTAACTTTTTTGAACCTCATTACACTGTTAACTTTTTTGAACATCATTACACTGTTAACTTTAAGAAAGACAATAAACACATATGTTATAAAGCAGTTGAGTTATATTATTATTGTAGGTAAAGAGGTCTGCATTGTATGTGACTGTCTGTTTAGGCACAAGAAATAATATGTAGTAATATGTAGGCTTAACCTGCAGTAATTCATACATATAATATATAATATTACACAAAAAGCCTCTGACAAATAAGAAAATATGTAGAATATGAGGCTTTCTTGAATGTGAAATAACCTTGTTACTGTATCCTCAAGAATATACATAAATAATTCTCACCATAAGCGTTACGTTTTTTCTTTGTGCACATGCTAGATGGAATAAAGGATCATCTTTGTTTTATGTTTTTTCTTTGTGCACATGCTAGATGGAATAAAGGATCATCTTTGTGTTGTTTTTTCTTTGTGCACATGCTAGATGGAATAAAGGATCATCTTTGTGTTGTTTTTTTTTCTTTGTGCACATGCTAGATGGAATAAAGGATCATCTTTGTGTTATGTTTTTTCTTTGTGCACATGCTAGATGGAATAAAGGATCATCTTTGTGTTGTTTTTTCTTTGTGCACATGCTAGATGGAATAAAGGATCATCTTTGTGTTATGTTTTCTTTGTGCACGTGCTAGATGGAATAAAGGATCATCTTTGTGTTATGTTTTTTCTTTGTGCACATGCTAGATGGAATAAAGGATCATCTTTGTGTTGTTTTTTCTTTGTGCACATGCTAGATGGAATAAAGGATCATCTTTGTGTTGTTGTTTCTTTGTGCACATGCTAGATGGAATAAAGGATCATCTTTGTGTTGTTTTTTCTTTGTGCACGTGCTAGCTGGAATAAAGGATCATCTTTGTGTTGTTTTTTCTTTGTGCACATGCTAGATGGAATAAAGGATCATCTTTGTGTTATGTTTTTTCTTTGTGCACTTGCTAGATGGAATAAAGGATCATCTTTGTGTTATGTTTTTTCTTTGTGCACATGCTAGATGGAATAAAGGATCATCTTTGTGTTATGTTTTTTCTTTGTGCACATGCTAGATGGCATAAAGGATCATCTTTGTGTTATATTTTTTCTTTGTGCACATGCTAGATGGCATAAAGGATCATCTTTCTCTATTTTGCTCCTTATGGAGCATGGAAACCCCCACTGCAGCTGGTCCTCTTGTAGGAAGCCTGCATCAAGCATCCACATGCTGTTGCAGCGATTGTTTCATGATGAGGTAGCCAGCCTCATGTTAGTTGCCTTGTATGACATGCCTGAGGGAGCATTATTTCTTTGTCACATCAGAGACCCCCCCCCCCCCCCCCCCCCTGAACTACACAAGGCGGAATACAGGATGCCTCAGAGACAACATGGACAATGACACTTCCCTGCTGCCAAACCTGATCTTGGGTTTACTTGTTTAACAAACAGAAAAGGAAATATAGAAACAAAGAAATAAAATTATCACAGGCTTTTTTGTTATTATTGAACAAAATTGACATCATTGCATTCCAGGCAAACTCATAGGTACTGTGTCTCACTCAGTATAATTCAAAAAGTGTGAATGCTAACTGTTCCTGTAGCTTGCTGGTTGTACACACGACAGATGCATCCTCTCATACGTCCATCTCTGCTAGCCTTACGTTTGATGCCAAATTCCAACAGTCTTAACCTTGATGATTCATCTATTGCAGTGTCATTCTCTAACAAAGGAGAAAGGTAAAGGATCCCATTACATGCCCATTGAGGCATATTGGGAATATGGTGTTAGGCCCATATTTTCTTGATCATCAGCACACTAGGGGTGATGTGGTCAGCATCACGCCAGCCACCTTAACCTTCCCAGAGTTGCTCTGGTACCTAATTCATGAGGCTGGGTCGACTCCGGAGTGTTTGCAGTCTAAAATATCCCACCTCAACTGGGGATCGAACCATGGACCACAGAGTTAGGAAGCCAGGCAATCATTAATTGCTCTCAGTATCTTTCCCTTATCCATATCCAGTGTCCCCACAATGGGTGCTCTTGATGCTAGTCTGTCAGCTCTCTCATTACCACATACCCCTGCATGACCAGGACAGTAGATCCACACCAGCTCCTGCAGACTTAAAGCTTCTATGAATGTTTTCCATTCATGCCGTAGCCAACCATTTTGAACCTTTTGAAGCATGGACTGAGAGTCTAACACAATGACTGCCTTTGTTAATGAAGCTCTCTTTAATTCAGCTTAAGTAAGCCTATTTCTGAAGTAGAAAAAACTCTCAAATTGCATACAAATCATAATGTCACAGAAAACATAAAGCTGCAATTATGAAAAAAATTACCACAGATTTTGCAAACCAGATTATGTTAAACCATGAGTTAGGAAAATACATAAATTGCATCAACATCATAATGACACAGAAAAGGAAACAATAGAAATTCAGAAATAATATTATCACATGTTCAAATTATTATGTAAGACTGTGAGTTAAATAAACCACTTTTCCACTCAATTCTTGGAATGTGCATTTCATTTTATGAATGACAAAAGACAGTTTTCAGATTTTCAACTTGAAATCAACAGCACTATACTTATCATAGGATGATAACAAGATTTGAACAAGCCATTTACAAAAATATTGCGATAGGGCATCATATACTGCCACCATAAATACTTAACTCTTCTAGTACTGAGCAGAAAGTGGGTTTAGCTCAAACAAAAATGTCCACCCTAGGGTGTTTTAATGGTGGTCTTTAGCAAATATATTCCTGTGATGTTCATGCACATAAATACCGTTGTTGTTAAATAAGAAAATCGAGGTATATTTAGATAGATTACTGGTGTGAAAAATGTTTTCTTTAAACAAATTTTTAGTTCTGTAAGGTAAAATGGAGGCTGAAAGAAGATGGTCATGAAACAATTAATTATCCTTCGGCTCCCACAGAAGCATAAGCCTTCAACAAATGCATGCCAAGTCCTCCTGTCATGTGACATAGGCCTTCAACAAATGCATGCCAAGTCCTCCTGTCATGTGACTTCAGCTTAAAGCTCTTTCCATGTCTTCCTCATCACTTTTATTTCTGTCTCCAGTTCTTTTCTCCATGTGTTTTTTTTTTGGTCTACCTGTGCACCTCTTACCCTAAGGATCCCAGAACAAAGTATAGTAGCCCCTTTCAGTCATAACTGATTATGGGAATGCACCCCAGTTGTGATAGTCCTCAGCAGTCTTTTTGAATGGTGTTCGTTTCAATGTGTTCTTTTCTCTTCTGCTTTGTTGTGTGAGCTTTTTTTCACCCAAACTGAGGTGGCGCAGTAGAGCTTCACCACTTGATGCGATCAGCAGCTTCATCCTCACAGGTTGCTGGATTTATGTCCAGTACCTTCATGTCTCTCTTGCACACATCTCTGAACCTCATCTGTGGTCGCTCGACTGTTCTTTTGCCATCTGCCAGTTTCTTGTAGAAAATATCTTCCATGAGGCGGACATGGCCAAGCCAGCGTAGTCTGCACTGTCTAAGCCATGTATACAAGCTTTAAAGGCCAAAACGTGACAGCACCTCAAAATGTTTCACTTTGTCCTTCCACGAAATACGAAAGATATGGCCTAGACACTGTAGATGGAAGGTATTGAGCTTTCTTTCTTGCTAGGCATAGGTTGCCCATGTCTTGCTTGCATATACTGTAGCTTTGATCTTCACTGTAAGTTTGGAGTTCCCCAAACACGCATTGTGAGACAGGCAAAGATGGCTGCAGCTTTGCCAATGCAACTTGTCAATTTCTGTGTCCAGAGAGAGTTTGTTGTTTATGGTAGACTCTAGGTATGTGAAGTGGTGCACCACTGCCAATTCATAGTTATCAATAGTAACAACCGTTCAGAACAAAGACTGCCTCGTAATGAGATCAACAGGTGTGTCCTATCGATCTTCAGTATGTTCTTTTGTTTTGAAATTATCAGGATATGATAATTTTCACAGAAAATAACAACAGGTCACTGACATAGAAAAACTGGAAATCTCTCATTAACCTGCCCATTCATAGTTATCAAAAGTAACAACTGGTCAGAACAAAGACTGCCTGGTAATGAGATCAACAGGTTTCCTCACAGTGTGTCCTATCGATCTTCAGTATGTTCTTTTGTCTTGAAATTATCAGGATATGATAATTTTCACAGAAAATAACAACAGGTCACTGACATAGAAAAACTGGAAATCTCTCATTAACCTTTGTCTTCACAGCCTGAACAGATCACATGCTGAAGCAATACGTGTTGCTAAAAAAAATTGTATATTATAACCCTTTCTTTTTGCTCCCTATATTTGTTGCATTTTGATTGCATTGTCCCATCTCCATTTTTGGCATTAGGCCTGTTATTATCATCTACGCTTGTCATATGACTCAATTTCAGACTCCTGTTGATAATTCATCTATATTGTCATCTGCATGATCACTGAAATCTGAGCTAGTTCCTGCATCCAGAATTTCTTCAAATAATGTCCTTGCTTGGTATTAAGTCAGCCTACCAGGTCTGCCAGAGGTGGTGGGTAACCATTTGGAAGCTTAGGAAATATACTACTCGTCAAAAGTCAAGGGCCACCCTATTATTTTCAATACACTTTTATATAAGCACATAGAATGATTAAATGAAGGAAGTTTTTAGTAAAAATGGGTGCAATATCTTCCTCTGACAGTCCTCTATGCACGTTAAGCATAAAAACAACTCACCAACAACCATGGTGATCACGTGCAATTTGGTTTGCTAACCATAAATTCACATGTTTAATCTGTTTTTTCAAACTTCTGTACAACCAAATAGGTAAAGTAATCGTGCTAATTGACATTCCACGTGCAATGGCAACTTTTCGTGAACAGAATTCACTCTTAATTTGTTTTAAAATCAGCAGACTTAGGGTAGTTTCATCACTTGCAAAAACCATGCCACCGAGAAGAAGTCTTGACACCTTACAAAGAATGAGGGCTAAAGTGTGGGTTGAAAGTGGTTTATCTGTCCGTGAGGTTGCTAGACGGCTTGCAGTGTCACACTTTACTATCCAAAGAATTTTGAAGAGATTTCAGGCCACAGGAAGTGTGGAGGATCGCCACCGGTCATGTCGCCCTAGATGCACCAATAAACATGATGACCGGTACCTCTTGTTGTCAGCCCTGCGCCATCGAGCAGTGACTTGTTCCACTCTAAGATGTCAGCTGAGACAAACTGTAAACGTTCATTCATTCATAACCCTCCACTCCCAAAGGAGCATAGGCCTTCAACAAACACATGCCAAGTCCTCCTGTCCCGTGCCATCATCTCAAGTTCTTTCCATGTTCTCCTCATCATTTTCACCTCTGTTTCCAACTCTCTTCTCCATGTACTTCTTGGTCTTCCTCTGCCTCTCTTGCCCTGGGGGTTCCAGAACAAGGACTGCCTTGTAATGCTATCTACAGGTTTCCTCAGTGTGTGTCCTATCCATCGCCATCGTCTTCTTCTCATCTCTTGTTCCACTGGCACTTGTCTAGTTCTTGTCATCAGTTCCACGTTGGTAACCTTGTCATACCATTTTAATCCCTCTATTCTACGCAAGCATCCATTTATGAAAGTCTGTAGCTTTTTGGTTGTTGTCTTTGTTGTTCTCTATGTCTCCGAGCCATACAATAGGACTGACTTCACATTTGAGTTGAAGATTCTTATTTTCGTGTTGGATCCGATTTCTCTTGATCTCCATATATTTCCCAATGCAATGAAAGCTCCTCTTGCCTTTTGTATTCTTATTTTGATATCGCTGTCTGTCCCTCCAACTTTGTCTATATTACTGCCTATTGTATGGCTCGGAAACTGTAAACGTTAATGTCAGTCAAAGCACCATTCGCAGACGTTTACATGAATTTGGACTGGCTGCTCGACGTCCTGCAGTCAGAATCCCTCTTACTCCTGCTCATCGCAGAGCCCGTGTTGCTTGGTGTCGCGAGCACATCCGATGGACAAGGCAACAATGGAGTCAAGTTCTCTTCACTGATGAATCTCGCTTCACTGTGTCATTCAATGATGGCAGGATTCGAGTTTGGAGACGACCAGGAGAGCGATTTACTGATGACACAATTCGAGAGGTGGATCGTTATGGTAGGGGTTCTGTCATGGCCTGGGGAGGCTTCTACAGACACGGCAGGACCCCACTCTACATCATCCAAGGCAACTTGACCGGCCCAAGATACCAGAACAAAATCTTGAGACCAATTGTTCATCCTGCGCTGGAGGCCATAGGTGGTAATGCCATCCTCCAAGATGATAACGCTCCACCCCATCGAGCTCGTGTGGTGAATGAGTTTATTCAGCAACATGGGATCATCAGAATGGCGTGGCCAACTCATTCACCTGACCTTTTTCCGATTGAGCACCTCTGGGATGTCCTTGGTCAAAGATTGTCAACAAATCACCCCCTGCCAATGGATGTTGCACAGCGGACTGCATTTCTGCTTCAGGAATGGCAAGCTGTTCCTCAGGATACTCTTCGGACCCTTGTGGATTCGATGCGTCTACGCTGTCTTGAATGCCTTGCTGCAAACGGTGGTCATACCCGATTTTGAAATGTCTATTTGTCCAAAATCTATTGTGTGACTTTTGAAAAGGTGGGTGACACACTTCACAGCTTCATTGCGGTTGAATGTGTGTTTCCATTTCTTTACGTGACATGTCAATTTGGTATTCAATAAATGCCATTTTGACTGATACCAATTACGTTTATATAAGATTTGTTTTATGGTTTCAACCAAGGTTTTTCTAAGTGGCCCTTGACTTTTGACGAGTAGTATATTTAAACAAAAAAACAAGAAATTAATGAGTAGATACTTTCACATTTGATCAGTGACCCATTTTGGAAAAGAAAAAAAAGTGTTTTCCTTCCAAATGAGATTACCTGCTAAAGCTGTGGAACAGAAATATAAATGAAACAAAATCTAAAAGCCAAAATATCAGTTATACAGCCTGATAGGACATTCATCTGAGCTGACTTAACATTTACCAGGAATTGCACTGTGACAACATTTTGAAAAATGTAGATAAAAAAAGAAAACTTCAGCAAAATTTGGTCACCTTTGAGCACAAACCTAAATCAATACCCTTTAGCTCCCCATGGAGCATAGGCTTCAACAAACACGTGCCAAGTCCTTCTGTCATGTGCCATCCGCTCAAGTTCTTTCCATATTTTCCACATCATTTTCACTTAATCCGCAGCCCAGACTCCTTTCGGCTTTCTCTGTTTTGAAACTATAGACAAGTCAAATACAGAATATAAATTAACACACAAACCTAGAAAGTTTCCAGTAATAAATTTATGGGCAGTTAGGTTTGAATCCAAAGTAAAAATATTGCTAAACAAGAGTGTATGCTACATTATAAAGACAATATATTTTTTATGCATAGCAAGAGTTTTATTTAAAAACTAGCAATAACCCGTCAAAGTTGACGGGTTTTTAATTATAGTGTGCTGTTTTCATTCCCGGATGAGCAGATAGAAGTACATTCTTAGTGTTTTTGGTTTCTTTCCATTATACAGTGTAATCAAACTGTACATGAACACCATCATTTGAATGCTTTACTATTCATACAGTCCCCAGACCTAAGGGTCTTTTATATTTGGACATGCACCCTAATATAACCAACTAGGTTGAACGGGACGCGCCTCGCCAAAACGAGGCAAAAGTTTTACATAAAAAAAAAAAAATTGGAACGCTTTTCTTTGTTGATTGTAACTATTGTTGGAGAGTATATATAATGGAAACAATATAATTTTTCAATATGGTTGCATTCCTCAGCTGAGACCAACGTACACACTGTGAGAATTATGTTATTTTAGATTCAATTTAAAAGTTCTTTGATGACAACATTTCGTGTGAAAGTGTGTGGATTGTTTTCAAAGAGTGTTCCCTGATAATAAGTGGTTTTAACAAAAACTTTCAAGTTTTCATGATTTGTACATCGGGTTAGGGCTCAAGCACACCAATTTTTACGTACTTTTTCTTTGTCGAGCACTACTAATTTAATGAAAGAATAAAAAAAATAAAACCAAAGTATACGTTTTATATAACACCCACGCTGCGCAAGTTGCACACTGTGCGTTGCGCACTTTTTTTTTCTGGCGCGAGTTACTATTTTGAGTGAGACGACCAACGTAACACACATCGGTAATTATGTTAGTTGGGACAAATTAAATACAATGCTAAGTCTTTTCACGGATCAATAAGATAGGTAATTTTATTCTAAGACAATTATGTAAGGAATTTTATGTCGGCGGAGGTCCACCTGTATATCTCAACATGGGTGCAGTGAGGAATCTGAAGTTATTGCTAAGCATCCAGCTATCTTCATCTCCATAAAAAGTTATCAGGTAAAGCAGCAGGAAAAACAACAGAAGTAAGAGCTGAATAGCCATTGCAGCTCTGATGACACGCATGAATAGTGATGTATGGTCTTGGCTCTCGAGTGGCTGTGTGTCAGTCTCTGATGTTTCAAGTTCTGTATGGACTTGGCTCTCGAGTGGCTGTGTGTCAGTCTCTGATGTTTCAAGTTCTGTACTCAAGCTGTGGAAAATAACAACATCGTTTTAAATGTCTGCTTTTGGAAGCTGTAGTTAACATCTATCAAATTTGATAACTCTGCAAATCATACTGTTGCAATTAAGTGGCATTGCAAGTGTTAACTGAGTGACTATAATTCTATTGTCTTCTAAGTCCTCGTGATTAAAAAGAGAGCATATTTCAAATGCATTAACAAAACTTGTCAAAAAATAAGATGCATGGACATTCAGGAAAGAAAAACAAAACAGCTGCTCCCATGTTAGTTACAATGATAAGTGAAACACCAGTGTTACACTTCTCAAAATCTTTCAAGCAAAAATAACATATGCTTAAGAGTTAATTTTATAATCAAAATCTAATTATAAAAACAAGAGATTTAAAATATGTTTAAAAAGGTTTTGTTTAAAAAAGGGGGAGGAGCCACAAATGCATGTGCACACACACACACATGCATGCATGCACACACACCTCCCTGCTGGCACTGCTCATATTAACATCAACCGTCACTTCCATATTTTGGCTTCATCTTCAGTAGCAATAAATCCACTGTGTAAGATAACCATAATCTTCAGCAACAATAAATCCAGTGTAAGATGACCATAATCTTCAGCAACAATAAATCCACTGTATAAGATAACCATAATCTTCAGCAACAATAAATTCACTTTGTAAGATTACCATAATCTTCAGCAACAATATAGTTACTGTGCAGCATCACCACAATCTTAAGCAACAAAAAATTCACTGTTTAGGATGACAACAATCTTCTGAACACAAGTTGCTGGCATCTTATCTTGTGCAGGTGTGTGCAATATGTTCAAGAGCTCATGCACTGAAGTCAGTAATGTGAGCACAGACAAATATAACAGTCAGGTTAGCAAACAAAAACACTATTATTCAGTTGTTTCTGCCAGGTGGTAGTCTGTGTCTGGCTTCCTGCACTAACAGGGTGGTACCACCAGCATGCATTTACTACTGTTATTAACTGATGTAGTTAGAGCATCCAGGTGTACTTGTTTCTCCATACACTTCCACCATGTTGGTGTTGGGTATCTACTGGTACTCATAAGATTGACTCGAGTTGTAAGCTGATATCTGATAAAAGGTGGATATGTTGAATGAGTCATGTCTGACATAACTTTGGTAATGTAATTAAGTCTTAGTTTCTTTCTCTGTTGATCTCATTGCACCTGGTATTGAACATAATGTTTCATGCTGAATTCCGTCTAATTTAAACTTGTTAATATGCTGCAAAGTCATATACTATGCTTCAATAATCAATTTTTTCTCTAATGAAAAACTGATAGCAAATAACCATTGCTTGCCCTCCCCATCAACGACCTTTCAAACACCATAGCATGTTAGTTAGTCCTCTGCAAGACTCCATCAGTTTATCTGGGTGGTTTGTTCCAGTTCTGCTGTTGGTCTATTGTTGTTCCTAGGCAGTGGGTGGTTTGGACTATACTAATGTTCTGCCCCTGTATGTTTATATCAATTATCCTATCTTTAATAACCTTATGTCTGCTAAAGATCATCCTCACTGTCTTATTTGCATGGGGAATCCCAGTTCTTCATCCATTTATAAATGTGATTTATTTGTTTTTGTAGATCTTCATATAATTGTGGTAGATTTTTCCCAGTTTTTCATACAGCAGCATCATCTGAAAACTGTGACAATTTATTTTTAATATCTTTTACCATTACAGCAGCAATTGAAAGAGCTAGTACTGACCCTTGGGAATTCCAATCTGTTGATCATATAGTTCTGTCCCCTCACTGTATCATCATTGTATAGTGAAATATCTATCCTGTAGGAAGTTCTGTAGGTATTCATATATTTTACCTCCTATTTCTATCTTCTTCAATTTAAGGACAGCACCTTCTCTCCAGTATTGCTCATATTGTTATTGTCATTGCTAATCAGAATTTACATCACTGCAATCTGGTCAAACCCATAGGTGCTCAGTCTCCCTGAGCAAATGTCAGAGGGTATGAATGCTAACTGTTCCTGTAGCGCACTGATATATGTACGTCATAAGCTCTAGCTAAATCTAGGAATAATGTTTTTTTCTTTCTTTTGAAATTTTAATTTGACTTCATGTTCCAATTTGATTAACTGACCCGTGGTGCATCTGCCCCTCCTAAAAGCAGAGGGAGTCTGGCTACATGTCTTATTATTTCCAAATAGAATTTTGATTTTGTATTTACTATGGTTTCTAATATTTCACCAAGATTTAAAGTTAAAGAAATTGGTCTGTATGAAAGGGCATCATGTTCATTATTTTTTGTTTGGTTTTAGTATTGGAATAATAACTGCCACTTTCCCTTTCTTCAGAACGTTTCCTGCATTCCAAATTTTGTTAAACTGGTATATTACAGAGCATGTATATTCCCAGTAGCAACATACGGCTGCGAGACTTGGACACTCAATAAAACAGTTGCAAAAAAGATTACATCATTCGAAATGAAATGCTACAGAAGGATGCTGAGAATACCCTGGACAGAAAAAAAGACCAACAGAGAAGTACTGCACTCACTAAACGTACAGGAACATTGGCTCCTAAATACCATCGCAATAAGGAAGCTGCAATTTTTCGGTCATATAAAAAGACATAATAGTCTGGAAAAACAGTGATGGAAGGCATGGTCCCTGGACAAAGGGGAAGGGGTCGACCTAGACGACGGTGGACCCAGGACATCACAGAGAGTCTGAACTTGTCTTTGGCTGATGCAGGTCGACTTGCCCAGAATTGTGATGCGTTCAGAGCAGCTGAATGGAGACAAGGTTCTGGAAAGAATACGTCACATGATGATGATGATGGTATATTACAATTCCTATGCTATTCTTTTTTATGTGCATCAGTATTTCATACTGTGTCTTGATGCTTTATATGTTTATTCCGTTACTGTATTTTTTGCTTCCTCCATTGTAACGTCTGCATTTAAATATTATAGATCTTGTACTATCAGGTACTTTTTTTAAATTTAATTTTGTAAGGACCCATTCCTTCATTGCTTGGCTTGTGTACTACAGTAAACTTAAAGCAAGGATTTAAGTGAACAAAACAATGTAACTATAACCCTTTAATCTATCTCTCTGGGTTATTTAGATAAGTTAGTAAATAAAAAGTATATTTTTGATTGGTCAATAAATGCTGGCCTGTTATCTCAAAGCAATTTAATGAGCAAAATTAAGATATTTATCAAAGCCAATTTTAGTAGTTTTTTATATCTTATGCTTTATTCAGTTTTTTTTTATAAATGAAAGCAATAAAGTTCTCTGCTTAAAATGTTCAGCTTCAACAGTTCTCTCCATGTCAGTAACTTAACAGAAGTAATACCCCACTTAGCCTTGAGGATTTGCCTGTCCCAAATGGAGTCATAACTGAAACCATGCTCTACTGAGTCATTAAAAAGATAATCCAGAAAAACTCTTGTTACAAGGTGACTGTCAGGATGCATATTATACTCTGATGCCATATCTAAATCCTGGAGGCCACAAAAATGTGGTTTTACACAGGGCCGGATTAAGCCAAGAAGGGCCTCAAGGCTTTTTGGTGATTCCCCCCGCCTTTTTCACCTAATAGGCAATAATTTTAATTTGTTTTTTTCAACCCCTTAGCATGGTGATGGTATATACTAGTTTTATTAATAGACTGGTATGTTAGTTTGTTAGCATTGCTTACCTCTTTTATTAGTAATTATTTTTATTAATGTTCATTAGTATTATTTTTATTATTATTAAGAAGTTATTTATTACACATAAGGTAGGGCCTATGCATTTTTAAATTTTTTTTAAAAATTATGCACGGGCCCTTAAGAGCTCCGGGCCCCTAGGCTTCAGACTACTAAGCCTAATGGATAATCCAGCCCTGGTTTTACAGAACAATGTAAAGAATATCGCATGCAGCTAGAGATAGAGTAATGAGGCTGTCCTGGAAGTGGCCAGTCGTAAAGAAAACTTTTTACTCATAGTAGAAGAAAACAAGCCACTTTACAAGGTATTTGGGCATGTTATGAGAAAAAGGAAAGTTGGAATACATTCTGTGACAAAGAAAGACTGAAGGAAAATGAGACAGATGATGGCAAAGAGAAAAGATAATGAACAGATTTAACATTGTGGCATAGACAGAAGTCAACAACAGAACTGATAAGCAGTAATGGGGAAAGGCGGGGCAAGCAAAGACATCAACAACAGAATGAACAAAGCAAGAACAGCCTTTTTTTAGCTTAAACAACATCTGGAAGTCCTCTCAATACAGCACAAGCACAGAATTAAGATTATATCAGAGCTGTGTGCTTTCTGTGCTTCTCTATGGTGCGGAAAGCTGGAGAGTTACAGAGAAGGAAATGTCGAAATTGTCCTCTTTTCACACAACATGCCTAAGAAAAATTCACTGAATCTTTTGGCCAAATACCATCACCAACCAAGATCTGCTTACTCGGAGCAAGCAAGAGGACATGCACACCATCATAGCTGGCAGACGCTGGAGCTGGGTTGGCCATGTCCTCAGAAGAGATCCCGATGCCATCACAAGAACAGATATGCTTTGGACCCCTGAAGGAAAACGAAAGAGAGGCCGACCAAAAACAACTTGGCGGAGGACTGTGGAGGCTGAGATGCAAAGAATGAACCAGAGTTGGGGCACTGTACGAAGGATGGCCACCGACCGAGCAAAGTGGAATCAATTTGTTGTTGCCCTACAAGACGCCACTAGGCGTGATGGCCACTGACTGCTTTGACGGTCGGCAGCTAAGGATCAAAGAAAGAAAGAAATGGGGAAAGAAAGCTGTGGAGAAACAAGATCACTTACACCGGCTGGCATTGTACAAGAAGCAGAAGCCTCATAAGAATAGAACTTATTTGTGAACGTTAAAGAAAGTAGAAAAAATACTATGTTTTATGGGTTAAAAACTCAATCCTCAAACGAGAAGTGTTTTATTTATTGCAACTTAAAAAAAAAGGGGGAATCAAGATAATAGTGTAGTATGGTCTATTATAGGAACTCCTTGTTTGTGAGAAGTATCACTTTTAAGTCATTTAAGTTTGATAAAACATGCAGTGAAGCTACTTCTAAAAACTGTTTGAAAGTCTGCAATGCAGCCGATGCAGTAAAATAATGTGCTTGAAGTGGATACAAATATAAGGTTATATTTTGTATTTCCAGCTCTGTAACTTAAGCCTGCCCAGCTACTGTAGAAATGTGAAAGAAAGGATCATAGATGTAAAATATTTAGATCTCCAATAACATACATGTAAGAGTTTTAAATAACCTTTGAAAACACACAAAACAATATGGCACAACAATTCTGTCAACATACATAGACAAACATGTAAATGCATATTAGAGTACACAGTCACACAGATATATGTATGTTATAAGTAAACATTCTATTACCTCAGTACATTCTGTTGCTCATCTTCTAATCTGATGAAGTCATTTTGAATTTCCTGGAATAAAGTCATACAAAAATCTATAGCCAAATTTATTTCTGGTTAATAAAAATAGAAACAAAAAATATATCAGTTTATTCATTGTATATGAACCATATGTTTTAAAAAATCATTTTTTACTACAGCTCTGCGATTTCTTATCATCAATACCATCCACACAATCTTCACCATGCTATAACAATAATAAAAATACCACCATTACTTTAAAAAAAAATAGGGAAATGGTAGGCACTCATAAGAAAGAAAGAAAGAAAGAAAGAAAGAAAACACTAGACAACAGGAAAGTTAGAGTAATAAAGCCAGAGATTTTGTTCAGGACCATCAAATGATGCCATAGTCTGGCTGCATGGTTGACCGCATTATAATAGACGAGCAGGTGGTGTTTAGCTGATCATCTGTCATAACATGATCACTCTTATAGCAAGGTGACAGAATTATTTGGATGAACCTGGATTGCATTTCAAGAGTGCCTAGTAATTTTATTGACTCGCGAGTCACTGGCGCCTTAAACCCAGCAGCTTCAGGCGGATAGGGCTCGTGATTCTTGGTTGGTAGCCTGTCTTCGAGAAGGCAAAACTCTTAATTCAAACCACCTCTGCCTTGCGAGAATATCCGTTTACAGGAAAGGCTTCGGAAGTAAACCCTGAGGATAAATCCGGAGCCGTAGTCCCTAAGACAGTCTAATGTTGATTCAACATTATTCTGGCAACTCCTGCGACATGGCTGGTACTAAACTGTATCGGCTACTGCCGTTCCTTTGGATCTACGGCTGCATGGAGAGGGGTGTTAAAGAGGATTTTATGTATTTTCACATGTTGGCCTCACTCAGATCTGTTAGTAGCTTAATCTACGCGGTAACATTTCTATCTGGAGTCAACATGATATGTTTTGCACTATTAGTAATTGTAAATGAACGCGTTAATAGTTTGAAGTATCTAAGCAATGATGATGTAATGAGGTGTTGCGCTAATGGATTAAAACGGTTGATCTTGGCCATTCGTTTTATGAATCCGTCAAAGTAAGACGTGATATATTTCGATTCCCATGCAAATTGAATGTTGATGATAATTCTCCTACGTGGCTTTGTTGTACGATGGTCGCCACAAGTATTTCTTTAACATGCCGAATGCAAGTATCATAGTTCGAGGATCATTTATAAGAGGAGTCTTTTTTGGGAGCTATCAATTATAATTCTAGTCTCCATATTCTGGTTATCGCTACTTGGATGTTCCGGATGCCGGCATCTTCTGTATATAGGCCAGAGTATGTAACGATATGTAAAGATGGTAGGAGACACATGTTGATGCATGTATTGATATTATTCCATGTACTTTGAATTGTGGAGTTGCCTGAAGCAAATAAATATGCTTTGTATTGTGGACCCAAAACCAGGCGTTTGGAGCTAATATGTAACATCAAGTCTTAATCACCCAAACCATTCGTTTGTTCAGCACGATTGCTCATCTGCACCTATTCATCAGTTCTCACAAACTACAAGTAACAATATATATAAAACACATGCAACAAGGGGGAACATGCTGCATGCGCAACAGCTTGATCTCCATATAACTGTGCCCAAGCTCACACCATGGAGAGGACATTCCCATAGTCAGTTTTGACTGAAGGGGCTATTATTATTATTAGTAATTTTCTTGCTTTTCTGTCATCTAATGCACACCTTCTTTCCTTCTTAAAAGTACCTACAATTTACCTATTTTTGTTATTTGATTATGACTCAGAAGCCTCTGGCTGCCTTCTGTTTATTGCTGTCAATATCACCATCATCATTGCTGAAAGTTTCCCCATTACGATGTCTCAGGTAAGGTATTCTTGAAAATAGTAAAGGAAAAAGGAAATTAAGTAATTTATTTTACTGGCATTTCAGCACTGTTAAGAATGTTATTGGCAAATCTGAACAACAAATGACTATCAATAATTTCTAGGAATGGTACAAACCTAGGTAAGGGACTGGCTCAAATGTATGCATGTAGGGCCTATTTAAATACTTATTTTAGCAATTTTTATACAAATTATATTTTATCTTTTAAGTTAATTATTAGGAATACTATAATTATAATATTCTGACAAATTACAAACATTCTGTGCAGAATCATTTGTCTTTGTGTTTCATGTGGGTTTCTGTTATAGGGCTAATGTGCAAGCTCTGTCTCTTTTTATCAACAAAGCAATATGACCTTGACTTCACCCAGATATTCTCATAACCAGAAAAAGCAAAAGTTAATTAAAGTAAATACTCTATTTCACTTATATTTTAGCAAAGTTGTGGAGTCAGCCAAAAAATTGTCTGACTCTGGCTACAGTGTTTTTAACTAGTGATATGGTATAAAATTATACACTTATTTGGAATTATGTGGATAAGTATGGTATGTGTGTGAATAAATGCATACATGGCTTTCGTAGACTACATTTTAAACTATTCATTCTTGGAATGAATACAGTAATACAAAATAACAAATCATCCACGCTTGCACACAAATGAATGCTTTTTATAGTTTATTTTCATTTCTTGTGTGCTTTTTCTAAATGTGCCAACAAATTTCCAATTGTGATAAAAACTTTATGATCAGAAGTAATTGAAATTTTTCTACATTATGTAAAAATGGATGTACTTCAACAGGAAAGTGGTTTTAGGAGTTCTATTACTTCAAAATGTTATTTCAGATTTTTTAAGCGCACCCACCCCCAATCCCTTGCATGGATCAAACGTGGATCTGCCTTGACTTAAGTCTTGTAAAATTCTGAGTCGGAGTTGGGACATTTTCTACTGACTCCTCTAAAAAAAATGACTGACTCCTTGAAAACAGAAGGATGTAGCCAGTTTAAAAAAAAAAAATCAAAAAAATCACGAGAGACTGAAATTGATATATAACATAGCAGAAACTATATACCTTAATTATAAGCTATCTGGGGCTGAATAAGGTATCTTTACTCATTAATATAATAAAAAGAATGACATTTTGGAACCAACTAATTTTGTTATGTGAGGGTATTCTGTAATATTGTATGCTGTTCTTCTTCAAGTATATGATCATGTCTATCCACCACTAGTACTGTTTATCAATTCTTTTGTTGAATTTTTTCCAGGCCATGTTTTCAACCTGTCCAGTATCTTTTCTCTTTGTTATCCGCTACTTCTTTTTCCTTCAGTCTTTCTATGTCACGTTATATTCCAGCTTTCTTCTTCTCATTACCTGCCCAAAGAAAGTGCATTCAAAATTATACAAATAAAAGTGTTGATGCGATAGCAGAATTTTTAACCTACCTCACGCCCGTGGAAATCATCAGACAAGTCACTTTGGTTTTCAGCTAAGTTTTGTTCTGTCTGGGCCAGGGTGGTTGACCAGGTTTCACAATTAGAGGCGGAGTCCTGCAAACCTATCCACCACAAAAGTATTTATAGAATGTGTGATTCCTATACATTATATACACACATTTGGATTCTCGCCGGTGCTACGGAGTTTGTGCACTGTGCTGAGATCCTCCTTGTGTGATCTAAGGGAGGAGATCGGAGCACTGATGGTGTTGTCCGTGTGCAATGAAGATAGTCCTTAAAAAATCAAACCAAACCAAACCATAATTTATTCCCCAAATCTAAATATGTCAAAATCAATTATTAGAACACATTCTAAAAAGGTGTTATATGATTTGAAAATGTTATTTTCTGATGAGATCATGTTGTTCATAAGCAGAAAATCATTACTTTCTCAGAACCTTGTTTTATGCTACTAATTTAGTTACAACTTGCTTACTTATCTATCAATAAACATGGCTTCATTGGAACAGAAACTTTCCATTGCATGTTAACACATTTCTGATATCTTCAGCAAATGTTTTGGAATTCTGCAAAATTTGTTACCATTTCAAGACCTTAAACTTAAAGCTACTAAAATTCTATTGCAAGAAAATATTTTAAACTATTTTAAGTGGTTAGTGCACTGGCTTCCTAGCTCTGTGGTCCATGGTTCAATTCCCAGTTGAGTCGGAAATGTTTAGACCGCAAACGGCTCCGGGGTCAACCCAGCCTCATAAATTGGGTACCAGAACAACTCTGGGAAGGTTAAGGCAGCCGGAGTGATGCTGATCACATCACCCCTAGTGTGCCGATGGTTGAGAAAATATGGGCCTAACACTATATTCCCAATATGCCTCAATGGGCATGTAACGGGATCCTTTACCTGTTTTATGATGATGGTTCCCCATTTTAATTTGAAACTTATTGCAAAATAATACAGAAAACAGCCAAGAAGAATTGAAAATTAGCATTTAAATCCAATACAGCCATCTTTTTTTTTCATGGCATGTAATATTAATAGCTTTGTACCACCAAACGTTTTGTTATACATAACTATTACAATTTTAGTCTGTGTATTTTAATTAAAATCCTGAAACTATTTATGAAAATATCATTTCATTTCTGTGCATCTCCTTCTTCTAAAAAAAGTAACTTATAAATAATGTCTGAGGTCTTGAGATTCTTTTAAAATGTGAACATATTAACATGCCCTTAAATAGGAATATTTGGACTTTGCATAATTTTCTTGCTTCTTTATTTTAATTTTTCTTCTTACATAATCAATATTTCTCTTACTTCAAAGGCTGTACTGTACTTCTCAAGCATAGAAAGGTCATTAGAAAGGGTGACTGAAAACTGGGACAAGATCTGTCTGACAGACTGCATCGTATGCTCTATGGCTGACTGACGAGACATCATAACTGCAATGGCTGTTGGATTCATATTGTTCATCAATTTGTCACTAATTCTGTGCAAGTTTGAAAAATGAGTTTCTAGCTCTTGCTGTAGTTGCTGGAAACAGACCAAAAAAAAAAAAAACATGATGCAATAAATAATGGGCAACAACCATTATAAACATCTTTAGGCTAGCATTACTTAAAAATTTGCCATGATCTTTAGGGTAGCTGCAAAATGACTGGCCATTTATGTTTTTGCATTTTATGAAGAAAAATATCCTGTTCTATCTTTGATAGGTTATAATAAGAATATATAGTTCTCTAATTCAAGATAATGTGTTAAATTAACACTACCTGATTGTGGCATCATTCCTCCTGTCCAATTATTGTAAATAGAGTAAATTAATAATTTCAAATTGTGTGGTAACATTTTCTGTCTCTTGCCTTGAAAGTGTACTCAGATAGGTTGTTTCCTATCCAATTCTTGATATTACTTCCCCAATTTTAACAATTTTTTTTACTCTTGGCTGTTTCTCCTTCACCTTTTCCATTATGAATTATAGTTTCAACAATGTGTTATGACTCTTTGTATGCCCAACATACTTATTTGAATAATGCTCCCATTAATAATTTGTTATTCCTTTGGATGTTAATATAATTCATATTATGTTGATGTAGTATTGGTCATTTCAATCTTCTGAACACTCCACTGCCAAGTGTTTTTTTTAAATAAAAAAGACTGTTTTAAAAGTCAGTTGGTATGTATCCTATCTGGTACATCATTTCTTAGATCCATAATTCTTTTTCCATTTCTAATAATTTGTTACTGTTTTTTCCACTTCTGGAATGAAGATTTCATGCCTTCATTCACTTGTAGTGATGGTTTGCTGCCTCTGACCATTTTTACTACTGATTATTAGGACATATTTGACTTTTTTCTTCATTCCAATTTTTTTAGTTTATAAATCTAGTGCATTTCGTTTTAGTTTAATGTTTTTGTGTTACGATATAATGAAAGTAAAAGTATAGGGTTTCATAGGATTATTAGTGACTTATTACACTAGTCAACAACCAAAATGTACCAGAAATGAAAATAGCTGATCTTAACTAATTTTGGTGTCCTGAAAACGAAAATGACATTAAAAAATGTTGATTGGCTCTAGTTTTCACGATATATGCTACTAGTTTATTTAATTACGGTCAATTTATATATATGACGCAACTGTTGTGGGCGATTGCATAATTTTTTCTAATGACCAATAAAAATGTAACTAGAAGTTGATGATGCAATCCTACCTATGATTACATCACCTTTGTGTATAAATATCTTATCTCTGATAAAAGTTTGCCATTAGTTAGTGCATTTGTCCTTATCAAAAGTATTGTAGTTAGAAATGCCTAGGACATGTGTGAACAGTGCTAATAATTTCTGTTATATATGTGGTGAGGTGACATTTCTATCACAAAAACGAAATATAACTAAAGTGATTAAGAAGGCGTACAGTTTGTATTTTGGCTGCAGAATAGGAGATCAAGATAAGAGCTGGGCACCACACATATGCTGCAATACATGTGCAGCACATCTTAAACTGTGGTTGACTGGCAAAAGGCAAGCTATGCCTTTTGCAGTCCCAATGATTTGGAGAGAGCCCACTGATCATCTCAACAACTGTTACTTTTGCATGGTCCCTCCAATTGGGAAAGGCATATCAAAGAAGAAAAAAATGGACTCTGGAATATCCAAACATCCCCTCTGCAATACGTCCGGTACCACATGGCGATGACCTACCAGTTCCCAAAGTGCAAGAATCATTTTCAGCTGCTTCCACTGATGAAGAAGAGGACATTGGTGGTCCTGAACCATCAACCTCAAGCGACCCAGATTTTGAGCAAACTACATCCACTAAACCACACTTAATAACCCAAGGTGAACTGAATGATCTTGTAAGTGATCTGAATTTACCAAGAACAAGGCGGAGCTTTTGGGTTCCAGTTTGCAACAGTGGAATCTCCTGACAGAAGATGTTACAATTTCTGTGTATAGGAACCGCCAGAAGCCGCTTATTACATTCTTTTTCAAAGAGGGTGACCTTTCTGCGTGCCACAACATTTCTGGTTTAATGGCAGCCCTCAAAATCAATTACATACCGGAAGAGTGGAGGCTTTTCATTGATTCATCCAAGACGAGTCTTAAAGCTGTTTTGTTGAATAATGGTAATGTGTTACCGTCAATTCCAGTTGGTCAAGCAGTTCATATGAAAGAAACTTATGAAAACATTAAGCAGCTTTTGAAGTGTATAAACTACGATCATCATCATTGGTCACTTTGCGGTGACTTAAAAGTGGTCGCTCTTTTGCTTGGACTACAGGGTGGATACACCAAGTACTGTTGCTTTCTCTGTGAGTGGGATAGCCGTGCACGAAGTGACCATTACATGAGAAGACATTGGCCAATCAGGCAGTCATTGCAGCCTGGCAGTAAGAACGTTGAGAACCCAGCACTTGTCGACACCAGCAAGATTTTGTTGCCACCCTTGCACATTAAGCTGGGTCTCATGAAAAAACTTTGTCAAGGCAATGGAGAAAACAGATGAGGCTTTCAAATACCTCATCAGAAAATTTCCAAGACTGAGTGAAGCTAAAATAAGAGAGGGAGTATTTGTTGGTCCGCAAATTCGAAAACTTCTTCATGATGACGAGTTTCTTTGCGTGTTGCATGGCAAGGCAAAAGCAGCATGGCTAGCATTTAAGTCAGTGGTGGACAATTTTCTTGGAAACAACAGATCTGATAATTACAATGAAATTGTAGAAAATCTCCTTCTGAAGTATAAGAGTCTTGGCTGCAACAGGTCTTTGAAAATTCATTTTCTGGATTTTCATCTGGATTTCTTTATGCCAAACTGTGGAGCGGTCAGTGATGAGCATGGCAAACGATTTCACCAGGACATTGCTGCTATGGAGACAAGGTATCAAGGCAATTGGAGCTCTTCAATGCTTGCTGATTACTGTTGGACTGTGACAAGAGACACCTCATCGATTGACTACAAGAAGCAAGTAAAGAGAACTTGAACAGCGACTGAATAATGACGGAATGGATTCAAATGTGCCTTTTTAAAACATGATATGTGAACTTTAAATAATGTTTTTATTTTTTCTATCATTTTATGTTGAAATATCAATTAACTGAGTATGTAACCACAATTTTTATAATGCTAAAGTGGAAAGACTAGCTGTTCACCCCAGAGAATTAAACAAGCATACATTATTTGTATTACTGTAATGTAAATTCATCATTAAAAAAAAAAAAACCAGAGCCAATTGGCGAATTTCATTATGATATTTGAAATCAGCATGTCAAAATCAATAAGAAATGGTATATTTAATTTCTGGTACAAATAACTTTTGAAAATTTGTTGACTAGTGTTATTAGTGACTACAGTTCTTTAAACTTAATTTCACAATATAATGTTATGCTTACTAATCATATATTTACAAACTATAATGCACTGCAGGTTTGAAACAAAATGTAACCCTCACTGTTATCAGGGGAATGCTTGTTTATATAATATCTACAGAAATGAAACTTGAAGGAATAATACATACTTTGCACTTTATCAGAGACTCTGGCATCAGTGAGCCAATGTTAATGTTGGTGAGATCTCTACACAGAGTTTTCTTAGTGTCCAGCCAGTGTTGTATTTTGTTGTACTGGTTATCAAACTGCTGCCACTCATCAAGATAGTTCTCAAATTCACTGCCCCTGGCTGTTAATGTGGTGAGTTGTTTCCATTTGGTCTGGATGTCTGATACAGTTTTTTGAATGTCAGCCTGGACAGGAGGCTCACAAACCTGCCATAACTGACTTGCTAAGGCTGAGAAGGATTCCAGATGGCCATCGTTTTTATTTAAATCAGCACACAGATTCTATGGAAAAGAAAACACAAGAACATAAGATGAATGACAGGCAAATGCAAGAGAACACAATGCAAGATTTAATGCTCTGTAAGAAGCAACAAATGGTGATGAATGAATTAATGAATAGCCCACACTTGGATGAAAAAAAAAAAGTACACTTGCAGAAACTTTTGACATAAGATGTGTTGTATGAGGAGAGTGATGTATACCACAGAAAGGGATACAATCAGCAATAGGATCAACACTTGTAATACAGAGAATAAAATGGTTCAAACACTTGGCAGAATGTAAAGACCAAACAGCATCCTGTGCATACTATGCGAGAGTAACATAATTTCAGCAATAGCTCAAGTTCTGTACAGACAGCAGAACTAGCTTAACCATCATACTTAAACTGTTTTCTGTTTTTGCCTCTTAAGAAGCATGGGGTAACCTCTTCTGTTGGCCAGAAAAGAGAAGTATTTGTCAAAGAATTTACATGCTTTGTAGTGATGGCTTCTGTGGCAATTTGTTTTACATGAGGTTGCCAGCCCCCTGCACAACCTCACTGTTATGACATGCCTGAGGGTGCAGTAATCATGTTCTATCTTTGTCTCCTCAGAGACATCCAGAAACAGGGTTAAGCATTACACTAGTTTTCTTTATAGTCCATGAGGGACAATATTTACATGTCACTTTCCAACAACATTAAACAAAAGAGGGGTAACAACAGTATTCCTTTTTTCAGTCCCAGACGTGAAGATCTATTTACTTACTTAGTCATTCCTCTTTTACATTGGGATGTAGAGATTTGCCAGAGAGAGTGCCATACTGTCATATCTTCCTCATGGCCTGGTTCCAATCTAGTCCTCAGTCCTTCAGAGATTGTCTAATGTTGTCCTCCCAGCAAACTCTGGGTCATCCTAGAGGTCTGAGTCCCTGGTTCTTGGTTTAACAAATTGAAAATCAGACCAACAAGTGTCCATATAGTTAAGACAAACAAACAGTAGAACATGTTTTCCAAGAATCTTAGCTCCATAACAGAAGCAGACCGACAACATGGCCTTCACCTTCCATTTTAAGAAGAAACTGTATGGCAATTAAAAAAGTCTGAGACAGACTAATATCTATACTCTTCTTCTTCTTCAGTTACCATGCCTGGTGGTGCATATGATCATGTCTGTCCACATCTTCCTGTCTCCAGTACTATTTATCAATTCTGTTGCTGACAACTTTTCATGTCATGATGTCAAACTGTTCGGTATCTGCTCTCTTTCCCTCTATCTCTTTTTCCTTCAATCTTTCACGTTATGATGTATTCCAGCTTCTTATAACATATCGAAAGAAAATGGATTGCTTCTTCCAACTATATTAGAGAAATAGATTATATGAAAATGAACAAGTAGTAGTCGCTGCAAAGAAATATTTTTTTCATTATTTCTGTAGGATAGCACCACTTAAGTGAACTGAACCAGCATTTCTCAAGTTGTAGTTTATAGAACCCAAGTGGATCCATGCTGTGTGCCCAATGGGTTCAGGTACAGTAATCACTAACATTTATGGCACATGTTTGAACACGAGACTTTTTAGTTATTTTTATTTTTTTCTAAATCACTGATTGCTATGCCACACAATGCTGGCATGCATGTGTTTACTTCCTGTAGTCTATGGTGTCTTTAATTAACTGTCTCTTTGATATTTTCCCATACAATATGATCAATCAGTTTGTCAAACTTCTTCCATGTCACATGGTTAGTTGTAAAGGTATTGTTCTTTCTTTCTTTTATTCTCTTTGAGTTGAAAAACGTTTCTATTCTTATAACATGTCCCAGAAATTGTGACTTCCAGTGCCTTATCATGATGATTAATTGGTAACTTTCTTCTACTAGACCAACAGATGACAATAAACACATACATAGATTGATGGAGTCTTCAGAAGATTAACTAACATGTTAAGATGTTTGAAAGATCATAGATGGAGTACAAGCATTAAGACAATGCTCATGTTCTATAAATCTTTCATTAGAAGAAAACTAGATTATGGAAGTATAGTATATGGCTCAGCAGCACATAGTAACAAGAATAAATTAGACATAATTCAACACCAAGCATTATGTACAACAGGTGCACTCAGATCAACATCAAAGGGTGATCTAGAGGTGGCTTTAGGTGTCCTACTTTTGGAACTATGAAGAAAAGACTCGCCCTGTATATTCAGGCTTTGCCAAATATCAGCTAAGAAGTTGGGTCAGTCCCACGACTATCAGTAAATACCCAATAGGGTGGAAGTATATGTAGGAAATTGCACAGCTGGATGCTCTAAATACATGTGCATCAATAAATAACAGTAAATTCAAGCCAATAGTACCACCCTGGGAGCCCAAGAAGCCAGACACAGACTTCTACCTGGCAGAAATACTTTGAAAAAAATCAGATGATACTGAAAGCATCAAATACATGCAAGAGAAAATATATACAACAAATATCAAAGGACAGCATTGCAGTATACAAAGATTGGTACAAGGGATAAGATGACAAATTAGGGATAGGAATATATATTCCAACACTGAAAGTGGTAAAAGGAGATAGTATCACAGAAATTTTCCAAGATCTGCCAAGGATGTGGCATAGGCACCGTAGATGGAAGGTATTGAGCCTTCTTTCTTGCTTAGCGAAGGTTGTCCAGGTCTCACTGCCATATAGGAGTGTGCTGGTGATGCAGGCGTTGTATACTGCAGCTTTGGTCTTCATTGTGAGTTTGGAGTTTCCCCAAACACGCGATGTGAGGCAGGCAAAGGTTCAGATTTGTACAGCTGTACATACTTACTGTACAGGTTTTTTGCCTAATTATTAAAATTAGACAATGAATGATACAGGAAAACTGAAACAAATCACAATGGAAATGAGAAACTACACAGACACTGCTCACACAGTACAGCCAAAAAGATACGCACGCCATCATTGCAGGCAGACGCTGGAACTGGGTTGGTCATGTCCTCAGAAGAGACTGACACCATCACAAGAACTGTTATGCTATGGACTCCAGAGGGCAGTGAAAGAGAGGCAGACCAAAGACAACATGATGGAGAACTGTGGAGGCCTAGATGCAAAGCATAAACCAGAATTGGGGCACTGCACAAAGGATGACTGATAAGAATCTTTTTTCTTATTAATGATGTCCACCAAATGATAAATATAAGTGGATGGAAGCAGACATCATCATCATCAGTTGATAAACTCTTAATACAAGACCCTTGCCCTGAGCAAGAGACATGCTGAGAAATCTGAAGCTCGCTCGAACATCACCAGAGTTAAATACTGTGTTGTTGTGTTGCTCGTGGTTCGAGTATGGAATGTCAACTTGACCTACGCAGTGGTGTGTAGACATAGATGGAGTGTATAATGTGCGAATGATAGGAAGAGTTCGTGGAGTTGACAAATGTTCTTTTCTCACACTCATGTATGGCTGGAAGTCATCGACACCAACGACTGTGTACCTTTACTAAAGTTTAATTGGACGTACACACTCGACAGCACAGATAGTGACAAATCACAGGTTGGCATAATACATCGTGGTACAGTGGATAAATGGTCTTGCAATGTTATGTTACATGGGCACTCATGTAGAATAATAGTGTAATGGACTGTCAGTAGCCAAGCACTCAGTATTGCCCATATATATATATATATCAACTGAGTTTACTGACAAAGCACGTCAGATTATAAACAATATCCAAGATGGCTTCTAGACCTAATCTCGTCTAGCGAAGATTCCTTAACAAAATGTCCAGCACAGATTTTTCCATATAATTATATTGAACCGCTAGCAATGGGTTCTCATGTGTAGCAGTGATCTCTGGACTAATCAAGCGATAATACGGGCATCCCTTTTCTCTTCTTGAAAGTCACTACATGTTTGGTTCCAAGATGGCTTCACTCGTGAGCTGTCACTCACGTTTGGATACAGATAATGAATCTGTCCTAAAGTTAGTCATTCATTAAAACATTTCATTGCTCTGTAGATTTGATCATGAACAATTGACTGCATTCTACAGGATATAGTGCTGCTAGGAATCGAATCGTTTTTTTTTTTTTTCATCTAGTCAAATATATCCTCTTCGACATACAAATCGTATCCCTATCGAAAAACGGTGGCTTCGTACGAGAGTTCAAAAGAGTATCTTTATTACCTTGTATTCAGAAATATGATTTTGCCATTCCTTGGCAATAAGAAATAAACACTGGGGTAAAGCATACACGATAGGTCTAGACGACTATCACTTTCCCCAAAAATACTGAGATCACTTTTTTTCCCGGCGACAGCCGACATAGAAAAACACACAGTCCCATCATCAGGACGAAGCCAAATCACACCTCACTCTAGCGACACATCCGCCGAATAGCCTTTGACCTCTCTAGAGACAACAGAACATATAGTTCGACTTAGATATGTAAAGATATACAGATATAAGACAGACTCGTCCTACACAGACAAACAATACACATAAATTCAGGCCATAGATATTCTGAAGCAAGAACAATCTATTACTACCCAAACAAAGAATAAATCGCAGTAAAACTGGATTCATCCGCGGAGTTTGATCGAAAGAGACGGCACAACTTTCAAGGGAAGTAACTCAATAATGACTTTCCCTTAAGCACTAAAAAATATCTATTTTGTTTACAAAATATTTGCGAACATAACAAGTATACCAATGTATAATATTGTAAGATATCAAAGACTGCACGTAACAGTCTTACCACACCTCCCGGGAAAAAAAAAAATGGAACATTTTTTTTTTTTTGAAATACATCTAGGAGCAACGTACAATAGGCTCACAACGCATGAATAATGCGCAGATGAAAATATCAGGAATACCTATAACGCCTAATATGAGGCTAAGTCGACTTATGGAGCGACTGGTGAGAATGTGTCTCATAAACTGAGAGAAATTATTTCTCTACAAGTATATTTTTCCAGGAAGGTGTCATCAAAGTATAATACAATTCTGGCAATTACACAATGCCTAAAAAATTCATATCATCATTTCGTATTAGATATCTTAAATTTATGATTTATGAAGAAAAAATCATCAAAGCACAGCGGTGAATAAACATCAATGAACCGCTATGTATGATACAATCATTATATTATTAAATTACAAATGTGTATCTATCATGATATAGAAAAGAACTACTATAGAACTAGACATATCAAGAAGTCTAAGCCCTAATAGTTATGTGGAATCATGTGGGCATCTTGACAGAATGTCTGCCATCACATTATCTGATCCACGAATAGCTCGCACAGAGAAATGAAAAGTTGAAGAGCAATTGCATATCGAGTAGACCTCGAGCTCTTCAAATTCTTACTCTGTATAGCAGTAAGAGCTTTTTGGTCGGTTTCTACTATGAAATGTGCGCCTAGAAGGAATCTCTGTAGTTTGCGGATCGACCAAACCATAGCTAATAGCTCACGGTCTAAAACCGAATAATTCCTTTCTGCCGCATTAAGTTTTCTGGAAATATACATTACAGGATGCAGAGTTCCAGAGTACTCTTGCATTAGTGCCGCTCCAATCCCATGGATGAAGCGTCACTACGAAGAACGAATGTCTTATCTTTAGTGGGTAGCACTAAAATAGGTGGTGTTGAAAACAGTGTTTTAATCTTATCCAGAGAGCATTGGCATTCCTGAGACCAGTGGACCACATTAGGCGAACCTTTCTTTAGAAGTGTTGAGAGAGGTGCCATGATAGAGGATAGATTCTGAATGAATCTGCCATAAAATTGAATAAGACCTAACAGACTTCTCACCTGTTTTTTTAGTCTTAGGGATTGAGATGTTAAGTATCTTACTAGTATTATGGTCCTCTGTCTTTAGGAAACCATGACCAACTCGTTGGCCTAGGAAAGAAATTTCGCTAAAACCAATATAGGCTTTAGAGGGTTTCGCTGTCAGGTTGTGCTCACGCAAAGTAGACAGCAATTCATCTAACCCTGAATAATGATTTTCCCAAGTATCGCTGAAAAGACAGATGTCGTCTAGATATGCAATGACATCTGACCGATAAGATAGGATTCGGCGCATCATGCGTACGAACGTAGCTGTGCTTCATAAGACCGAAAGCATAAAATTCCATTGGAACAAACCTCTAGGTGTTGAAAAAGCCGTGAAGGTTTGGCGCGTTCAGATAAAGGAACTTGCCAATATCCTTTAGACAAATCAAGTTTAGTGAAAAAATGAGATTTGGAGAGTCGAGTAAGTAGCTCTTCCAGTAAAGGCATAGGTTCGGCATCGAACTTCGTTACTTGATTCAATTTTCGATAGTCAACGCAAAGACGTATGTTATTGTCTTTTTTTACGAACAATAACCATCGGCGAAGAATATGCAGAGGTGGATGGTTCGATTATTTTCAAATCTATCATCTCATCCAACTCTTTCTCGACCTTAGCTTGAAAATGTATAGGTATAGGATAAGGTCTAACCCTAATAGGAGTATGGTCAGTTAGCACAATGTGATGTTCAATGACATGAGTTTGTCCAGGGATGTCAGTGAGTACATCCTGAAATGTTTGCAACATAGTTGAAACTTGTCGCTGTTCTCCTAAACAAATCAGAAGACAGTAACGTTCTTCCATGATTCACTAAATGAAGTGGATCATTGAAGAGAAGATTTACATCTGAAAAACTTGTTTCCTCATCCCTGTATCACGACATGATGATAATGACCATTTGTACTGAAATTGTCCGTTCTTGGAAAATGGTTGCAAATAATCCGACGTTCATGAATTCATAACATATTGATTGAAAGTTTTATGCTTCCCATCAATATCGACAATATATCGACATCGAAATTTTCGATATTATATCGTACGACCTTTCCAAAAATAATAATCTTTTTCCCTACAAGGTAGTAATACAAATGCTTTGTCACCAGACAAAGTTGTCGTAAGCATCTCTTCTTATTGGCAAATTGCCTTGCCTTCTGTTTCGCAAATTCAGAAGAAGAAGTTGCTAATTTGCATGCTTCGATAATTTTTTGTCTCAACGCGATGACATATTCGTAGATACTTTGTCATCGTCAATATTGTCAATGTTATAATCGTGAAGCAACGACATAGGCCACGCGACGCGCCCAAAGACATTCAAAGGAGAAAATCCCGTATTTCATTGGTACCTCTCTGTAACGAAGAGGCCGCAGTAAAACTCTGTCCCATCTTGAGATATCCTCATTATCTTCCCCATAATTTTTTAAGTTTTCTATTAAGCTTCGACCATACCATTAACATTGATGTAATACTACTTAAAGATCTATCTATCTGCAGAGTAACATTACTTAACATGTATCTGATATTATTGGTGCCATGTCTGACAATATCTCTCCGGAACCCCAACAAAAATATAACCAAAGACATCTCAATATCACATATAATCTCTTCAAAAATACCTCTGCCAACGTGTGCACATATCAACACACTCAAATAAACTGATGTCCTCTGCAACTTGATCTTAAATGACCAATAATTCTATGCCATTTTTTGAAACGCCGAATAAAATTCCGCCGCCTGAATGTGCAGCATCCGTGACCTTTGATTTAACTTCCTGACATACTTTACAATCGACAATAAATCCTATGTCCTTGTTTACCAATGCCAAAAAAACCGCAAGACTCTTGACTTAGTACGGAAAACCCATGTTCCACACACTGAAGTCGTGACGTGCTGCAAAATTTTAACTCTCAAATTCTTGAACCAATTTGAAATGACTTGACGTAATGATCTTGAACCATACTACAATACCCATTCTTCTTTGTAATCCACATTTACGACTTTGTCTTTATTCGATCACCTTTAGTTGCAAAATAAAATTTCTTCAAGTGGATCATCTTCTTGCTGTTTTATAAACATCACAAAATTACCAAGATTATCTTGTTATGCACTTCATTATCTTCATAATAATTTGAGCATATTAAAGCCTGACTCTATGACTACAGCTTACAATCTGCATTTTTGCCTTTCCCACTGAAATTTTTTGCGATGCATTCCTTGACTCCATAATCGACCGATGATGAGTCACGATCGATTCGAAAAACATCTGTACATCTCCTTAAAGAAAGAGTACAATCCTAATGATAGCATAATATTTCTCTAATTGCCCCAAATTTACACATTTGACTACTTGTCCATGCACGGAAGATCTACATGACTGCCTAACACCAATTGTGTGCATCCAAATCAAATACACAGAGACTGATTGTTATTCACTAAACCCTTATGTAAACAAAAACCTCTTCCATCATCCGACTGATCCGAAAGCAGAAAGATGCCACAGCTTAAAGTAACACTGTGTTGCTCAAATAACTTTTTGCATTGCACTGAATCTCTCCCAAAATCAAAAGCGCACATCCATATTACTACATCATTATTATCTTTACTCTTTTATAGCTTCATGACTCTTGTTGTCAATTTGCCTGAAAATTTTATTCTTTTTTTTGAATCTACCTCGGTTATTATCACCTCTGTAGTTATTGTTACCTCTATTGTAACCCCTATTTGGGTTTGAGTCATAGTACCCTTTGTTACCATTATCATATTCATTATAATGAGTATCTCTGTAATTATGATCTTGTTGACTCCAAGACGGATAAGTCTGATAGTTGCTTTAATTACTTCCTCTACGGAAATTCCTATAATTATGACCACCCCTGTGTCGAGAGCTATCAGCTCGTCTCCAGTTCTTTGAAGAAGAACCCTGAAATGATTGGTTACCTTGGTTTTGATAACTATTATGTTACCTTTTTTATCAAATCTGTTTTGAGGTCCCTGAAATCTGTGTGAATAATTGGGATTGTATGGTGTTGCTGAAGCAACTGGCATACTCTCCTTAATCTTAGTGTTGCCAAAAGTCACGTCGGGGGGTGCAGTGACATATTGGGAACAATATTCTTCCATTTCTTTTAGAGATTTGGTTACCTCATGTATAAATTCAAGAAAGTTTGTTCACACATACATAATCTTATCTCTGACAACAAATCCATAATCCTTCATACTTTTTTTCTGTTTTGAAACTCAATCCAACATCAACTGTAACGTGCCTTTGCATGAATTCTGAAATTCTACACCCTCTCAGTACCATCGTCTTAAATAAAAGCGATACCCTTCCTCACTTAGCTGATTTTTTTTATCAAAGCCGCCCTAATGACATCATAATTATCCTTATCTGCTTCTCCTACAAGGCATAATCTAGTCAAAGATTCACCTTTCAAGTTTTCTGATAATTGATTAGCGTATTGTCATTTATCCACATTATGTGTACGACAAGAACGTTCAAATCTATCCACCAAATGTAATATCGTCACTGGACTGATTGAACGGTGGAACCTTAACCTTGTAAGTAGAAGGTTTACCATTACCACTAGATGCCTGATTAACATTACTCATACTTGTCAATCTCAATTTCTCCAACTCAAATCATGTTCTCTTATTGCTTTTTTCTCTTCAGCATCTAATCTTTTTTGTTCAGCCTCCCTGTCTAATCTTTTTTGTTCACTTCCCTTCTAATAATCTAATCTTTTTTGTTCACTTCTTCTAATCTTTTTTGTTCACTTCACTTCTAATCTTTTTTTTGTTCACTTCACTTCTAATCTTTTTTGTTCACCGCACTTCTCTTTCTAATTTTTTTTTTTCACTTCAAATCTCCTTTCCTCCACCTGCATCTGCAATTTCTTTTGTTCACACACCTCACTTCTCTTTCTAATCTTTTCACTTCCCCATACTTTCTCTTCTTCTCTGCACTAATCTTTTCTCTTCTTCTTCTCTCTTCTGCACTAATCTTTGTCATATTGACAACTGCCCATTGTTCTAATTGTTGACCATCTTATCAAGCTTTCCCTTGTATAATAAATATCTAATGTAACATGATGTCTAACAATAATACTAATCACCTGAAATAATAATAATACCACAAGTGCGCAATGACTTGATTAATCAGTATACTAGCCCAATATCTGTGGGTCACAAGCCTTTAATAAGGTCTTGTATAATAGTAATAATAATCAGGTACTGGTTTATACCATAATCCAAGTGCAGTGCACAGTCAATTGTGTCTTATGAAATATACCTATATAAAACATATGTCAACCAACAGAATACATAAAGTACAAATAGGACTGACAATACAAGAACGTTTGCAGAAATCAAAATAAATCAAATAGGGAAATCAATGAAAATAATCACTGAATATGCAAAGAATAACAACACAAATGACGTCACAATATATGAATATAAATTGTGAATAGAACTGAAAGATAGAAAAGGTTAGACCAACAAATTACAAACAAATCAAAACAAAACTAAAGAACAAAGAAATATTACAAAAATAACAATAATTACAGACTTCACAGCTAACACAAAAGCAACAGTTGTCGCAGCAAATTTTCAATCAAGAAAATTGCACCTATAGAAAACGCCCACAACGACCAGACGCCGCCCAACCTTAAACACAACCCGCTGACATATAAACTAACATACTATACAAACAAATAACATGTAAACATAAATATATATAAATTATGTGTATGATAGTATGTGTTGCAAAATAGGCTCAGTTTTACAGTAATGGCAAAGTTATTTTTATGAAAATAAACAAACTGCCACTTTATTCAATTAAACATTCTGGCCTTAAATATTAAAGTTCATATATAGAAAACAAGAAGATCCATCGATGAAAATAGGACTTCGTACAGAAGCTGGTCCACCAGTTGATAAGAATCTCTGGTGTTCTGATTACAACCTCTTGTAATGGGTGTGTGCTGGAAGACAGAGGTCAGCAACGACTGTGTACCTTTACTAAAGTTTAATTGGACGTACACACTCGACAGCACAGATAGTGACAAATCACAGGTTGGCATAATACATCGTGGTACAGTGGATAAATGGTCTTGCAATGTTATGTTACATGGGCACTCATGTAGAATAATAGTATAATGGACTGTCAGTAGCCAAGCACTCAGTATTGCCCATATATATATATCAACTGAGTTTACTGACAAAGCACGTCAGATTATAAACAATATCCAAGATGGCTTCTAGACCTAATCTCGTCTAGCGAAGATTCCTTAACAAAATGTCCAGCACAGATTTTTCCATATAATTATATTGAACCGCTAGCAATGGGTTCTCATGTGTAGCAGTGATCTCTGGACTAATCAAGCGATAATACGGGCATCCCTTTTCTCTTCTTGAAAGACACTACATGTTTGGTTCCAAGATGGCTTCACTCGTGAGCTGTCACTCACGTTTGGATACAGATAATGAATCTGTCCTAAAGTTAGTCATTCATTAAACATTTCATTGCTCTGTAGATTTGATCATGAACAATTGACTGCATTCTACAGGATATAGTGCTGCTAGGAATCAGAATCGTTTTTTTTCATCTAGTTAGATGTATCCTCTCAGACGTACAAATCATCCCTACCGAAAAAAACGGTGGCTTCGTACGAAGTTCAAAAGAGTATCTTTATTACCTTGGTTTTCAGAAATATGATTTTCGCATTCCTTGGCAATAAGAATGAACACTGGGGTAAAGCATACACGATAGGTCTAGATGACTATCACTTTCCCCAAAAACCACTGAGATCACTTTTTTTCCCGGCGTCCAGCCGACACAGAAAAACACAGCCCATCCTCAGGGCGAAGCCAAAACACACCTCTCTCGCGACACATCCGCCGAACAGCCTTTGACCTCTCTAGAGACAACAGAACATATAGTTCGACTTAGATATGTAAAGATATACAGATATAAGACAGACTCGTCCTACACAGACAAACAATACACATAAATTCAGGCCATAGATATTCTGAAGCAAGAACAATCTATTACTACCCAAACAAAGAATAAATCGCAGTAAAACTGGATTCATCCACGGAGTTCGATCGAAAGAGACGGCACAACTTTCAAGGGAAGTAACTCAATAATGACTTTCCCTTAAGCACTAAAAAATATCTATTTTGTTTACAAAATATTTGCGAACATAACAAGTATACCAATGTATAATATTGTAAGATATCAAAGACTGCACGTAACAATGACCAACTGAGAAAAGTGGGGACAGTTTGTTGCTGCCCTACAAGACACCACTAGGCGGGATGGCCACTGACTGCTTTGTCAGTCAGGCTCTAAGGACCCAAGAAGAAGAAGATTATATATATATATATATAATCTTGTTGTAACGCTCCGTATTGAGTTTCCTGTTATATCCTACATGAAGAATTGTATCAATTGTGCTCAATATAAACAAGGAAAAATCAGTAAACAATAACTAATGGGAAAGCATGGGCAAGAAAAAAAAATGCTCTTTTTTTTCTCAAAGAACAAAATGGTCATTGTATGATTTTCTGCATTTGTACGGTTTTTAACAATTTGTTTGTACAGGTTTTCCAGATTTTTCATCTCCAGAGGTTGACATGCATGCCTATGACAAAGAGATAAAAGCAATAATAAAAAATGCCTTCAAAGAAAAATGGCGTAGAGAGCATCCAGAATTAAATATAACGGAAGCAAACTATTCCTTACCAATAAGAGATCAAGCGATAGTTTTCAAACACAGAATTAGCCAGTGCAGACTCAAAATACAATGTGTTCAACAAATTAAAAATTAGAACTTATGTGTTTCTGTGGGGACAAGCAAACAGTAAAAAATGTCACCCAAGACTGTTGGCTTCATGACAGGAGTATAATGACAGCAGGGCTTTTCACCAACCCTTTAAAGGAAAGATTGTATGGTGCTGAGAGAAGCCTGAGACAGATTGCCAACTATATGAGACACAGATGTGATTACATGTTAGTAAATGAAGAATAAGACTGCCAATGATGGTAGTTTGTTGGTAAAAATGCTACTCAATCCATGAAAATCTGATTTTCTTGTTCACAATTCTTACTTTGATTTTAACTGTATTTAAGTTAGTCAATGTTCAGAGGTGACAATTTGGAATGACCAGGTTTGGGGGTGTGGGGGGGGGGGGGGGGTGGGAAGCGGAACAAGAAGCACTTCTCAAAGGGCCACATTACTGAAAGGACAGAGAAACACAAAAGGTAATCTCCAATAGAACGTTGCCAATTGTTCCACACTTGGAATATTCACTTGGAGTCTTCTTCTTCTTCCTCGTTTGCCCTGAAAAGGACGGTGGTTGCGTTGTGTCTGCTTACGCCTAAGCTGTGATATCTGCACCTTTCGGTCGACACATCCGACTTCAGCACGGCATTTTTTAGGGACCAGGTTTGCCTTCCCATTTCGATCCGCACTCTCTCAGCCAGACTGCACTGATGCAGACTGTTTCCAGGACCACCACGTGGAGGTGGAGTGCGGTCTTGACCAGCTCTGGTTCGCTGGTCCTGATGCAGGCAGTACAGCTATGGGTATTCACTTGGAGTGATTTCCCTTTAGCAGTGTTTTGTGGACTGTCACACTATTTGAGGTGCAAAACGCAAAGAAAATTATAAACAAAATAAATGTTTTTTAAAGGGGGGGGGGGGGGGGGGGGGGGTTGCAGGATGTGTTTTGCAGCACCAATAGAAACATTCATTTAACCTCTAGTGCTCAGGAACTTGTGTGGAGGTAGGGTCTTGTTCTTGCGGCAATGCGAGAGTAAACATACTCAGGGCTCTGGAGCAGGGCTCCGAGCAATAAGTATTTGCCCACAACTGGAGCACATACAATTTCGACTGCTGTTTCTTTCTTCATTTTCAAACCAAAATGAATAATGTTTTACAAAATGTATAAAAATGAAATAAAATATTTAAGGGTTTGTTTTATTCGAAACTCGAGATAATTTTTTAAATTTTATCAACCTATTGTCAGGGTTAATTTAAGTAAGAAAACTAAATATAGCACTTTTAAATGAAAAAAAAAAAAACCAAAACAAATAAAATACATAAAACAAAATGGTACACACGTATAATGACAAATCAGCTTGGTCTTTATCTATATAACAATATCTTTGTATTACTTAATATGTACACAGCACTGTAATTTTTAAAATAGATGTCATTTTGTTAAATAATGTCAAATTTATTTTAAAACAACTCAGTTCCTTTCAATTATCATCATCAATTTCTTTTGTTCTTCTTATGGAGCCACCATTGTAGTTTGTTTGCTTATGGGAAGCTTGCATCAAGCATTTACTTGCTCTTACAGCAGGTGGTTTCTGTGGCAATTTGTTTCATATGTTGAGGCCCCCCCCGCCCCCCCCGCCCCCCCCCTCCCCCCCCCGTACAACCTCATATTAGTTGCCTGGTACGACATCCATGAGGGAGCATTAATCCTTTTTTTTCATCTCTTCGGAGACCACCGGAAACTACACATGGCAAGTTTCTTCATATGTTATTTACAAAAACATAATAAGTAATTAATCAGCCTTCAGGGGGGTCAGTCTTAAATAGTAATACTAGTATATAAAAAGCCAGAAAAATTCATTATGATGAAAAAAAATGTTAATTTTTTTTGATAGTTCAACTGTAGTTTATATTCATTTTAATTTCCTACATTCTTCTACCTATTTTTCTCAGGTAAACTTACTCTTTTTATTATCATGTATTTCCTTTTTTTCTGTAATATTTTTCATCCATTCATAATGGTTTTTTGCGAATTTATTTACATATAATAATGCAAACCGTTAAACCATGTTTTCCGTTCTCTTAAACTGAGAATCGGTTAGTTTTATAGGACGATATTAACGTAGATGTCCCAGGGTCTGCAGGCGTCAAAGGCGTGATAATTATAAGAATGAACATAGGGACGTAAGCAAATCCCAACTTTGTCTACATTCTCACCGATGCGCGTAGCTTTCTTCTCGGCATTAGTCCCCGGTGGAATGTGTGAAATACTTTAATTATCTGCACCGGGGTCAGTATCCAGACATTTGTCTGGAAAATCCCAAACTGACACGGCGCTCACTTGGGCCATGGTTAGCTGTAGTGTGAAAACTGCCCTGCAATGGATTCTGTCTTGGGATTTGGAAACACACGCCGTACATCGTGGTCAGTAGGTGACAGTTACGACACGCGTTAAGCGGACGTAAATGTTGGGAGTAGGGGAGATAATTTCGCTTGGCGAAGTAAGTTGGGCCCTTTGTCTGATTTATTGGCCATCGGCAATTTGTCGAACTTCTAGACTTCCAGAAATATTTTCAGCATTTTTATTCTTAAGTTGTGCGACTACCTGTAATTCTGTGGTTGAGGTAATTAATATGATAGATATATAGATTTTGTGAGTGTTAAAGTGTTAAATCGCTTAATTCATTTTAATCTATTTCTTTAGCGCAGAAGAGAAATAAAGTGGTAGGCTATTATATTTTCTAGGAAGCATTCAGTGGAAAGCAAATAAAATTAAAATTTCTAGCTTATAACGCAATTGTACTATTTATAAATTTAATTTAACTGCTAATACTCAGTCGAGTGTATTTTTCTAAACTAACGTATAAACTCTAGAATCCAGCCTCATGAATGGTGACGGAATACGCACGTGTTCTTAATTTATGAGGATTGCTGATTTTTAAATATAACTTACGTCACGGGAAGTTTAAATGATAAGCAAAGCTCTCTGCTTGCAAGTTTAAATGTAAGTTATAACCAGTACAGATTCTGTTTATTATATTATATGTGTTATTTTTCCTCCACACAGTGAAAGTTTTGGGGTGACCCTAACTTTACCAGCACCTAGTAGTAGTTTCCATACTTGTGAAGAAATAGACAGTCCTTATTTTGAACCACGTGGGTTTTCTCAAGTAACACTGATCTGACGGTGCAAGTTAGACAGAAATACTAATATCCCTATAACGGTTTTCAAAGACTGTAATATAAATACTGGACCTTGGAGCCAGCATTTAATTTCTTCTAGAAACTCTATATAATTTGCTGCCGTGTGGCGTGAATATTAACAATCATTTCCCGACTAGATTATATCTTGTGGACAAATCTGTGGTGTGACTAAAGTGAATCCTATACTGAGGGAAGGCACCGACCTGACATTCATCATTTTTTTAGAAACCTACGCTATTGACACTGTGCTCTGCTAACTCCCGCGCCTGGAATAATTGTTAGGTGACTTAATCAGACATTTGAACAAATTTGCATACCCAAGTAGTCGTTCCCGAGACTCCAAGTTAAATACTCTTTTGAACTGGACTTCTTGCAGAAGACTGCATTTTTTGATCTGTTGAAAATCTAAAATCAATGTTTCCAAGAGCACAAGCAAAGTCGTGATACAATAATGAGAAGCCATGCGAATGAATGAGTGTACGCTGGTTTGAGTGATATTTTTCACTATTATATCTTTGACACCCTGTTGCTGTCCTATTTGTTTTTTTCAATCTGCATAATTTGTTGCTAAGGCTAGAGTTCTTGTGTTTTTGTCTTAGGTTAAATCAGATTTTTTTCAACCTCTGTGCATATAATTACGAGATAAAACAAAGAAAAACTCTTAGACTCAAACCCTATGTATCTGTGACTCGGGCGCCATCATCTGTTCTCTTAACGGGGCCGGGCTAAACCTAGAGTTAACACTATAACGGGGCTATCATCCTTGCAACATTTCCTTGATTTTTTATGACTATGTGTATATGTATTTTCCTTGATGTACTTTCTTTGATGTTGTGAGCCGATTTTCCTGATAATAAAATCGCTCTTGAACTTAATAATCGTGTTTGGTCAGCTCGTTCTAGATAATATATATATATCATTGTTATAGTTTTCCCACGTCTGTGTGTTTACCTGTCGTCACGTGTATGTGCGTGCCTGTGAGTGATAGAAATATACGTAATATGTATATTGGTGTAGTCTGTCTGACGCTGTAACAACTGTTGTAGAAGATAGGTGAGAGAGAGAAGAATTCTTTTCGCTTTCAAAGACAGCCACTATATCAAAACATATCATCTCACGTGTGTGGAAATTCTATTACCTTTCACTAACTCTCACTGAGTCTATCACCTATTCAAACCTATTCAGAAGGGACCAAACCTAGTCTTAATTCTCCTATCGAAAATCTACGACAAATGAGGGCTCGTTTCCGGTCTTTGAACTTAGAATAGGCAGCCGAGTACGACAAACGTGGACTCGTCTATCTGATTTTGAACTTAAATTCTTATTCTGATATAAGTAAAGTGATGTCTTGTGATTGTTATATCTTTAAAAAAAAATTACCCCCTAACTACGATCTGTTTACGGCGTGCTGACCACACAAACTAATAAGTTTTGTTTTCCACAGCATCTTTGAATAATATACATTTTGGTTACAGGTTGATTTTGTCGGGATATATGTTAACTGCTGATTGTAATACTAAATGCTGGTAAAGTGTGATGTATAACATTCACTGTACTGAGCAGAACGGCGTTTGAACTAATTAAGATGTGTTTCGACTTTTTTCCAATTAATTCCCTCCCTTACCCGATCTACTTCAGGCGAACTTATAGTGGATTTTTAAAAATTAAGGATTATTTTTCTCTTTAATTTTTTTGCAATATTCTTTTGCTTTTCCACTGTAGCAACTTATTTTTCAGTTGTAATCTTAACTACCATTTATTTGCGTAGTCGTTTTTGCATTAAGTGCTTTATTGCCGATAATAGCACGATAGTTAATTTTATTTTGAGAGTATCCCAGGTTAAGGATATCATCTTTTGATTTTGGTATTTTTTTTCTCGTAATGTAGAACCAGTTATTCTTTTTCCTATTTTCTTCTCCACTAGTCTCAGTCACTGACATAATATGCCGAAGGCAAAGCTTAGACAACTCCTCAGGGACGAAGCGAGAGAGGACTGAAGAAGAAGCGAAAGCTTTTGTCAGACGAACTTGAAGATATGATGCGAAGAAAGCACTGAAGCTAAAGAGCAAAAAAAAAAAAAAAAAAGAACTAAGAAAAAAAGCAAACCGAATTTACAGCAAAAAATGATGAGAAATGAAATTCGCAGATGCACAACATGAAAAAAGAAAGAAAACAGCAGAGAAAGAGAAAAGAGAAGAGAGAAAAGAAGATGAAACAACACAGCATATGGCTCTTAAAACTCTAGAATCCAAAGTCGTGGTGCTGCCTCTACCTCCACAATGAAGTCTTCTCCTCATTCTTCCTTAACTGACCCTGCTAACACTCAATCTCTTCAACTAAATGCTATGTCTTTCACTCTTGAATCTTTTCCTTGTCCAAATGAGAAGATTGACACATGTTAGAAAAATTTGAGAAAATTGCAACTCTGTACGGGTTAGAGAGGTCGCGTTGGAATATGAAACTTTCCCAGCCCTAAAAGTTCTGCTTATGATGTTTATTCTAACTGGAAAGTACCAACAAACGACTACGATGTTTAAAAAGCGTTACTGGAGCGCTTTGAAATGAACGCTCGCAAGTTTTTGCAACTGTTTCGCAACAGCCGAAAAGAATTCTGAAACTTTTCACCATTCTCATCTCGTCTTAAGGATATCTAACAAAGTGCCTTGACTTTCGCACTCCCCTCTACCTATGAAGGTCTTGAGGAACTTGTTCTAACTGAACAAATAAAGAACACTTTGTCTGCTGATACCCGGAGATTTCTCGCTGAGCAGGGGGCAGAAAAACTTGAAGACATTTTGGAAAGTCTGAGCGTTATCACAATGCGCTGGCTGAACTACCGGCCACAAAGCGGAAACCGACAGAGGAGCATTTTCGAAAACATAACCTAGAGCAATCTTCTCAGGCTTCTAACCAAAACAACCACAGAGAAACTGGACCTCAAAACCCCCCTCCTGAAAAATCCAAGTTCTACAAGAACAAGTACCCCAACCACCCCAAACAGTCTGATCAACCCACCGCCCTACATGCAGCGTACCAAAAAGACAAGGTGCAAAGGAAACCCCTGACACGGACATATGATCAACCGAGCACACCGACCGAAACGCATCGATGCTTATTACATCTCGCAAGCGAATTATTGACAGTGATTCCCAACCTTTTGGGATAGACCCTCAACGCGAGTACTGTTACTTTGAACGTTCTCAAACTTCTTGCTTATTTGACACGGCTTTCTTACGATTGCATTGTTGCCAAAACCTGTTAAACCCGTCAAGAGACAGCAAACCGTCAAACTTTGTGAGTTCGTAAGAGTGATGCACCTACACGCTTCCCATCGCATTGGTGAATACACTCTGACTTTGTCAAGTGTGATCAAAGCGCTGTTATGATGATCCCATCTACCCATCATACTTGGCGAATACGTGTATTGGAAACCGAAAGCCGATTGTGCAGCATAACTACAAAGGCAAACCAAAAAGAACGACCTGCGCCAAATTTGTTACCTATGAACTTAAAGAAGCGCAATACAAGACCCTACTTTGGCACCCTGCTTTAGAAACTGCCCATGCTAAGAACCCAAACACACGGACATTTTTTCTGAGATGGCGTACTTTATCGAGAACGGGCAAGCCTGACCAAGGTTACAACCAGCTCCTAGTACCGAAACAGTACAGAAGCCAAATCCTAGAAATGGGCACTCTCTTCCCTTTAGCGGACATATGGGACAGAACGCCACAAACCAACGTATAACCACTCATTATTGTGCCAGATAAACACTGATATTATCAGATATGTCAAATCCTGTGCCCATGCCAACGTGTGCCACCCAAGCACGGCACCCCCAGTCCACATGGTGAAATGCCAATAATGGGACACACCATTCGAACGGTTGTGATCGACATTTTAGGCCTTTCGAAAGGACTAAAAAAGAACAGGTTCATCCTGACCTTAGTCGATACATGCACTTTATGGGCAGAAGCTAAACCGCTAACATGCGCAGATGCCAAGCATGTCGCAGAAGCCCTCTGCAGATTTTCACTCGGTTGGGATTCCCTCAGCAAGTGTTGACGATAATGATCTCCATACCGAAACCTGTTGATGGATGAGATCGTTAATCTTGAGACCCAACACATCCACACTAAGCCATATACTCCCGCCGAAATGGCTCGTGGAACGTGCTAATGGAAACCTCACCATGATGCTAAGTAAGCTGGCACAAGTGAAACCTGAAGATTGGGATCTCTGTATTCCTGCAGCATTATTTGGCTACAGAGAATCTCCTCATACTTACACAGATTTCCGCCAGCTACACTCTTATTCGCAGACCCATTAAGGCCCGCTTGAAGCCTTACTTCAGTCTCTGACAGACAAAAGCTGATGAACAGTTGTCTCAGCAAGTAAATATGTGTCGGTTTTAAAGGAAAGGTTGAAACTAGGGTGGGACCTAGCAACGACTAACTTTAAGCGAGCTCGCACAAAGCACGCTAACCGATACAGGAAGTCGCGGAAGAGAGAGAACTGGAAGCAGGAGAGAAAGTTTTGGTGTTGCTCCCTACCGAGAACAACCAACTGAAGATCGGATGGCAAGGGCCGTTTACCGTCCTGAAAAAGATTTCTAAGGCTAACTACCAGATCTCTATTGAAGGAAAGGAGAAGGTTTTCCATTTAAATCTCTTAAAGAGATACTTGGAAAACCAGTGCCAACCTCCGACCATCTCCTGACGATCGCCAAAACTGACGAAGATGATGATAGTGGCAGGGATATTCCACCGCTATCACAGGAAGGCCTTCAAAAAAGTCAGCAGCGGAGAGGCTCTTTCAAGCGCGCATATGAGACATTCCAGGGGAAGGAAACTTTGAGGAGTGGACTTGAGTAGGAATTGGACAGAGATGGAGGGGGAAGAGGAGAGGGAAGAAGACAGACACCCCGAAGCTACGTTATAGAAAATTAAACTCCATAACGTAACATGATGCTTCCATATCTTAAAGGGGAGCTCTGTCACGTAGGGTTTATATTCATTTAATTTCCTACACCTTCTTCCTATTCTTTCACCCAAATTCTCTCTTTTATTATCTCTGTATTTTTTTTTCCTGTATATTTTTCATCCATTCGTTTTGCGAATATTATTTTCATATAATTCGCAAACTTTACCTGTTTTCCTTTCTCTTAAACTGAGAATCGCGCTAGGACGATATTACGTAATGTCAGGCTGCAGGCGTCAGAAGCGATAAGTCGTTCGCTGAACATAGACTAGCAAATCGTCTACATTCTCACCGACGCGCGCGAGCTTCTTCTCGCATATAGTCCCCGGTGAGGTGTGATACTTTACATCTGCACCGTCATATCCAACATTTGTCTGAAAATCCCAAACTGACACGCGCTCACTTGGCCATGGTCACTGTAGTGTGAAAACTGCCCTGCAATGAGTCAGGCTGTCTGGATTTGAAACTGACACCGTACATCGTGTCATAGTGACAGTTACGACACGCGTTAAGCGGACGTCAATGATGGGAGTAGGGGAGATAATTTCGCTTGGCGAAATAAGTTTGGGCCCTTTGTCTGATTTTAAGATATTGGCCAAGTTTGAAACTTTAATTTCATTCTCGCTCATAGACTCCACAGTAGATAGTCGCTCGAAAACAGAATAGCTGTTAGCGAAGATCTCAGTTTGTTTCGGCAATTTGTCGAACTTCTAGACTTCCAGAAATATTTTCAGCATTTTTATTCTTAAGTTGTGCGACTACCTGTAATTCTGTGGTTGAGGTAATTAATATGATAGATATATAGATTTTGTGAGTGTTAAAGTGTTAAATCGCTTAATTCATTTTAATCTATTTCTTTAGCGCAGAAGAGAAATAAAGTGGTAGCTATTATATTTTCTAGGAAGCATTCATGGAAAGCAGCAAAAAAATTAAAATTTCTAGCTTATAACGCAATTGTAGCTATTTATAATTTAATTTAACTGCTAATACTCAGTCGAGTGTATTTTTCTAAACTAACGTATAAACTCTAGAATCCACCTCATGAATGGTGACGGAATACGCACGTGTTCCTAATTTATGAGGATTGCTGATTTTTAAATATAACTTACGTCACGGGAAGTTTAAATGATAAGCAAAGCTCTCTGCTTGCAAGTTTAAATGTAAGTTATAACCAGTACAGATTCTGTTTATTATATTATATGTGTTATTTTTCCTCCACACAGTGAAAGTTTTGGGGTGACCCTAACTTTACCAGCACCTAGTAGTAGTTTCCATACTTGAAGAAATAGACAGTCCTTATTTTGAACCACGTGGGTTTTCTCAAGTAACACTGATCTGACGGTGCAAGTTAGACAGAAATACTAATATCCCTATAACGGGTTTTTCAAAGACTGTAATGATAAATACTGGACCTTGGAGCCAGCACTTAATTTCTTCTAGAAACTCTATATAATTTGCTGCCTGGTGGCGTGAATATTAACAATCATTTCCCGACTAGATTATATCTTGTGGACAAATCTGTGGTGTGACTAAAGTGAATCCTATACTGAGGGAAGGCACCGACCTGACATTCATCATTTTTTTAGAAACCTACGCTATTGACACTGTGCTCTGCTAACTCCCGCGCCTGGAATAATTGTTAGGTGACTTAATCAGACATTTGAACAAATTTGCATACCAAGTATCGTTCCCGAGCCCCCAAGTTAAATACGTCTTTTGGAACTGGGGACTTCTTGGCAGAAGACTGCATTTTTTTGAGTCTGTGTGAAAATCTAAAATCAATGTGTTCCAAGAGGCAGCAAGCAAAGTCGTGAGTACAAGTATGAGAAGCCATGGCGGAATGAATGAGTGTACGCTGGTTTGAGTGATATTTTTCACTATTTTATCTTTGACACCCTGTTGCTGTCCTAATTTTTTTTTCAATCTGCATAATTTGTTGCTAAGGCTAGAGTTCTTGTGTTTTGTCTTAGGTTAAATCAATTTTTTTTTCAAACTCTGTGCATATAATTACGAGATAAAACAAAGAAAAACTCTTAGACTCAAACCCTATGTATCTGTGACTCGGGCGCCATCATCTGTTCTCTTAACGGGGCCGGGCTAAACCTAGAGTTAACACTATAACGGGGCTATCATCCTTGCAACATTTCCTTGATTTTTTATGACTATGTGTATATGTATTTTCCTTGATGTACTTTCTTTAAAATCGCTCTTGAACTTAATAATCGTGTTTGGTCAGCTCGTTCTAGATAATATATATATCATTGTTATAGTTTTCCCACGTCTGTGTTTACCTGTCGTCACGTGTATGTGCGTGCCTGTGAGTGATAGAAATATACGTAATATGTATATTGGTGTAGTCTGTCTGACGCTGTAACAACTGTTGTAGAAGATAGGTGAGAGAGAGAAGAATTCTTTTCGCTTTCAGAGACAGCCACTATATCAAAATCTATCATCTCACGTGTGTGGAAATTCTATTACCTTTCACTAACTCTCACTGAGTCTATCACTTTTAAAGGCCCAAATTTGGGTTTTTGTGAAAAACAAAGAAGACATCAGTGGCGTGCGAGGTGGGGAAGGAAGTGAATGGCGAGATGAAACAACGTAGCTTAAAGATGAATACAACTAGTGCCGTGAACTGTTAGGCCCTATGCTTCATAAGGAGCTGCTAGGGAATGATGACAATGATGAATTCTTCAGAAGATAATGATCTGGAAAAGGAAAGGATAAACAGGAAAGGCACCGGTGGGTTACTCTGAATTTCAAATGTAATGAAGCGTCATAGGATAGACAGTGTAGGGAAGATTGTGAGGCGATGGAAGCTATAGGTAGCCTACACGTTTAATCTGTTTTTGAAGCCATTCACAGCTACCTACACCTTGTTTAGGCTGCTTGTAGAGTCGCTTCGAGCATGCCAATTCATCCAGCTAGTTATGTCAACTGCTTTCACCTTTAAAGTTAATTTTCAATGATCTATGACAGGCTATGAAAGACGATTTTATTGCAGTAATAATATGTTATAGAGTGAATTATGAATATAAGAGGGAGCCGCGTTGGTGTAATGGTTACCACACTGCACTGGTGATCGGGTGATCCAAGTTCAAGCCCGGGCAATATCCATCGTGTTTACAACCAGCGAGCTACAGGAACAGTTAGCATTCACTCTTCAACATAAGCTGATGGAGACTGAGCACCTATGGGTCTGCCCGGAGTGCAATGATGTCAGTTCTTTATAACAATTACAATAACCAGAGATTTTGCCTCAAGTAATAGCGGGCGTACATTTAAAAAAAAAAAAATGAATATAAGAAAGGTAGAAAGATTCTAGCTGAAGTGATATTTAAACTGTTTGAGAATTCTTGATATTACAACGCGCATTTTTTTTTAAAACTTCACTATCGATGCCAGGGCGGAGCTGGAGTGGAGCAATTCAAAAATTTGATTGAAGATACTAGCTTCTAGACACTGACTATGGACAATGGAGACATATCAAAAACAATTAATGACAGCATGTTACAATAAACTAGTCCATCAGTTAGTCATTCAGTCCATCAGCCAGTCCATCATTCAGTCTGTCTGTTAATCAGTCAGTCTATAAGTCAATACATTGGTCAGTTGGTCAGATAGTCCGTCATTCATTCAGTTCACCAATAAATCAACCCATCTGTTCGTACATCAGTTCATAAGTCGGTCCATCAAATTAGCAGTCTATCCATTGCCCATCAGTCAGTCAATCAGCCAATCATCAGGAGTACATAGGTCAGCTGCTTGTTCCATCAGTCAATAAATGAATCAGTCCGTTAGTAAGTCTGACATTTAATATTTCGTCAGTCTGTCAGTGGGGGCTTCTTATAAAAAATTAATTATGACAAATAAAAGTCAAACAATAAACCAAAAGCTCAAGCCTTCCCTTTTAAAAAATTTTTTTTTATTTTGTTTGGAATAGTCTCTGCATTTTACTTCAAATAGTGTGGCAGTCCATGAAACACTGCTACAGGGAAATTACTCCAAGTGAATATTCTGTGCGGAACGATTGGAAACATTCTTTTGGAGATTTCCAAAAACTAAATCATTGACTTTTTAATCCACAAAGAATTTTATTACCAACCTTTAGTTTCACCATCTCAGATCTCAGTGTAGCACTGTCTCCTCTAATCAGTGTACAGTGGTTGAGAGCGCAGTCTGCTTGTGTCAGTAACTGGTTTAGATCAGCCCGTTCCCTATGGTACTGTGCCCACTGACCTAATATATCTGTCAATAAATGATTACCATTCAACAGTGGTTAATTTTCATACAAATTATATCATATTTACTGTCAATTAGTCTGTCCATCCATTTATCCTTAAGTATTACATATATAGCATAAACATGGTACTATATGTTCAAATATATATGGAAATGACAAAATAATATTTTGTTGGCAATAATATTTTTCATACCATGAAGAGCTGATTTTGTTTTACAATTCTTGCCTTGATTGTAACTGTATTTCTTCATCATTTCATAGATTTCAAATTAGAATGACACACAAACAGACACTATCACAAGCCTATAACAGCACAAGACCTGGCTTCAAGATAAGGTCATTTCTGACAGGAAAACAGGCAACTTCTTCTTCCTTCTTCCTCGTTCGTCCTGAAAAGGACGGTGGTTGCGTTGTGTCTGTTTACGCCTAAGCTGTGATATCTGTACGTTTCGGTCAACACATCCGACTTCTGCACGGCATTTTTTGGGACCGGGTTTGCCTTCCCTCTTCGATCCGTGCTCGCTCAGCCAGACTGCACTGCTGCAGACTGTTTCCAGGACCACCACGTGGAGGTGAAGCACGGTCTTGACCAGCTCTGGTTCACTGGTCCTGACACAAGCAGTCAAGCTATGAGTCGCTGACTGCGTTCTCTATTGCTGCGTCTTTGGGTCCCAAACAGGCAACTGATTTTCATTAAGTTCTAAAGAAACAGTTACTGATCCGAGCTAACTTGTGAAAGAATGAAAACAGCATCTTGCCAAAATGCTTGATAATACAAATGGAAGCAATCATTTAGTCAAATTAAACACTAATATTACAATAATAAAAATATATATTATTCACATTATTACACAGAGCAGCCGAGGTCAGTGAATATATTGTAAAATGTAGCAGCGTGGTCTCAAAAGCAGTAATATGTAATCTTGCATCAATTAATACCCTTTAGCTCCCCAAGGAGCATAGGCCTTCAAAAAAACATGCAAAGTTTTCCTATCACATGTCATCAGCTCAAGTTCTCCTGTCACATGTCATCAGCTCAAGTCCCTCCTGTCACATGATGTGGTGAAAAATTCTAATCCACATATATAAATTAGAAAATAAATGTAAAGCCCAACGAAGTAATTCAATAGAAAGAAAGAAGAATGGTGAAAGACCAGTGCTTTCCCAATAGCGTACACCTGCGTTGTAGAGCGCCATAATGGCTGAACCAAAGATCCCCTTTTTCTACCTCATCTGCTTAACTGTAACGCTTCCACGTACGATAGTAAAAGCCTACAGCATCATACACGCATTTCTAAAAATAAAACTGGTACTGTATTTCTTAGACGACCTTGATAGGCACACTGCTTAATGACCTAGATACAAATACTAGCATTAATGTCATTATATACACTACGTTAACCTAAAAGACAGACGGGCTTAGAAGAGAGAGAGAGAGATGCACGGAGGAACGCCAATCACACGCGAAAGGCATGAAGACCTGATTTTTTCAAATAAACAGTGATAAAAAACACTAACGATACGAGGTTAGGTTTTGAAAACAGGTTTAAAATCTTATTGGGAAACCTGACATTCTACTGATTTATGTCTAAGCTACTGACATTAGTCTGACAGTACAGAAGACATCCCTTGGTATAGAAGTGAACGCGTGGTAAAAACAAATACACAACTGTCCTAGAATAATACATATTTTGAACGAAGCCACTTAGCCCCATTAAACTTATGTATTCTTGTGCCTTAGGACTTGCTGACAAAGAATATGTTATGTGTTACGCAAATAGTCTAGTAATTAACAAATTATAGCCAAAATACTATAGTGGGGTTGTCTGACAGCACAAGATCATATTTGCTCATAATGGCATGTTTGAAAAACACTGCTTTAGGGGAAATGAGGCCAACAAGTTAGATACGATTTGATTGGCTGTAGTAATATGTAAGGCGAAACCTTATTAGTCGAACTGCAAATACTATTATTGTTGTTAATGGCTACGTGTAGGATGGGTAAAATTTTTCAAAGGCTCTTGTAAACATTGTCTCATTGGTTAGAACGTTCGATATAGTCAAATAGAAGCGTCAGTTCAGGGCCAGTTTTGAAAATAAATTTTGTAAGAAGCAAGTGCGTTGAGATCAAGCTAATATTTTTCTAATAAAAGCCTGGGATAAGGCAGATCGAAATTGTGCCAGAATTCATCGCCAGTCAACGTTACTTGTGTATATTTCCTTGAATTGTGGTAAGCTAGACATATTTCCTATATATATATATATATATATATATATATATATATATATATATATATATATATATATATATATATATATTATATGAAAATTGAATATGGAATGATAAATTGTGTCTGTATGTGTGTGGTTCAGTAGCAAACAGAAGGCAAAGCCTAGATATTGCTCCACCATGTAAAAGCTTGTCAGAGAGGAGTATAACTGCATAGGCATATATGGGATTGCCAATTAGTAACATGACACCTATCCTATTGTATAGAAGGAATTAACGCTGGAATTGCAGAGGCGTTGTAACCATTAGGGAGAGGAATACTGGTGTATATTGTCACATGAGAAGCTAGCAGTTGGCCTACAGCGCTGAACTCTGTGTTTGTAATGTCCTGTACTTCAGTGTGGAAATATATTATATATTAGTTCTGAAGAAGGAGGTACAACCTTCTTATTTCAGGGACCGTGGTACTGAAGTATTAGAGCAGCACCTGGTCTGAGTTTTGCTGGATCCAGAGGGCTGGCAGCAGACTCCTTGTCTAAGATATCGACCAGTGGTGTATTTCAAGATAACTGAGAAGCAAGCGAGCAGAGGAGACAGTTTTCCTGCCGCCGACATATGAGTTAAGACTTTGTCAGCCAGAGCAGCTCACCCTTGTATAACCCACCCTAAAATTGACTGTAATACTAAATCAAGAGGGACAGTTATTGTTTTACAAATAAAAAGAAACTGTGATCCCTTCAATATTATTTCCACCAGTAACAAACACATGAAGTCGTGATGACAAACAACAACCTAGCTTCAAAAGCCAGTATTACCTCATAATACTACATCACAACCCTACACACAAATTGTAATAATATTATATGTCAGGACAAAGATCCTTTGTATAAATTTTGTACATAAACATTGTGTTTACATTTGATTGTGATTCCTGATTCACTCTGTAGTTGGATCAGGATATCTATTATTGAAAGAAACTAATACATAATTTAAAAGTTAACACTTGACTTACTTAAGCTAGTCTTCTAGAGTGTTATATGTATGTGCTTGTCATAGTGTTGCAAAGTGTTGTGGATCTTAATTAAAGTGTTTATCTGTCTGTTGGTTGTTGTGAACTTACACTTCATCACTATCATAACCCTAGACATTCAACGTAGTCATCACAATATTCCAGAATAAGTCTGATTGAGGTCTAAATGTGGTAGCAAAGTAAGGTCATCTGTAACACACCACACTTATTAGATACAGATACCTTCACAGCTGATCTCAGTCAGTACACTAAGTCCCCTATAACTATTTTTATAATCCCAACTTACCACATATATTGGGGTCCTGTCCGGGATTTTGAATCTTCTCCTATTACATATATTGGGGGTAATTCACTTCTGGGAATTATAAAAATTAAAAAGGTATTCTTGGGTGGAAAATAAATAAGGTTGAGCTCTCAGTGCTTGTGGTTGTCCTTAGTTTAATTAGTCATAGATTGAAGTGTTTAGTTAAACATTGAATAAATTAGCCTGTTAGAAAATGGCAGACCTGGCAAAATTTTGATCTGCTGCTATGCAGGCTGCTAAAGAGTTGGGAATGGACGGGCAAGTTATGATTGCTTATGTCACTACTGAATGTGACAAATTTATTGAACGTGAAGAAAAAAAGATTAGAAAAAGAGGCTGAAAGAAAGTTAGAGGCTGAAAAGGACATTAAGAGGTTGCAGATTGAGGCTGACAAGGAGGCTAAGAAGTTACAATTAGAGGCTGAGGCTAAGAAGTTACAATTGGAGGCTGAGGCTAAGAAGTTACAATTGGAGGCAGAAAGAGAAGAAAAGAGATTGGCTGCTGAAAGGGAAGACAAGCGATTGGCTGCAGAAAGGGAAGCAGAAGATAAGAGATTACAAAGGGAACATGAGTTACGACTAAGGGAGTTTGAGTTTCAAGGCCATGCTCCTGAAAATGGTGCCAGTCCCTTTGCCTCTGATGCCACTGCTAGTCAGGGAGCCTCAACCTCAGCTATGAGTTTTCATTTAGATCATTTTGTTGAGAAAGACGATGATATCGAGAGCTATCTAAATAGATATGAACTGTTAGCTACCACGTATGGGTTAGAGAGTGAAAGGTGGAGCTTAAAGTTATCTCAAGGGCTTCGTGGTACAGCTTATGAAGTTTTCGCCAAGATGAGCGGAGATGACCAAGAAAATTATGACATGTTAAAGCAGGCTCTTTTGTTAAGATATGAAAAGAATGGAGAATTTTATAGAAAAAAATTTAGGAATGCTAAACTATTGTCAGGTGAAACATATCACCAGTTCTCTGCATGGTTAGAGACATACTTGGAGAAATGGACTTCTCTGGGGAAAACCCAAGATCTTAAGGAAATGATCCTTATAGAACAACTAAGAGAGTCCATGGCTCCAGACCTGAGAAAGTTTCTCATGGAACAAGGTGCAGAGAGGCTGGGTGAGTTACTAAATGTTGCTGAAAGATATCAGGCAGCTCAAGCAGAGGTAACTGGTAATAAGAAGAGGCAGGTAGACAATTTTAAGGCACCACAAAACTTTAATGAATTTGATCATAGAGATCAGAACAAAGGTAAGCATCAGTTTGATAGGCCACGTTATGATAATAAAAATAAAACCCCACAATTCAATGAAAGGAAATATGATGACAGGAAACCCTTCAGACAGGAAGGAAAATATTGTCAAATATGCAGGATGCATAATCATAATACTAGTGAATGTGGTAAGAAAGTTCCTCCATATCACGCGGCATGCATGATAACAGTGGACAAGGGGAAGAAGAAACTGAAAGAGAATCATATAAATCTTCAACATCCCCCCATCTGTGAAGAAGTGACATGTAATGGTGCCAAGGTTAGGTGCCTTTACGATTCAGGTTTAGAATATGCCTCAGTTGTGAGTGCAACCCTAGTGCACCCTGAACAGTATACCACAGAGAAAGTGGAGATACAAGGGGCCGTAAAGGGAATATCCACCATGACACTTCCCGTAGCCGAGATAAATGTCAAGACTAGGTACGTGGAAGGAGTGATTAGAGCAGCCGTGTGTGACGACCCTAATTACCCGCTGGTGTTAGGAAGTAAATATGTGTTTCTAGGGAGCCCTATAAAACCTGTTGTAATAGCCACGCTCCAGGTCAGGTCGACCCCTAGTAGGGAGGAAATATTACCACTAAATTATTCTCATAAACAGATGAGAAAGGCCCAGGCAAAAGACAAATCACTAAAACCTTGCTTTGGCAAATTGCCAACAAGCCATACACACCCTAAGAAAGGGCAATTCTATTTAAAGGAGGGACTGCTCTTCAGGAAAGCTAGAGCAGGATCCAAAGAACAGGGACAGTTGGTTTTGCCAACTCCCTACAGGGAAAAAGTGATGGCACAAGCTCATGTTGTACCTGACAGTGGACACCAGAGGAATGGAACCACACGTAAAAGGACATCTGAAAAATATTACTGGCCCCAAGTAGCTGCTGATATTGCAAAATTTGTGGGGGCCTGTGAAAAATGTAGCAAGGTACAGTCCCCAAGTTGGGAAAATCATAATCAGATGCCAGCCCAGCATTCTGAAACATATGGGCCTAAAAATAACAAGGAAAATAAAAATAATAAGGTTGACATAAAGGATAGGTATCCACCTTCCCACCAACAGTTTTCACCAAAAATATTTAGATTCGCAACTCTGAGAAGGGCATCCAGAGAAAATAGAAACTCAGACCAGTCAACCCAGGCACAGTTTGAAGCCGCAGTTAGGGAACTGGCTGAAATTAATATTGAAGATGATCCGCCAGATTTGAACCTGATACAAAAGGTTAATATAAGAAAAGTGGGGAGTGGACGAGTGAGCAATTCGGAAAATGCTCACAGCGGTTCACAATATGGCTATTAATTTAGCATAAAAAGGGCACTGGTGACATTGGTAGTCACCCGACCCTACACCGTCCAAGGGGAAGTACTGATCGGACCCTGGATGGAGATCACCCACACATATTATAGCAAAGCTAAGGGCGAATTGATTTCTGATGCAGAAACTCATTTCCCCACATATTATCTTAATTCACCAAATTGTCGGTAGGCGGAAATATAGTTGATGAATATGGCCTCCATTTGAGTGGCATATTATAAGAATATTATTAGAAGGGTGTTTCCACATTCAATCAAGCCTAAGATCAGACCAATTGTTGGCTGTGAACATTTCGGAGGAGCAGAGTGTCTCCATTGTTGCCTTTTTGAATTGAGGATAGTCCGAGTGTTTATTAAGGCTGATCAGGAAATTATTGGATCCCCTAAACAACTCAGATATCACCATATAGATCAACTCCTCATAACGTACAATTTGAGGAACATCTAATATTCTCGGGACATGTCGTTGAGCAGACTCAGAGAAGAGAAATGGTGAATATTGATTGCTAAGCCGCATTAAGACAAGCAGTAACCCTTGCAGCTGTTCAGTAACATAACTGAAATGGATTCCTGGATTGCAGAGGTCTGAGGTAACCTTCGTCAGTAGTGCTTACTTTGAATTGACCCACCTGCATTAATCCATGATAAAAATAAAATCAGCGAAATGTTGATGCCGATTTTCTAAGCCGCCATCCTTGTGATGAGAATCAGAATAATCACCAGGAATAATATTAAATTTCTCTATGTGTATATAGAATTAGGAACTGACATATGATGTCTGTTTTAAAGTGGGGAGAATTGTGGTGAAAAATTCTAATCCACATATATAAATTAGAAAATAAATGTAAAGCCTAACGAAGTAATTCAATAGAAAGAAAGAAGAATGGTGAAAGACCAGTGCTTTCCCAATAGCGTACACCTGCATTGTAGAGCGCCATAATGGCTGAACCAGAGATCCCCTTTTTCTACCTCGTCTGCTTAACTGTAACGCTTCCACGTACGATAGTAAAAGCCTACAGCATCATACACGCATTTCTAAAAATAAAACTGGTACTGTATTTCTTAGACGACCTTGATAGGCACACTGCTTAATGACCTAGATACAAATACTAGCACTAATAAGGTTTCGCTTTACATATTACTACAGCCAATCAAATCGTATCTAACTTGTTTGCCTCATTTCCCATAAAGCAGTGTTTTTCAAACATGCCATTATGAGCAAATATGATCTTGTGCTGTCAGACAACCCCACTATAGTATTTTGGCTATAATTTGTTAATTACTAGACTATTTGCGTAACACATAACATATTCTTTGTCAGCAAGTCCTAAGGCACAAGAATACATAAGTTTAATGGGGCTAAGTAGCTTCGTTCAAAATATGTATTATTCTAGGACAGTTGTGTATTTGTTTTTACCACGCGTTCACTTCTATACCAAGGGATGTCTTCTGTACTGTCAGACTAATGTCAGGAGCTTAGACATAAATCAATAGAATGTCAGGTTTCCCAATAAGATTTTAAACCTGTTTTCAAAACCTAACCTCGTATCGTTAGTGTTTTTTATCACTGTTTATTTGAAAAAATCAGGTCTTCATGCCTTTCGCGTGTGATTGGCGTTCCTCCGTGCATCTCTCTCTCTCTCTCTCTTCTAAGCCCGTCTGTCTTTTAGGTTAACGTAGTGTATATAATGACATTAATCGAACTGCAAATACTAATATTGTTGTTAATGGCTACGTGTAGGATGGGTAAAATTTTTCAAAGGCTCTTGTAAACATGGTCTCATTGGTTAGAACGTTCGATATAGTCAAATAGAAGCGTCAGTTCAGGGCCAGTTTTGAAAATAAATTTTGTAAGAAGCAAGTGCGTTGAGATCAAGCTAATATTTTTCTAATAAAAGCCTGGGATAAGGCAGATCGAAATTGTGCCAGAATTCATCGTCAGTCAACGTTACTTGTGTATATTTCCTTGAATTGTGGTAAGCTAGACATATTTCCTATATATATATTATATGAAAATTGAATATGGAATGATAAATTGTGTCTGTATGTGTGTGGTTCAGTAGCAAACAGAAGGCAAAGCCTAGATATTGCTCCACCATGTAAAAGCTTGTCAGAGAGGAGTATAACTGCATAGGCATATATGGGATTGCCAATTAGTAACATGACACCTATCCTATTGTATAGAAGGAATTAACGCTGGAATTGCAGAGGCATTGTAACCATTAGGGAGAGGAATACTGGTGTATATTGTCACATGAGAAGCTAGCAGTTGGCCTACAGCGCTGAACTCTGTGTTTGTAATGTCCTGTACTTCAGTGTGGAAATATATTATATATTAGTTCTGAAGAAGGAGGTACAACCTTCTTATTTCAGGGACCGTGGTACTGAAGTATTAGAGCAGCACCTGGTCTGAGTTTTGCTGGATCCAGAGGGCTGGCAGCAGACTCCTTGTCTAAGATATCGACCAGTGGTGTATTTCAAGATAACTGAGAAGCAAGCGAGCAGAGGAGACAGTTTTCCTGCTGCCGACATATGAGTTAAGACTTTGTCAGCCAGAGCAGCTCACCCTTGTATAACCCACCCTAAAATTGACTGTAATACTAAATCAAGAGGGACAGTTATTGTTTTACAAATAAAAAGAAACTGTGATCCCTTCAATATTATTTCTACCAGTAACAAACACATGAAGTCGTGATGACAAACAACAACCTAGCTTCAAAAGCCAGTATTACCTCATAATACTACATCACAACCCTACACACAAATTGTAATAATATTATATGTCAGGACAAAGATCCTTTGTATAAATTTTGTACATAAACATTGTGTTTACATTTGATTGTGATTCCTGATTCACTCTGTAGTTGGATCAGGATATCTATTATTGAAAGAAACTAATACATAATTTAAAAGTTAACACTTGACTTACTTAAGCTAGTCTTCTAGAGTGTTATATGTATGTGCTTGTCATAGTGTTGCAAAGTGTTGTGGATCTTAATTAAAGTGTTTATCTGTCTGTTGGTTGTTGTGAACTTACACTTCATCACTATCATAACCCTAGACATTCAAAGTAGTCATCACAATATTCCAGAATAAGTCTGATTGAGGTCTAAATGTGGTAGCAAAGTAAGGTCATCTGTAACACACCACACTTATTAGATACAGATACCTTCACAGCTGATCTCAGTCAGTACACTAAGTCCCCTATAACTATTTTTATAATCCCAACTTACCACACATGACATCAGCTCAAGCTCTTTCCACATCTTCCTCATCATTTTCACTTCTGTCTCCAGTTCTCTTCTCCATGTGTTTTTAATCTCGTTCTGCCTCATTTGCATGTTAGGACTATGAATCACCCTTCAGCCCTCCAACGAGCATAGGCCCTCAACAAATTCATGCCAAGTCCTACAGTCCTGCATCATCTGTTCTAGGTCATTCCATGTCTTCTTTATTCCTTTTATATTCTCAGAGAAAAATGGTGAATCAGCAGCCCAAACTCATTTCAACTTTCTCTGGAGCTCATCATTAACCTCCTTGACAGAGGATCTCCTTCCATCCTGGATCGCTGAACTAAATTATTTGAATTACTTGGGGATGACTTGTTCATATTCACTGAAGGTTTTTTTTGGCTTGAAGTTTCTACAGAATGGAGTAGCCAGCTTCATACCCAACCATTCTTATGCACCTTTTATGACATGCTTGGTAAATTACATTGTTACTATTCTGTGTTCCCTTTTAGGCCCTGGTAATGCACAGGTGAGCTGTAATATGACTTCTGAAAATCAGAGATGTAGAAAAGCTAATGTTAGTGAAGATACATGCCAGCACAGAAATGTATGTGCATACCTTGAAATATTAAAAATACACGCACCTGTGAGTGAGTTCTGAAGCTGTTCAACTTTTTTGTCTAATCTTCTCCAGTTCTGGTCAACAGTGGATATACAGATGCTGACTGACTGTTGAATGGCTGGTGAATCATGGCTACGCTCAATGAGACAATTACCCCTAGTCTTGATTGTTACAATGTCGGTCTGTTTGGCCTGAAGATCCTGTTGCAATGACTATCACATGATGAGATTTGAAAATTGAGATTTAGTGAAGCATTTTGTATACACAATAGCTGCAAGACACAGAAAGATGGCTATATTCAGTGTGGCTTGCGGCTAAAGCTGCTTTTTTTTATTTTTAAATAAACAAATATAGGTAAATAGCAGGCGCTCATGAGACAGAAAGGACACTAGACAACAGAAAAGTAACAGATGTGATAGGCTCACCAGGGACCATCAAAATGGCGTCATCACCTTGTTACATGACTGAATCATGAAAGGACACAGCCAACTAAGCCCCCCCCCCCCCCCCCAAAAAAAAAAGATGCCCCATTCTCTGTGGTCATTTTTCATGACACTACATGCGACCATGGAATATAGGACCCTTGAATGACCCAGACATTTATAAGACTCAATCAGCTATATAACTTTCCTATTAGCAAGAAAAAGGGTGTTAGACAGGGATGTGTTATGTCACCAGATCTGTTCAATTTTTACAGTGAAAATATAATGAGACCTATTGAGGACATGCCAGGAATATCAGTTGGTGGACATAATATAAATAACTTGAGGTATGCTGATGATACAGTCTTAATAGCACACAGTGAATAGGAGTTGCAGGAAATGATTGATACAATAGTGACGCAAAGTGAAGATTAAGACCTTAGTCTTACTAGCAAAAAAAGACAGAAGTAATGGTCATCTCAAAGAAAACGACTCCTCCAGAATGCACTGTCACAGTTAATGGAACAGTATTAAAACAAGTCAATAGATACAAATAAATGAGAACGTTAATAACATCAGATGGAAGATGCATCTCAGAAGTGCAGAGTAGAATAGTATAGGTAAAAACAGCATTCTTATAAGATGAAAAGTATTTTGTGTAACAACACTTTGTCAATGGAGGTAAGAAAGAGAGTTCTTCATAGTTATATAGATCCAATCCTAATATATAGAAGTGAGTCAGGGACATTTAGTAAACAAGTAGGTAAAGCACTAGAAGCGACAGAGATGTGGTTTTACAGAAGAATGTTAAACATGCCATGGACAGCTAAAATGAGTAATGAGGACAAAGAGAGAAGATTCTGGACAGTTTGACATCATGGCATGAAAGAGGCCAATGTGCAAAGGGAGCTTATTTCTCAGGCTAGAAGGAAGCAATCCACTTTCTTTGGGCATGTTATGAGAAGAAGGAAGCTGGAGCACATTGTGACTAAAGGAAAGATAGAAGGAAAGAGAGAGAGAGAGAGAGGACAACAAAGAGAGAAGATTCTGGACAGTCTGACATCATGACATAAAAAGAAGTCAACACAGAATAGATCAACAGTACTGTAGACAGGAAGTTGTGGAGAGACAAGATCACCTATGCCATTAGGCATGGTACTTGATGATGATTAGTAAGTCAAAAACACACAAAGGCTGACATACTAGCATACAGTAATTAGATCATAGAGGAAAATGAAGAACACAGGATAGCATTTGTGGGTTTAAGTTACATTATTAACTTATTTTTATTTTACAGTACAACAGTATGAGCTGTAATTTGCAGAACCTGTTCCACATCAGTTTAAACAAACTCCAAGAATGTACAAAGAACATGATAGGAAACTCTGGACAGTGTTACAACAGGAAGCAATCTGCCAGTCAGAAATACTTTCCCAGCCTTTTTATCTCCTCTACACTCTAAGGAGAGTGGAGGATGGCGGGCCCTCTTATGTCAAGACTACCAGGTGAGAGCCTCCCATTGTCTTGATCTCACCTATGCTGTGAATTGTGCCCACTCTATCTTGGTTGCAACTCCCAATTCACTCTTGGTTAAATCCATGTTGCCAGCTTGAGGTAATTTTGAAAGTAACAATTTTTGTTTGCGCTATTGAAAGCGATAATGTTAAATTGTGGCGTGGACAGCCAAAACTGAGAATAATTGATATAGCCTGTGATTTTATGAAATAGACAAGATGTCTTAATAGAAATATAAAGCCAACGATTAGGCATAATATGTGACATGATAATGTCAAGACAGTTTGAATAGAATAGTATTCAACTGAAATATATGAAGACAGAAAATTAGACGAAGGTCGACGGTTGATATGACCGCTCAGGGTCAAATAGTTGAGAATGCATGAGACTGTGATATCATTCCTTATTTTGAAATGGGAACCACGTATTTCGTTCACGTTTTCCATAATGTGATATGTCTTCAGATAATGAAATGGAGAATGTCGTCTTCAGTAGACTTTGTGTTGATTGCCAAGTTTGTTGAGATTCACTACAAGAAGTTTTCATAGTTCTGTCAGTTGGACAATCAAGTGTTATCATTTAACCTATTGAATGAACTAATCTTCATTACATCAATACGAATATAGAATGAAACAAAACGTCACAAACAAAGGATATATATTGTTTTCAATTCCAAATACTATGAATAACTGCCGATATGGGAAAGTGGCATCACACCTGTTAAATCATTGTAAATAGGGCAAATCATAATTACCAATTTTGCTTGTATGTTAAACAAAAAATACCAAACAAACAAAAATGAGATAAAACCTAACAAAACCAAATAAAAACATGAAATAAAATAATATTAAGGGGGGGGGGGGGGGGGGGAGGGGGGGGGGAAAGGCATGGTGTTTCCTGTTATATAATTGACTTTAATAGATATTTAAGTGACTTTCACCTGTCAAAAGTCATATGTATTGTGTTACTGGGGCCCGAAAGGGGAGCAAAGAATAGTAAAACTGTTCCCTGATATGCATGTCGTAGAAAGCGACTAAGGAGGGTTGGGCATGGGGCTGGTTACCTCATCCTGTAAAAAATTTAAACCACACAAAAACTTCAACAAACATGGACAAGTCAATTAAGGAAACTAAAACACAGCCATCCAAGACAGGGGAAGGTCCTCTCGCAGGGAGGCGTATGATGCAACACAGAGAAAGCCGAAAGGAGTCTGTGTTACTGACTAACCTTCTTTCTTCTAGGAGAACTTCCAGATTTGGCACCTGGAATGTTCGGACATAAACAAACAAGGGAAAGTGGCACAAGTAGCAGCAGAAATGAGGGAATATAAAATCGAGGTTCTGGGAATGTGTGAAACAAAGTGGAAGGGGGTAGACAAGAAGCTCATCACAGGTGAATTGGTGCTGTCCTCAGGCCATGAAGATAAAAGTTCACACCACAGTGAATGGGTAGCTCTTATGTTATCTAAAGAAGCACAGAAAGCACTCATTAAATGGGAAGCCGTTGGACCCAGAATAATAACAGCTACTTTTAAAACAGCTAAAAAGAAAATACATGTAAATGTCATCCAATGTTATGCACCAACTAATGACAAAGAAGAGTCTGTGAAAAAAGCATTTTATACTAGACTACAGGAAATTATGGATAAAGTAAAAAGAAGAGACATCACAATTGTGATGGGTGACATGAATGCAAAGATAGGTATAGTCAATACCGGATTTGATGAAGTCATGGGAAAACATGGGCTAGGAATAATGAATGAAAATGGGGAACTATTCTCAAACTTCTGTGCTTCAGATCAACTGGCTATAGGAGGAAGCATGTTTTCTCATAAGAGAATACACAAGGCAACTTGGATATCACCAGACCATAGGACAGAAAATCAGATTGATCATATATGCATAAACAAGAAGTTTAGATCATCATTGCAGTATGTAAAGGTATATAGAGGAGCAGATGTGGCATCAGATCACCACCTTCTGATAGCCAAAGTAAAAATGAAACTCAAGAGATATGCAACAATGCAAAATTATAGACAACAATTTTATGTAGGACATCTAAGAAATCAAGAAACAAGAGACAAATTTGCGGTCACAATATCCAACAAATTCCAAATGCTCCAACAGCTGGAAGATGTAGAGAATACAGAAGACTATTGGCAGCAAATCAAAACTGTATGGAATGAGACATGTGGAGAAATACTGGGGAAAAGGGAATGACAACAAAAAGCATGGATAACAACAGAAACCATCAATAAGATAAAAGACAGAAAAGACAAGAAAGCAGATTTAAACACAAGTAAAACCAGAAGTTCCAAAGCCAAGGCTCAAGAAGTGTACACAGAAGCAAACAAAGAAATAAAAAGAAGTATCAAAAGAGACAAGAGGAAGTATATTGAGGAGTTGGCAAGAGAGGCAGAAGATGCTGCAGCCAAAGGAAATATGAGAGAACTGTATAACAGCACAATGAAGCTAACAGGGAAGTACAAGCAAACAAGTTGCCTCATAAAAGACAAGAATGGAAAACTGCTCAGCAATATACAAGAGCAAATGAAGAGGTGGACAGAATATTTTGAGGACCTTCTCAGTAGACTAGCTCCACAAAACCCCCCGGACATCCAGCCAGCAGAAGAAGAGCTATAAATTAACGGTGAAAGACCAACAAAGGAAGAAATAAAGAAAGCCATAAAGCTCCTAAGAGATGGAAAAGTGTCTGGACCTGATGGCATTCCAGCAGAGGCCATCAAAGCAGATATCAACACGGCTACAGAGATGTTATATAAATTACTTGGTAAAGTCTGGGAAAAGGAAGAGATACCAGCAGAATGGAAGGAAGGATATCTGGTTAAGTTGCTTTAGAAGGGAAATTTACAAGAGTGCACAAATTATGGAGGAATAATGTTACTATCAGTGCCAGGAAAAGCATTAAACAGAATTATCCTTGAGAGATTAAAAGAGTCCATAAACAAGAAATAAAAGAGTCCAAAGACAAGAAACTGAGAGATGAACAAGCAGGTTTTCGACAAAACAGATCCTGTACAGACCAGATAGCCACTTTGAGAATACTAGTTGAACAAAGTCTGGAATGGAATTCATCACTATACATCGGATTTGTGGACTACGAAAAGTCATTTGACAGTGTAGACAGAGAATCACTTTGGAAATTGATGAGGCATTATGGAGTTCCCCTGAAGATCATTAATTTAAAATAAAGAATACATATGAAGACATGACATGCAGAGTTCTTCATGAAGGACAGCTTACAGAACCGTTTGGGATAAGAACAGGAGTGCGACAGGGATGCCTCTTGTCTCCATTTCTTTTCTTACTAGTAATAGACTGGGTTATAAGAACATCGACAACACACAATAGAAATGGAATCCAGTGGACTCTGACTAAGCAGTTAGATGATCTGGATTTTACTGATGACTTGGCTCTGCTGTCCCATAACTGTAATCAGATGCAGGACAAATTGAAAACACTAGATGAGAGGTCACAGCAATTGGGTCTGAAAATACACAGGGAAAAGACAAAAATAATGAGAATAAATGCAGGTAATGATAACAGGGTTGAACTTGAAGAAACACCAATACAAGATATAGAATCGTACACATATCTTGGCAGCAATATAGACAAAGTTGGAGGGACAGACAGTGATATCAAAATAAGAATACAAAAAGCAAGAGGAGCTTTCATTGCATTGGGAAATATATGGAGATCAAGAGAAATCGGATCCAACACGAAAATAAGAATCTTCAACTCAAATGTGAAGTCAGTCCTATTATATGGCTCGGAGACACGGAGAACAACAAAAACAACAACCAAAAAGCTACAGACTTTCATAAATGGGTGCTTGCGTAGAATAGAGGGATTAAAATGGTATGACAAGGTTACCAACGTGGAACTGAGGACAAGAACTAGACAAGTGCCAGTGGAACAAGAGATGAGAAGACGATGGCGATGGATAGAACACACACTGAGAAAACCTGTTGATAACATTCTGGAACCCCCAGAGCAAGAGAGGCAGAGGTAGACCAAGAAGCACATGGAGAAGAGAGCTGGAAACAGAGGTGAAAATAATGAGGAGAACGTGGAAAGAACTTGAGATGATGGCACGTGACAGGAGTACTTGGCATGTGTTTGTTGAAGGCCTATGCTCCTTTGGGAGTGGAGGGGTATGAATGAATTGTAAGAACAGCATCAGACCTTCATCTCCTCAATTACTATATATTAACTTTTGTTCTTGTTAAATACCGTTTGACTATATTATAGGTAAATTTGAAGCCTGCAAATAATCTAATATTGGGATTCTCATTTGTTCATACCTCTTACATTTTAACAAGAAATGTTCTGTATTATTGTCTTGAAGACATCCTGCATAGTAACGTTCTCTATTCTGAAATAGCATTTTCCCAGCTGCAGTCTGAGAAGTTTCTTATTACTGGGAAATTTCAATTCCCTAGATATCTAACATTTTCTTGTTGGAGGCTTGAACATCTTATATGCGCGTTTTCTTTTCAGATTTTTAAGCCACTCTCCTTTCCATTAATTTGCTGTTAATCTCTGATTTACTCTTCCCTACATTTATTGGATTTTTATCAGATCTACCTTTCAATGCTTCTTTATCTTCCTTTTCATTTCCCTCTATGCCAACATGTGAAGGTATCCAATCGATTAAGACTGAACATTCTCTGGAATATAAGTATGTAAAAAAAAGGTAAAGGATCCCGTTAAACGCCCATTGAGGCATATTGGGAATATGTTGTTTGGCCCATATTTTCCTGACCATCTGCACACTAGGGGTGATGTGGTCAGCATCACGCCGATATAAGTATGTAGTAGCCAGAAATATCTTCTCTGCTATATCAGGTCTACTACATTCTCGTAAATTTCTAAGTGCTTGAATTGTTGTAAGAGAGTCAGTTAAAATGGTTAGTTTCTTGGGAGGGTTATTATTTTTAGTGCTTTTAGTATTGCCACCATCTCTGCAGCGAAAATGGATATATTTCCCATGATACTATATGTGACGTATAATGGAAATGAAGCCTCCTGAATCCGACAGCCTTTCGTGACCTTAGCGTAGTTTTAAGATTCGCTAACAAAGTCACACAATTCTCTGCCTGTCTTTCACCTTGTAATCCACGCCTCTTTTTTACTTGACCATATCAAACGAGCTTGTTTATCAACCTTCGCAACCTATCATTCATAGCAGGGGGCGAACCACGTTCGTTTACACAAGTTTCTCATGCTTTCTCTATAAGGGGAGCAAATCCTTTGATCTCAAGAAACAGGGAAATTCTCGAACGGGCCCGTCTATCTCAAAGTCACATCTTCTAGAGATCATAACAACATGATCGTATATAAACTGCGTCTTTCTAAAATCATTATCAGAGTCGCTCAGATTTTTTTCGGATAGTCTAAACACGTTATCTAGAACCACTGGGAATAGATGTGTTAATAAAGCGTGGTGTTTCTTTCTGGATTTCTGGTAATATATACATTTGTGCTTAAGCGTATTAAAGTGTTAAAAGTTTTAGCATCTTAAATTCACTGGGATTTTCTTGGTGTTAAGACTAGCGAATTAAATAACGCGTAGCTATTTTTATTCCAGATGTTTCAGTTGTAATGTAAATTTAATCACCCGCTATCACACAGAAAGAGATGGTTTAGTTGACTAATAAATACACTAGGCGACTGATAATTGACGGAATACAATTCACTTTTATTTCATTGTGTGTAATTTAGTAAGTGACTGTGTTTGACTATCTCATGCGACTAAACAAACAGACGCCGAAAATCTAATAGTTATTAATGACAGACGATATTTGTTGAGTGCGCAGAGGGATAATTTAATCATAATTGACATTATGCGCTGATAGTTGACCGGAGCAGGAGGGGGAAAAGGCTGCTTGCCTCAACCAAACTTGCACCCGCTAAGCGACGCGCGACAGGATAGGCTAGACATAACGTGTGCCTTTTAACTTTAATCAGGACTGACGGAGAGGATGAGAGATGTCTCGTCCCCTTCCGTGTATATATCTATATATGTAGATATCATTAGCAGTAATTTTTTCATAATGTTCCTATATCCTTTAGGCAACCTGATCAACGGCGACCAGCGGTTTTGTGTGTGTGTGGCTATATCTTGGGCCTCGTCTCTCTTTTTACTGATTGGATTAAAGTTGTCTTCTGTTAGCTGACGCGTCTCCAAGTTTCAGTTGTGAACATGACGGGCCACAGAGACGAACGAACATTGTAATAGTACATTTTAACTGGACTTACAAAATACCCAGATACATTTTCTTGCATTTTTATCAGCCCATTGTGGTGAAATAACAATAACTGTTTTCCCGACCTCTGATAGTCGTTTTCCAAGAGGATATTTATCCAGAAGAGTAAGGCTATTTCAGAATCGGCACTCACCAGAACCAGCCGATAGGATTTACCAATCAATCACATACCATCATCAGTAACAATGTTTAGCAACTAGCTGTGTCCAAGTAGCAGAAATATTTGTTTTTTTCCATTCTTTGCTGTGAACACTAGATCTCGATTTTTCCACCATTAACTATTCGAGGTGACACTATCGATCCAGGATTACCTCACCAAACTTGGCGTCCACATTATAAAGTTATTGTCAAGGCTGGACTGGTGCCAAATTTGGCACTGAACCCTGACACTATCAATATCGATAAATATATTCAGGATAACTGTACATTCCAGGAAATATCACCAAGATTAGGTAAGGAGAGAGAGAGAGCATGGCCACAGATGTCAGAGAGAGAGAGAGAGAGAGAGAGAGAGAGAGAGAGATTGAATATTTTCTTGTTATGGTAGCTTGTACCAAACTAGTTATTTTGCTTTAACAATTGTTTACTTTACGGAGTAACACGTATTAGGAATTTTGTTCACTTTGCTGTCTATACTGTAACCTAGTGCTAAACCTTTAACCTTTTGGGGTTATTAACTTCTTGGGTTCTTATCTTCTCAAAGGAGGGGAGGACACGGGTATTCTGTCATTTCTCTATATATGTAATTTTGATTTATTTGATTCTTTTAGATATTCGATGTTGTAAAGTTTAATGACAATAAACAACAAAAGAACTAAACTTTGTGTGTTGGTTAGACCCATATCCAAATTTACGCATAGTTTTTTTCACGTTTGTGTGTCTTGTTGTCACATAGCTGTGTGTGTGTGCGTGTGTAGTAAACTTATATTTCTCAATATAAGGGGGTGCAAGATTGTCTGATACTAAATTATAGTCGTACTGATAGGCTGGACTATAGAAACTACTCAGTCCAGAGACAGATCTTCTCCTTAACTATTCACTCGTGAAAATCTATTTCTTACACCTTACTTCTCATGTATTATCATCATCTCCTATACTCAGGCGGGACCTTACATAACTTTAAACGCATCTAAGCACGTCACTATACTGTTTTGCCATTTTCCATATTGGAATATATTTTCCTAACTCCAATTTGCCATCCTCTCCCTTGGATCTATTTGTGTATACAGTAATGCTGTCCTTTGATATTTGTTGTATATGTCTATGCTATACCTCATGTCCTTAGACAATTAGCTCTAATTGGAGCTGGAATTACCGCGACTGCTTGCAGGTAAGCATGTATTAGCTCTAGAATTGCCATAGTTATCCAAGTAGGATTGCGTCGTGAAAGCAACAACATCATGCATGCAAATATATACAGGGAAACAAACATTAATATGAATGTGACATTCTGTCAGAGAAAACAGTTCATTCAACAATCATCACATGTTTTTAAGCAGCAGAAGATCTACTTCATCACAAGGAAATGTGTGAGAAGAAGATGGATAAAAGCTGTTAATGAAATTTAAATAAGGTCCAATGCAATTAATTTATTTGTTATCAGACCTTTAGGTCTTTTATATTTGGACATGTGTCTTAATGTAACAAACTAGGTTGAACGAGACGTGCCTCGCCAAATTGAGGCAAAATTTTATTAAACCAAAAAAAAAAAAAAAAAAAGCAGCAGCCAAGATCTACTGGAAGGAAAACAAAATCATCACAAGTTCACATGCTATAAATGAACATGCACAGATCCTATGCTTCACATATTATAATGTTTGATACATTATTTTATTTAGAGGACTAAGATAGAATACCACAAATGGCGACGAGGATGTTAGAGTTACCCATCACGCTTTTTCAGTATGATCACGATGTGAACATAGGAGCAAAATGGGAAAAATGGGTAAGCCGTTTCGAAAACTTTCTGGCGGCATTTGAGGTCAAAGATGTCAAACGCAAGCAATGTTTAATGTTGCACTATGCCGGAGAAGATGTATATGATGTCTACCAGACTATGGCCGAGACAAGTGATGATTATGACAAGGTAAAGCAGAAGCTAAACTCGTACTTCATCCCAAAGAAGATTACAATGTATGAACAGTTTAGGTTCAGACAGGCCATTCAAAACGGTGAAGAATATTTAGACCAGTATGTTACGAGATTACGCCAACTTGTAAAACACTGCCAGTTTCTGAATCAAGAGGATGAAATTAGAAATAATGTAATACAAACATGCACATCATCAAAGTTAAGAAGAAGGATTCTTCAAAGTGAAAAATCCCTTACATTAGATGAGGTACTACAGATTGGCAGAACTTTAGAAATTGTAGAAATACATGCCACACACATAGAGAAGAAAGAAGAGAATTCTGTCAACTGACTGCAATTTCAGAATTCTAGATCTAGAACCCAAGATTCAGTCACACAAGCTGACAAACACGACAAGCAGAAACCACAGTTTCATACTTCCAGATCTAACTCCAAGAAAGAATCATATACAAAATGCAAGTGTTGTGGAAGGAAATATCCACACAAAGGTGGAAGAAAGAACTGCCCAGCATTTGGGAAAGAGTGTCATATTTGTCACAAGCAAAATCACTTTGCCAAGTTTTGTCTCACTCCTAAAAAGAAGGTTCAACAGGTTACTGAGAAAAAGGAAAACACCACAGACACTGACAGCAGTTCAGAAGCTTATGTTTATGCACTGGATAACAGACCAGAGGTCCCCAGAACAATCACTAAAATGCAAGATACACATATGTCTGCAATGATTGACACGAGTTCAAGTGTGGATGTCATAAGCACAACCACGTACAACCAGTTGAAGAAAAGACCACAGTTGCTTCCCACTAATGAAAAGTTATATGCATCCAAGACCCCTTAAAAGTGGTTGGAATGTTCAGAACAACCATAGAATCCAAGCATCATTAAGCCAGTACTACTGTCTATGTAGTAGAAGGTGGACATGAAGTTCTTCTAAGCCATGAGACAGCATCTAAATTGCATGTTTCAAAATAATAAATAGCATCAACAGAACACCTAATCTGTTTGAAAAGTATTCAGACCTGTTCCAAGGTGTGGGTAAATTGAAAAACTTTGAGCTAAAACTACACATAAATGCAAGTGTGAAACCTAAAGCACAACAGCACAGAAGAATTCCATTTCACATCAGGCAAAAAGTAGATAAAGAAATGAAAAGATTAGAAGAAGAAGACATCATTGAAAAAGTTTCAGGGCCAACTCTGTGGGTCAGTCCTATAGTACCTGTCATCAAGAAGAATGGTGATGTAAGAATTTATGCAGACATGAGACAGCCTAATGAAGCTATAGAAAGAGAAAGACATATCACTCCTACAATAGACAACATAATAGTGGATCTAAATGGAGCAAAGGTTTTCAGCAAATTGGATCTGAGAAGTGGCTACCATCAAATTCCATTAGCTCTGAAATCTAGATACATCACAACTTTTCAACTCATCTAGGTTTACAAAGATACAAAAGGCTCAGTTTTGGAATAGCCTCAGCAGCAGAAGCATTCCAGAATATAGTTGGAAATGTGCTTCAGGTCTGAAGGGACAGTTGAATGTATCTGATGTTATTCTGGTTTATGGAAAAACCCCAAAAGAACATGATGAAAATCTAGAACAGGTATTCATCAGACTGAGGCAGCATAACCTCACACTGAATAAAGAGAAATGTGAATTCAGTAAAACCACATTGGATTTTTATGGATATACTTTTTCTGAGAAGGGAATTGTTCCAGACCACAGAAAAGTTAGTGCACTTCAAGATATGGCAGAACCAACCAATGTATCTGAATTGAGAAGTTTACTGGGAATGTTCAATTACTGTTCACGTTTTATTCAAAACTATGCAACACTCAGTCAGCCTTTAAGAATGCTTACAAGAAAAGACACACCATGGGCATGGACAGTAACTCAGTCAAACGCATTAGATATGCTGAAACCAAAACTAACAAAAAGTGCTGGTGCATACTATTTTGACAGGAACAGAAAGACATTCATCTCAGTAGATGCAAGTCCAGTCAGTTTAGCGGCAATGCTAACCCAAAGAGATGACAGAAACAAAGAATATGTTGTAGCTTTTGGCAGCAGAAGTCTGTCAGATACAGAAACTAGATACTCACAGACAGAAAAAGAGGCTTTAGCAATAGTGTGGGCTCGTGAATATTTTCACTTATACATTTATGGCAGCAAGTTCACCATCATATGAGATCACAAGGCATTGGAGTTGATATTTGGAAAAAGAACCTCCAAGCCTCCTGCTCATATAGAAAGATGGGTTTTAAGACTGCAGCAGTATGATTTCAATGTTGTATACAAGCCTGGAAAGAATAATCCTGTTGATTATATGTCAAGACACCAACTAAAAGAACAGTCTGAGAACAAAAACAGTGAAGAGACAGAAACATATGTGAGATTTTTAGCCATGAACAGTATTCCAAAAGCTATGAATTTTAGTGAAATACAAGAAACCATGAAAGACCCACTGTTACAAGCAGTTCAGTTTATAATCAGAAATAATAAATGGAATAACTGTTACGTACATTTATTACCTAAGGGGGTAGTCGTCGGTCCTACCAAATGTACGCACCAGTCTTGAGATAGTTATATTATTTGTGCGTTCGATTGATTCACGCACTGACGTGCACAATGCTGTGTGAGTTGCTTTGGACGCACGTGTAACCTAGTTGAGTAGTTTGTGACGTCAGGTTTTGAAGTGGAAACATGGAACTGGCTTGTGTCCATGATTGTAATTTTATATTGTGTATCCAATGGCATGTTGAAGGAAGCCATTTATTATTGTGATTTGTATTGGTCTTCAGGTCGAAGCCAATCGCAGTTATGTCACGTAAGTTATCGCCCACTTCTTATTTTAATGCTGCATAAAAAGGCCGCTCTACTACTAATCTAGCGGGAATTTTATCATTCCTAGAATGGATCTACAGAGTCGCTTGCCTTTAAGATTTGGATCGTAGACGGAGAATTCCTACGAGTAGAAGAAGTTATATTGTTTACCTTATGCACATGTTTTAAATGCCGTACATGCTTCAATGCCAAAGTCGTGGCACGGATGTAAAGAGAGGTTAGCCAACTGAAAGCCTTTAACTGATAGGATTATCGTATATGACTTTGTGTGAAATTATATGATGTACAACGCTATGTAGGATGAACGTCTGGGAATTTTAACAAATGTAATATGGAAGATTTCATCCCAGAGTATGTATACGTTACCATGATAGACGTCCTTGAAAGAAGGTCAACGGTCGTGACTGAGAAGGATATTATACGGTAACAGTTTTGTAATCCTTAGTCTATGGACAGAGGTCTTTACTAGAAGAGAATCTTCAGGAACTTTAGCAGCAATAATTAATATGTTGTCGTGTGATCTTTGCGCCTGTGACGATGTCCGTCTTGTCCACTTCGTGTCCTGGTGAATAAAATCTATGTAAAGTTACCAACGACTTGTGTGCTGCCAATACTTGACCAGTTCACCTAATTCAAGATACTTGTTGGTTTTCGTTTGAAAAAACATTGTTGACATTTATTCCGTTGTAACCATTCGCGTTTCAATTCATCACTATGAAAACGACACCAACAATAACATTCCTTATGAACAGTTCTGTAATGTGAACAGAGAAGATCTTAATATTTTCCACAGATTTAGAAATGAACTAACACTTACTGAAGATAATTTATTACTTAGAGGTTCAAGAATAGTAATTCCCACAACACTCCAAGGAAGAGCAGTAGATTTGGCCCATGAAGGACATCAAGACCATAGTCAAGAAAAAATTTGGTTCCCCAGATTAGACAAAAGGGTTGAAGAAACTGTTGCAAATTGTTTAGCTTGTCAAACTTGCACTGAAGGTGGAGCACACATGGCACCTTTGAAAATGTCTGAGCTTCCCAAAGCTCCATGGACAGAGGTCTCTGCAGATTTTTGTGGACCATTGCCATGTGGACAGTATATTCTTGTCATGGTAGATGAATATTCAAGATTTCCAGTTGCTGAAATCATTAATTCTACATCAGCAAGAACTGTCTTTCCTGTGATTGACAAGATATTTTCGACATTTGGAATTCCTGAAACTTTAAAAACAGATAATTGTTCACCATTTAACAGTCAAGACATGAACAATTTTATGCACCATGTTGGATGCAGACACAGAAGAATCACACCTTACTGGCCACGGGCAAACGGGGAGGTAGAAAGGATGATGAGAAACCTCAAGAAGGTCATTCAAACAGCCACAGTTGAAGGAAAGTGTTTGAGACAACAGCTGTATGCTTTCCTTAGAAATTATAGGGTAACACCTCATATGTCAACAGGCAAATCACCATATGAGCTCATGTTTCAAAGAACGGTCTCGATTAAGATTCCAACAGTTGAAACCAAAGAGAGTCAACCAGCCTCAACAGATTTACAGAGAAAAGATGCACAGGCAAAATACAGAATGAAGCAACATGCAGACCGTAGACTACGATCACAGCCGTCTCATCTGAAAGTAGGAGATTTTGTTTTAGTACGACAAGAACAAAACAGCAAATCAACTCCAAGGTTTAATCCAGAACCTTACCATATTATTAAAATCAGGGAAAACATGATAAGTGCGTCAGGTGAAGGCAGAGTTGTGACAAGAAATGTCTAATTTTTCAAGAAAGTCAACGGAAACCTGGCCAGATCAGCGAAAAAGAAATCACAACCAGATGATGATTACTTAGATGACATTGTCAGTCCTGAGTTGTCACCAACTGCCACAGAACCAGCTGACGTCACCATGGACAACAACAGGCAATTACCGCACACAGGCAGACCACAGCCTAGACACCGAAATGTCCCAAGACGTCTCAATGACTATGTTTTGTATTGACAATGACTCTGTCTGTCATTAGTGATGTTTGTAGAATGGTTTGAGTTTCATTGTGTTTTTGTTATTCAAGAAAGGGAGAGAATGTAGTGTCCTATCCAACATTTGAGAGATATATTTAGATATGAGAGGAAGAGTTACGGGACTTGAAAGAATGGCCGTTATGAGATGTTAGACATGTTTGTATCTCTATGTGTAATAAATGTTAAGAATGTCAAGAGTCTAGCATTATTTCATTTAGAGGATAGAAAACCACAAGGTTGAGGTGAAATTTCGCTCAGAAAAATGGGAGCCAAGGTGGAATGTGGAAAACAAATGACTTTAAGGATTTTACATGGAGAAAATGAAATCCTGAAAAGATAAATGAGTGAATGCTTTTGGTCAAAAAATAAAAATCCTCAGTGCTAGACGAGAAAAAAATTTTCATAGATACTAGCCAAGAGAAGTGTATTTGGTAGTAACAGTTGAGGGAAGTATACTCGATGGTACTAGCCAAGGGTAGTATATTATGTTATACTAGTCAAGGGAAGTATACTTGGTGGTACTTGCCAAGGGAAGTATACTCGATGGTACTAGCCATGTGTAGTATATTATGTTATACTAGTCAAGGGAAGTATACTTGGTGGTACTTGCCAAGGGAAGTATACTTGATGGTACTAGCCAAGGGAAGTACATTGTCCTAGTGAAGGGAGGTATACTCAGTTGTACTAGCCAAGGGAAGTGCATTTGGTTGTAATAGACCATGGACGTATACTTGATACTACTAGCCAAAGGTAGTATATTCGGTTATACTAGCCAAGGGAAGTATACTTAGTGGTACTTGCCAAGGTAAGTATTCTTGATGGTATTAGCCAATGGAAGTACACTCACTTGTCCTAGTGAAGGGATGTATACTCAGTTGTACTAGCCAAGGGAAGTGCATTTGGTTGTAATAGATGAGAGAAGTATACTTGATGGTACTAGCCAAGGAAAGTATACTTGGTGGTGCTAGCCAAAGGAAGTATACTCACTTGTCCTAGTGAAGGGAGGTATACTCAGCTGTACTAGCCAAAGGAAGTATACTTGGTGGCACTAGCCAAGGAAAGTACACACACTTGTACTAGCGAAGAGAGGTATACTCAGTTGTACTAGCCAAGGGAAGTATACTTGGTGGTACTAACCAAGGAAAGTACACTCACTTGTACTAGCGAAGAAAGGTATACTCAGTTGTACTAGCCAAGGGAAGTATACTTGTACTAGCGAAGAAAGGTATACTCAGTTGTACTAGCCAAGGGAAGTATACTTGGTGGTACTAGCTAAGTAAAATACACTCACTTGTACTAGCAAAGAGAGGTATACTCAGTTGTACTAGCCAAGGGAAGTATATTTTGTTTGAGACCATGTCAGAATAAACTAGTGGCCTTCATTTTCCTACTGGAGTATTTTATCTGTGCTGTTCCTACTGCAACACAACATCTAAGTCCAGAATCATTCTTTCTCTACATGCAACATGTTTATAGTTTACACATAAATATTTATATTTATTCACTTTTTGAAATTACCTGTAAACATGTTAGACTACATTGTTGAGGATTGTTGTATGGTCAGCGAGCATTTTGGTTTGAACTTGATTTGGATGGTCGCACTATGTAACACCTCTACTAAATAAAATGAGATAGTTCGCGTGTGGCGCTGTATGACGCGTTATGCTAGTTACAGTAGTCTTGTGTGTAGCCTTCGGGCTTAGAACAGTGTTTAATAACTGTGTGGTATAACCACTAATGAATATATCTAACCGTTAATATAATGCTGGTAAAGCAATAATAAAATAATGTGTAAGGACCATTGAGTCCGGAGTTATGTAAGTCGGTATTATTAAACGCAATAATTATTAGGCACGAAAGTCATGAAATACGAGCGCAGATATAATATGTAACGGCTGATAGAGCCCGGCTATGAATGCCAAAAGTGAATTAATATTATAGACAGAGTTTTCAATGTGTGGATCACTCCTTCATGTCACTATTAGCAGAAATATAATAATTATGCCAAATGCTGGTAAAATAGATTTGGTCAAAGACATGAACAATATGTAAAACGGTTACCTGACAGACGTGCAATGTCTGATAAGATTTAAACTTTAAACTGTCATAGCAAGTGTCTTCAATGTGAAATGTTTTATTGTCGAAATACATTATGAACGATGAGTTATTATTTAAAATGTTGAATCATCAGAACGAGACTTGTTCCCTGAAGTCTTCTGCGAGTTTTAGTTATGTTACATGACTATTGACCGTTAACCTTCAAGGTTGGTTCAAGAATACAACACTCTGTCAAGCTACTAATGATTGAAATAATAAAACACTGACAGTCAATATGTATACATGAAGTTTAATGAAAGAAACGCTGATACTAAACTACCAAAATAACAAAGATAAACCCAATGTTGCAGTAGAAAGATACTCCGTGATAGACAGATCAGATGAATTTATAATGCATGAAGTAAAACATAATATTAGCCCAACTATATAAGACGAAAGTCTGCAACATACATACACTTTTTTGCTAGCTTGTTTGCCAGACAGCCACAGAAATCACACCAGCAGCATCAGATTTATCAGTGAGTTAGGCATTTACCTTATGTGTGTGTTATCAATACAACAACCAGTGACTGAAAATCCCATAGTCTCCACCTCACAATAACAACACTGAAGATTAGCCATTCATACTACATAATTATCACTGGCGACAAGTGATTTATGTGAACTATCATCATTATCAGGTGTCATCATATATCTGTAGCAGCATCCTATTTATAATGACATCTATTACTGGCCACTTAAGAAACATTTTCTAGTCATGAGACTTAGTAACAAGCATTGAGTGGCAGGGTGGTTAGAGGGCATGCTTCTCAAAGCAAAAGTTATAGGGTTTGAAACTAGGTAATGTCACTGATAATAGGTCTTTTTTTCTGGGTGGTCGTTATTGTTGATAAATCAATCATTTAATGCTTGTGCATTGAGTGTGGGTCATTGGTATTGAGGAATGTTATTATCACCACTGTTGCAAACGTGATTGTTGAATACTGTGTGCACTGTCACTCACCACACAGCTCACGTACGAGTCATGGATGTCAATAAAGGTTGTAAACGCCTGGAACAGTTCGATACTGTTTATTACGTTACAACACACAACGAAGTCACGATGACATCAACAAAGACACAATTCATGATAACTCAAATGCATCTGGCATACACATTCTCCACCTGTCTCAAACTCCTCAAAGACTGCACAACACGGCAGTTATATTAATTATGGCCTTACAAATCTCTACATGTCTCAAACTCCTCAAAGACTGCACAACACGGCAGTTATATTAATTATGGCCTTACAAATCTCTACATGTCTCAAACTCCTCAAAGACTGCACAACACGGCAGTTATATTTATTATGGCCTTACAAATCTCTACATGTCTCAAACTCCTCAAAGACTGCACAACACGGCAGTTATATTAATTATGGCCTTACAAATCTCTACATGTCTCAAACTCCTCAAAGACTGCACAACACGGCAGTTATATTAATTATGGCCTTACAAATCTCTACATGTCTCAAACTCCTCAAAGACTGCACAACACGGCAGTTATATTAATTATGGCCTTACAAATCTCTACATGTCTCAACCTCCTTAAAGACTGCACAACACGGCAGTTATATTAATTATGGCCTTACAAATCTCTACATGTCTCAAACTCCTCAAAGACTGCACAACACGGCAGTTATATTAATTATGGCCTTACACATCTCTACATGTCTCAAACTCCTCAAAGACTGCACAACACGGCAGTTATATTAATTATGGCCTTACAAATCTCTATATGTCTCAAACTCCTCAAAGACTGCACAACACGGCAGTTATATTAATTATGGCCTTGCACATTTCTACAGCCCTGATCAGGCATTCCCTTAGGAAAACACCGCCATACACTTAGAAAACACAGGGCTTGCGACCACACCGGTCTACGCCCAAAAACACACTCTTCTGACAGCACACTCACAGGGCACACCCTGTGAACCCCTGTCATGAGACTCAGTTGTTTTTAGAACACCACTCACAATACATGCCGCTTAGCCGCGAGAGCTAATCACCCCCGGCTCAAAACACTACAAGATAAATATATCTCAACACTAGAGATAAACAGCGTTCTTCACGCTTTTCTTGTACTCTGTCTCATGACTCTAGGAGAAGATATTTTTAACAAATCGATTCCTAATCGGCAAGCAAGTACCATAATTCAAAAATTCAATCTGTCCCACAACATACTAAGATTTTCTTCCCTTTGACCTTAACATTTACACCGCCCCTGGGGAAAAAAATGATTCTATCATTTTTTTCTAAAACAGTTACATCAACAAAAAAATCAAGGGAGGGCAAAACTCTAATACATACCTACAAAAATTAACTTATGTTAAGGGAAAAGAATATACCTACATAAAATATCAACATTAAATGAAAAAAATAGAAAATGGAGCATCCAACGTAATCGTCTAAGTACATCAGAATTAATCTAATACAAAACCAAGTTACGTATATTGGACCCAAATGAAAACAGGAAACAATCAATAGCAAGAGAAAGGACAAGATCAAGCAAAAGAAGAATGATCTATAATGCAGTAAAGTAAGAAATCAGAATATGAGTGGGGGAAAAAAAATACCACGTGTTAACAATTAAGTCAAACAACTCTACACATATAAAATAAATACCACCATTACATCTGGATACATTATATCACACCATGTAATTAACTTAACAATACAAAGAATAAAAGTATAAGTGTCGAAAGAAGAAGAAGTGCACAAATAGAAACAAGTGAAGCGAATATGACACATGGGAGCATAAACAAGACATTAACCAATACCGAAAAGATAACAGAAAAGATGGAACGAAATGAAGAATAACCGGCAAAGGCAGACAGAAAGCAAAGACACGAATGAAGAGAAAGTCAATAACAATACATACTAATAACAGTCTCAATCAAACAAGGTATTGTAATCAATAAATACAATCATAACAGAAAAGCATCGAAGAAAGAAAAAAAATTAATGTATATATGTATACAAAACATAGAAGAAAGCTATAACTAAATACAGCATAATAAGTAATTTAACTAAGTTAAAATTATTCATAACTAACAATAAATTGATCTAGACATCACGCAAACAAAAAATGTTAACGCTATCAAAAAGTTTTGGCTGACGTATAGTCACGCGATAGATAAAGAATACATCATAATATCAACAAACAACAAAAAAAAACTTATTAGAGAACCAATGTCAATGCACACAATCAACCATAACGCACAGTCAAGCGTTGGGACCAGAAAAATTATTAAATGTTTGAAAACAAAAAAATCAATTTTTCCCAAAAAAGTACAATGTAAAAATATTTCGCAACGATAAGTTACACCGAATAGCATTTCATATTTAAGTAAATTAGAGCTATAATTAATAAACTAATAAAGAAATTATCTTCACCAAAATTAATTGACATTAAAAAAAAATCTCTATCTCAATGTAAACACCAATCAATACACGTACGTTCTTTTTTTTTTTTCTCTTTTTTTTTCTTCTAAAAAATACGTCATAGAAAAATCACATGGACAACATACTGTTAACTACATACAAAGTTATAAATATATAAGTACAACATAATTTAAATAGAGTATGTGATATAATTATCTGTCTAGATTCAGGTATCGTTCTAGAAAAATCAGTGTTTCGGACTACATTATCAAATTCAAATACAAAATTTTCAATAATACAATCAAGTAACGTTTCCAAAATTACATTTAACTGTAATGTTTACTGTTTATTATCAGAGTACTAATATATTAACCAATTATGGGATCAACTCTCGAGACAAAAATTTAAATAAATTGAGTAAAGTTAATCAAAGACTTTTCTGAAGGTGACTACCGCACCATATAAACTAATGAGTTTGTGCATTGGCTGGCAATCTCATGCATTAAAAAAAATTATCTAAAAAACACAGCTGCAAAAATTCCAAGTTCAACACAGTAGTACAAAAATAAATAATATGGACCAAATAGACATAGTCTTATGACTTAAATGTGGGGATATCATAATCCACCGCTTACATCATCAGGTTAAGAATAAGTCAGTACAAACTGTTATGTTACACATTATTTCAATCATAACACGTACAATATTCATCAAAATACAATAATATAAGAATCACAAGAAAAATCTAATAATAAGACATCAGAACATCTTCATAAGAAAACACATGATATTCGAATACAATCGCATAAAATACTATGCTATACAATACAATAATATTTACTGTTCTAAAAAAAACTTAAACAGAAAAAAAAAAAAAAAAAAATCTCCAGCGGACTTGTAAACATGTCATCACGCCAACAAGTAACATATCCCTTGCGTAGTTAGCACGGGGACAGGTTCCGCTTGAACAGATACACCTGAGCGCGAAGGCGACCTACTTTCTTGACAGCTACCGTAAACATGGGGAGCGCTGAGTTTTACCGTAAAGCTGTGAATAAATACAAATGAAAATATCCCTTTTAATCACTTGTGAGATTTAATTAGGGTAAACGGAAATTCAATCACACGATTACCCAACTCTGCGGCTGTGAACACCTGGTTTCTTCACGATGCTATCGACTCTTCCATCATTACATAGTACACAACATGGGATGCTTATGCACAACTTGACAATAGCTGGAGGTCGTCCCTGCTGTATTCTGTAATAAACTTTTACACTTAACACAACGAGATGCTATCTCGACATCAAAATTAGAATAAGCAGTACCATTCAATAGACGATTATTATTCTTATTACCCTGCTTATAAAACATCTTAAGCTTCCGCTGAGGAAAGTCACTCTGGCGATGTGAAGTGAAATTTGGGAATTCATTCTGTTTATAAAAAACATTGCCATTTCCTCTATTGTGATCATTGTTATTTTTATGAATCAAGTTAGCATTGTTTTTATTACTCTTTTTCCTTTGACATATATATCTATCAAATAAGCCTTGTTTTCTTCCAGAAAAATTACTGTAAGACTCTTTAGTTTTTCCAAAATTCTTACATTCAAAATTGTTTGATCTGTTAAATTGCCTCTTATATCTTTGAGGACAAAAATTATTATTTGCTGAATTCCCTTTGTACTTTTCGACCTCAGGGTTATTTCTCTTATGAAGACTGTTTTTATTTTTCTCTGTTGGAATATGCTTACTAATTGCGTCAAACTGACTGAGCTGAGTTTGACAAGTAGTAGGACTGACAGTATCTTTATTGCTCTGCACATTATGGTCCTCCTTTTTAGGACGGGTGTTAATAGTTTTATTTTCTGCTGTCAACCTATGAAAATTTCCATCAGCAGATAAATGTTTGCTCTTAAGAGTTTTGACCCGAATTTTATGACCTTTCTTTTCATGATCAACTGTTTCTGTAGACTTATCTTGGTTATTCTGACGCCAAGAATCAGCATTAACAGCAATGTTGTCATAAATTCGTGTGAAATTATATTTCCCACGAAAGGATCGTTGTCCATTTTGTCTGACCTGTCTGTCAGCAAAAAGTGTATGTGGCTGACTTTTTGCAGTAGTGGCTTGTTGAAAAACAATTTTCTGTCTATCGCTGTCAACATGCACAGTAGAATACCTGTTCTTGTCTAAGAAAAAATCAAGAAGACCATCTACTCTCCTTCTAAGATTTGTTATTTCAACCTGTTTATGTGAAATTTCATCACTAAGCTTCTTATTCGAATTCTGAATTCTAGCCATCTTCTCTTTCTCAGCCTTTAACTCTTTTAATCTCTTTTCCTCATTGACTTCTTTATTTGTTCTCCTCTGTGTCAACTCTATCTGTAGTGCCTTGGTTTCACTATCCTGGCTATTTATAAGCTCAATAACCCTTTCTGGTAATACCGCATTCTTTTCTTTAAGTTGGCGACCGAGGACAATGTTATAGTTTAATAGACCAACAAGTGTTTTATTATAGGACTTTTCAAGTTGCCTCTTATCTTCCAACTGAGTTTTCAACTCTTTGATTTCGCTTACTGCAGACTTCAAACTTGCGTGCTCCCCAGCAAGTTCCGAGTTTGATTTATCCAAATCATCTGTGAGCTTAGCCAATTTTTTCTGAAGTTTACTCTCTTCAGCAATATTCTTTGAACACTTTTTTCTTTCCTGTCTGTTGACTCTTACTTCCTCATCTTCTAACTTTTTTCCCTGATTGTCAGAGATGCCGTAGAAAATTAACGTGTGTATATTTCTTACTATATGATCATGTTTAACATTCATATAGTGGTATGCAAATGAACGAAAGTAAGTTAATAACCATGCCAAATCCTCTGCCATTCTTAAATGAGGATGAGACTGAAAATTGTCCCTAGCAAAATATCTTAGGGCTCTTGACACATTAATCAAAAATTTGTCCATTACTTCGGCTTCAAGGGCTGGGCCTGTAAAATTATCATCATCTCTAGCTTCCTTCAATAAATATTCCAATATAGGCATCATATCATCAGGATCCCTATCAATATCTAGATCCATAGTGACTTATCTATCGAGTTCACTGTATATGTAATCACCTATACATATTATTGAGGTTGGACAATTACCTTTCCAGCTCACAAAGCTAACTATTTGTCAAGAAATGAGATTATTTCTCAATTCTGTATCACCAATTCCTTTTTCTTATTGTACCTTTTTCCAAGTCATATCATTATCAGGAAAGTCTATATATGTCGTAAAGCCATAAATTACTCATGCATCAAATCCTATAATCTATCGATATAGATATCGACAATAACAACAACAGATATCAATAGAATAGGTAATGTGAAATTCAGGAAGACTCGACGGCATACATGAAGCAACACAATTCACACAATATAAACCACTTATCTTCTGAAAATGACCCTGATCCTTTCCGCCAAGACACTGGATATCACAAAGATTTATCAACAATAACGACCACCCAGAAAAAAAGACCTATTATCAGTTGATTAGTCCAGAGATCACTGCTACACATGAGAACCCTTTATTAGCGGTTCAATATTATTATATGAAAATATGTGCTGAACCTTATGTTGGAGAATCGTCGCTAAACGAGATTAGGTTTAGAAGCCATCTGAAATATTGTTTATAAGCTGACGTGCTCAGTCAGTGAAGTCAGATGATATATATGTATGGGAGATACTGAGGGCTTGGCTACTGACAGTCCATTATAATATTATTCTACATGAGTGCCCATGTAACATAACATTGCAAGACCAGTTATCCACTGTACCATGATGTATTATGCCAACCTGTGATTTGTCACTATCTGTGCTGTCGAGTGTGTACGTCCAATTAAACTTTAGTAAAGGTACACAGTCGTTGGTGTCGATGACTTCCAGCCATACATGAGTGTGAGAAAAGAACATTTGCCAACACCACGAACCCTTATTATCATTCGCACATTATACACTCAATCCATGTCTACACACCACTGCGAAGGTCAAGTTGACATTCCATACACTACAGTGGAGCAAACAACACCATAGAGATCTTATCAACTGATGATGATGATGTCTGCTTCCATCCACTTATATTTATCCTTTTGGTGGATATCATTAACGGGAATAGAATAACAACTTTATCAACGGGCATCCCTTTTCTCTTCTTGAAAGTCACTACATGTTTGGTTCCAAGATGGCTTCACTCGTGAGCTGTCACTCACGTTTGGATACAGATAATGAATCTGTCCTAAAGTTAGTCATTCATAAAACATTGCATTGCTCTGTAGATTTGATCATGAACAATTGACTGCATTCTACAGAATATAGTGCTGCTAGGAATCGAAGTCGTTTTCATCGAGTCAAATATATTCTCTTAGACATTCAAATCGTACCTATCGAAAATGGTGGCTTCGTACGAGAGTTCATAAGAGTATCTTTGATTACCTTGGTATAAGAAATATGATTCTGCCATTCCTTGGCAATACGAATAAACACTGGGGTAAAGCATACACGATAGGTCTAGACGACTATCACTTTCCCCATACTGGCCACCAACTGATAATAGGTCTTTTTTTCTGGGTGGTCGTTATTGTTGATAAATCAATCATTTAATGCTTGTGCATTGAGTGTGGGTTATTGGTATTGAGGAATGTTATTATCACCACTGTTGCAAACGTGATTGTTGAATACTGTGTGCACTGTCACTCACCACACAGCTCACGTACGAGTCATGGATGTCAATAAAGGTTGTAAACGCCTGGAACAGTTCGATACTGTTTATTACGTTACAACACACAACGAAGTCACGATGACATCAACAAAGACACAATTCATGATAACTCAAATGCATCTGGCATACAAATTCTCCACCTGTCTCAAACTCCTCAAAGACTGCACAACACGGCAGTTATATTAATTATGGCCTTACAAATCTCTACATGTCTCAAACTCCTCAAAGACTGCACAACACGGCAGTTATATTAATTATGGCCTTACAAATCTCTACATGTCTCAAACTCCTCAAAGACTGCACAACACGGCAGTTATATTAATTATGGCCTTACAAATCTCTACATGTCTCAAACTCCTCAAAGACTGCACAACACGGCAGTTATATTAATTATGGCCTTACAAATCTCTACATGTCTCAAACTCCTCAAAGACTGCACAACACGGCAGTTATATTAATTATGGCCTTACAAATCTCTACATGTCTCAACTCCTTAAAGACTGCACAACACGGCAGTTATATTAATTATGGCCTTACAAATCTCTACATGTCTCAAACTCCTCAAAGACTGCACAACACGGCAGTTATATTAATTATGGCCTTACACATCTCTACATGTCTCAAACTCCTCAAAGACTGCACAACACGGCAGTTATATTAATTATGGCCTTACAAATCTCTATATGTCTCAAACTCCTCAAAGACTGCACAACACGGCAGTTATATTAATTATGGCCTTGCACATTTCTACAGCCCTGATCAGGCATTCCCTTAGGAAAACACCGCCATACACTTAGAAAACACAGGGCTTGCGACCACACCGGTCTACGCCCAAAAACACACTCTTCTGACAGCACACTCACAGGGCACACCCTGTGAACCCCTGTCATGAGACTCAGTTGTTTTTTAGAACACCACTCACAATACATGCCGCTTAGCCGCGAGAGCTAATCACCCCCGGCTCAAAACACTACAAGATAAATATATCTCAACACTAGAGATAAACAGCGTTCTTCACGCTTTTCTTGTACTCTGTCTCATGACTCTAGGAGAAGATATTTTTAACAAATCGATTCCTAATCGGCAAGCAAGTACCATAATTCAAAAATTCAATCTGTCCCACAACATACTAAGATTTTCTTTCCTTTGACCTTAACAGTCACACTCCCTTAAACACAGTTACTCTGCTCATAAGTAAGGGAAGGCAAAGACAGCGAGGAAGAAAATCAGTCACCCCATCTAAAAATGTTGACACCAAATGTAGTGAAGTGTCTAACACTCTACTCCCCTACAGCAGTATCTGCTATGGAACTACTTTTACCTAATATTAGTAACATCTGTTTGGTGTAACTGTTGCATGATGGTAAATGATATATGAAGAATAAAAATCAGGGTACAGATTAATGGTCATAAAAATCTGATAGGACTGTTTATGACCGTCTGGACTAAGTTATATGTAGTATAAGCTGATGTAAACATACGATACAAGCTCTGGGGCTACAACTCTCACAATCATTCTGATCATCCCAATTTGTATTTTCAGGTTTACTAGTGGACATAAAGAGTAAACATCTTGCTTAAAAACTTTCTACTGAATTCACAGCACATGTAAATAAAATCTAATTTTTACACACACAACAGGTATCTTGACACACTAGAATGAAGAGTGGAGTTTAAGCGTCTGGTTCAAAATCAACCAATTCCTCCGACTACAGACACAGCATGAACAAGACCTACCTCCAGTTCATTCAGTCTGTCGTTTACTTTGTTCACCACATTCTTCCACTGTGTGTTCAGCTCTTCGCATTTTTTTTTAAATTCAATCGTTTCATCTGAAACATCCACCTCTCTTGGCTCTTGGGCTAATACTTGCTGGTTCACAAAGTCTAATGACGTCTGTCTGCTCATGAGCTCACTTCTGTAGTCCTTTTGTAAAAAAAATAATTTCTCACATTTTGAAAACTTGCAACATTCAGATAAGGAAATTACTGGATAATTCAAGCCTTTAACACCAGCAGACATAAGTACTGTCAATCATCCCTCTTCGCGTATTCGCGCGAGATAAAGTGTAACCCATTTTTGCCATTTGCGGGTATTCGCAGCAATGCGCAGTAAGCTAAAGATTTCAAGGTCCCTACTGCACAGCAAGGTGATAAATAAACAAACAACACACATAGGTATGTTATCAGGCACTCAGTGAGAAATAAATAAGTAGAAGACTAGACAACAGAAAAACAACATAAGTGATAGGCTGGCAGAGAGGATAGCAGCGATTCGATCCTGTGGCTAGGTGGTGGGTGCCGTTCGGAAGGTCCTGGTTCGATTCCCTGTAAGCCAATCACTTCTGTATTTTACTTTCCATTAAAAATATTGGGTGTTTCAAAATTAGTTTTACGATAGAAACTGAATATATATATTTTAATGACACAAGGTACGTAAAGTATGAATGGCAAAATAATGTAGTTAAATACATACATTTTAATGCACTTTAGTTGCCATGCCACAAACTGCTATTACGATCGTTCTGATACATTTGGAAACAAAATTATTGGCTGAAGTTCTATCCCATTCATTCTCAAATTATGTCTTTCTCCCTCTATACTCATTCGACCTCATCCTCCTAACTATCAAGAATTTCTGTAGTTATTTATGTACCATTTTGGTGTCCACTTTTTATTTAATATGATCCACAATATGTTCTGTTTACTATGTTTCTTCTTTGCACAATCTAGCATTTTAAATATTTCTTTTTTGGTTCTCATCTGCTGAATGCAGCAGAACAACTATTAATGTTATTAATTTACTTGGTAAAAAAGGTAAAGGTTCCCGTTACATGCCCATTGAGGCATACTGGGAACATGGTGTTAGGCCCATATTTTCTTGACAACTAGGGGTGATGTGATCAGCATCACACTGGGCGCCTTTAACCTTCCCAGAGTTGCTCTGGTTCCCAATTCATGAGGCTGGGTTGACCCCAGAGCCGTTTGCAGTCTAAAAAATTTCACCTCAACTGGGGATCGAACTTGATGAAAAGCTGGTAACAAATCGTACAGTATTTTTGCAGTGATTTCTTCTACTTCGTACACTCTCAGACGTCTACTTGAATGTTTTACAAGAAAGCAGTAGTCAGTTTGAGGCTATTTGAATCTCCATAGAGCTTTACCATGAATGGTATTGGTGTCAACCGTATGCGCTTGCAGTGATTTCAAAGTTCCAATTATCTTATATCCTGATGAAAACTCAATTACATTGCTGAAACTTTTATTTTTATGATGATAAATTACGTTACTGAAACTTTTATTTTTATAATGATAAATTACATTACTGAAACTTTTATTTTTATGATGATAAATTACATTACTGAAACTTTTATGTTTATGATGATAAATTACATTACTGAAACTTTTATTTTTATGATGATAAATTACAGCTGCTTTTAATACAAAATGTGTAAATAATCAAGGTGGTTGTTGTAAAACTGGAAGAAAATAAAAATAAAAAAGAACATAAAAATTTTTAAAAATTGGCATTGAGTAAGTTTTACAAGGGGTGGGCGCAAGAGGGATCGTGGCTGCATCAGTGTATGATTTATTGAAACTGTTGGGGCTGAAGGGACAGTCGAGAACAAGGGCACTGAAGAGGCTTAGTGAAACTGCCGAAAAGGCATCATGCTGGCTGTGGAACAACCACAATGGGCTATGGAAATCGTGACAGTAAACTCTGCGGTACTGAAAACACCAGGAATTTTTCTAAGTCCACAATACGTAGAGTTTTTCGGTGTACTGGTGAAAGGGCTATGACTGACTGGCAACATGCGGCGTTTATTATAAGAGGTGTTGGGCACAGAATTTCAGTTGCTAGCGCGCAGTGGCTAACCTCGTCGGCTTCGCGCAGGTGTGTCAGTGTCTGTCCCTAGTCGTGCGACAGAACGAACGGAATAATTTGTCTTCTCTTTGTTACTTTCACAATTGCCTCCATGGCTGGCGGAGTTGTGGATTTTAAAGTTGCTACCAAAGTTAAATGGGTTCATTTTCGATACAAGACAACAGGAGGCTGAGACACTTGGGAGTCATGACCCAAGTGGGCCCGCCCCCCTTAGAGTGTAAAGGAGTATACAGGGCCGAAACACTTGTTCGACGGGGGGACTACTTCTGATCATATTGCCTCCTGTTGTATCGCTCTGTAAAGAGTTTCCTATCATACAACTGAATGATACAACGAAAACACTGAACAATTTTTCTCCTAATTTTAATTTAATCTTTGGTCTTGCCAAATCAAAAGCATGGAAACTAAAAATAGACATTTTCAAACAAACCAGCCTGTTAAGCCCCTGTGTAGTAAAGAGACAAAAACAACTATCACTTTCATAATTAACAAATTTGAACCAACTCATTTTACATGATAAAACAATAAAACATACCTTGTATTCATTCAGCATAATCTCAATGTCTGTCAAAGTCCTGAGCTCCCTGCTAGCATTCTCTTCAAGTGACCTGCTAATCTCCTCAATCCTAGCTGTGAGTTCATTCAGTGTCTGACGAGATTGCATGAGCTCCATCTGAACCTGATGGAGGCACTCTAGTGTCTCAACTATGCCGTTCTCAAGCTGTGTCCATTCTTCCTCATAGCCTTGCAACTTGTCTGTGTAATAGTCGTCGAACGGCATCAGCATGTTGCCAACACCAATTACCCTGTTTTTGAGGAGCAGTTGGTTCTTCATTTCTTCACTGAATTCCTGCAAACAAAACAGTAAGAAATGTCAAACGCTTGTCACAAAAATAGATCCATTACTGAAAAAAGACAAGTGTTTTCGTGTTATTGGAGAGAAAAGCAGATCACTTATTAACAGTACAAATACATATTTACATTTGTTGTGTGCCAGAAAAGGCTCACCGCATTCCAGGGGTGGACTGACTGTGATCTGGGCCCAAAGGCAGTAAGGGATTGTTTACTTGACAGTTGATTAAGCTAAATGACGGTTAATGTAGAGTGGGCCCCATACAGCTGTAGGCCATAGGCATGCCCAATTGCCTTACTGTTCAGTCTGCCCCTGCTGGAGTCTACCAGGACATAAGCAGATCTTCTAGTGCTTCCACAATGCCTTAAAATTATTAAATCTTCCAATGCTTTTTACTAGTGCTTGCCGAGTTACTTAACTAAAACTCTCTACCAGTTATGAATGTATTAATTTCACAATCCACACAGATATAATGGCAAATAACTGCCAGGACACAATGATAAGTAATCTGAAGATACATTTGTTTTTAACTGACAAATATTGTCCCTTACATCTTTGCTGCAGTAAAGCATGTTTGGGAGGCATACCTAGGTGAGAAGTATTCTGCCTAGCAAATATAACTATACAATACCAAGGTCTGTAGCAGCTGTCTCATCTGCAGCGAGAAACCATGGCCTCTTGTGTGACAGGAAAAAATCTTCTACTGTTAGTAATTTTCCAATATAAAACTACTGTCTCACTGTTATGATGCCACTGCCCAAACCTGTTTTTTATTGCATGAAAGTTGTCTCCCATACGTTTAACCATTTTGCTTATGTCACGTAAATACAAAAGCTACAAAGCATTTCAGCAAGTTAAAGTTTTCTTAAGGTATTTCTTCAGCTCACGTCACACATTAAAAGCAGCTTAAACTGTGTTTCAAACTGTTCCCTTACATAAACCTTTAACTTACCGAAACCTTCTCAATCTGGGCTTCTACACCTGCAGTATCACGAAGACGTGAGGTAAAAACATGCTTGATGCAGGTTAGTTTCATCTTTGCTGAGATTAACCATGATGAAAGTGCAGCAACTTCTGCCAGAAACCTAGCCATCTGGTCACCAAGACATTCAGTTCTGTTAAGAAAAATGGTGACTTTCTATAACTGAAGATTTAAACCAAATATGATTTAATTTTGGCTGTTGAGTTTCATAATTATCATCATCATTTTCCTGTGCACTACATACTTAGCTTGGAGCCATAATTGCTGCTGATCCCCGTACAGGAATCCTGCACTTGGTGCAGTCACATGTTCTTGCACAGGTGGCTTCTGTGGAAATTTTTTACATGATGAGGCAGCCAGTTCCATGCACTTGGTGCAGTCACAAGTTCTTGCACAGGTGGCTTCTGTGGAAATTTTTTACACGATGAGGTAGCTAGTCCCATGCACTTGGTGCAGTCACTTGTTCTTGCACAGGTGGCTTCTGTGGACATTTTTTACATGATGAGGTAGCCAGTCCCATGCACTTGGTGCAGTCACATGTTCTTGCACAGGTGGCTTCTGTGGAAATTTTTTACATGATGAGGTAGCCAGTCCCATGCACTTGGTGCAGTCACATGTTCTTGCACAGGTGGCTTCTGTGGAAATTTTTTACATGATGAGGTAGCTAGTCCCATGCACAAACTTATATTAGCCACCTTGTGTGACATGCCTGAGGGTGTAATAGTCCTGTTCTTTTTATGCCTCTTCAGAGACCCCCGAGAACTTCATGAGACATTGCAGCACTACTGTTATAATATATATATACCAGTAAAATGTATATGTGTGTGTTTATGCATGTGTGTTTAGCTTACGCACCTCTAACATCAAAATATGATCATTTACCACTGGCTGCAAACCTTGTGAAATTTGGAAAAGCTGATGATTCTCAGTGTCCCTTAAGCCAGGAGAGGCAGACAATAGACCTTGAATTCGCAGTATGCAAGGTTTCGGTAGGACAAAGGCAATAATACATTGTGACACAAGAGTACTAAATAAGCTAGTTGCTACAACAGACTTGGCAAGGTTGAAGGCAGGTTGCGACACTAAGCCGAATGTTACAAATAGATGCTTTCTAAAGACAGGAAGTTAACATATTCCAAACCAAATATTCACATACCATCAGTGGCGGTTCCGAAAGGTTGTCATTGGGGGTGCTGCACTGTTCATTCATTTAAAATACTATACATAACACTCACAATTTGTGACCACCTTGTAAAATATCAACCCAGACACAAATGTGTCTAACCTATTTAAAAGTGAAGTCCATTTTTCTGTCTTTCTTTGTTACAAAAACTTCAATAACTCTGTCATTGAAATCACTGCAGGAATCAATCATTTTACTCTCGATGCTTAGCATGGCTAATGCTGAAAGGCGGTTTTCAGATATGGTGCTCCGTAGGAATGTTTCTGTTTCTTTTCACCTCTTCATTGTGTTTATTAATATTTAATTTGTATGCCTCGCTTAACTGTGAAGAAATATCCAGTCCCCAGCATCCCCAATGCTACAACGTATCTAACGTGGACTGTGCTATTTTCGTGTTTCTGAAGCTTGCTTTGCAAATATATCAGATCCGTTACGCCTGTCTTTGTCCATGTCTTATCACCGTTAAAAAGTAAACAAGAAAAACAAAATAATGCATTCTTTACATTACAGCCACACAACCAGTCATGATGTTCATAAATTTCTCTGTTAAATTTTCTCTCGTATGTACTGTTCCTGCTAGTCGAGGTCTGGATAATTTTTAGATTCGGAAGAGGCCGACCTAGTGTTTTTACACGGCATTTTTCAGCCAACGACAATCGCGAAAAAACACATGCCAAGTCCTCCTGTCACGTGCCATCATCTCAAGTTCTTTCCACGTTCTCCTCATCATTTTCACCTCTGTTTCCAGCTCTCTTCTCCATGTGCTTCTTGGTTTACCTCTGTCTCTCTTGCCCTGGGGGTTCCAGAATAAGGACTGCATTGTAATGCTATCAACAGGTTTCCTCAGTGTGTGTCCTATCCATCGCCTTCTTCTCATCTCTTGTTCCACTGGCACTTGTCTGGTTCTTGTCACCAGTTCCACGTTGGTAACCTTGTCATACCATTTTAATCCTTCTATTCTAAGCAAGCACCCATTTATGAAAGTCTGTAGCTTTTTGGTTGTTGTCTTTGTTGTTCTCCATATTTCAGAGCCATATAATAGTACTGACTTCACATTTGAGTTGAAGATTCTTATTTTCGTGTTGGATCTGATTTCTCTTGATCTCCATATACGAGGGCAAGTCAGTAAATAGGTCACAAATGGCTATTAAAAAAACTAAATGAGATACGAACTTGAAAACCATTTATTATTGCACTTACATTTCCCCTTATTTCTCATCATAATCTCCATCAACATTGATACACTTATCCCATTGCTTTATCAGCCTCAAAACCTGCAGCATATGAGACTTTGGTCTGCTGTCTCAGTCACATTTGCACCTCACGTTCAACCTCTTCGTCATCCGCGAACCGTTTGCCGCCAAGGTGAGTTTTTAGTGAAACAAACAAGTGGAAATCACTTGGGGCTAAGTCGGGGCTGTAAGGCAGATGTTCAAGAAGTTGCCACCCTAGTTGTTCAATTTTCTCCTGGGTTAATCGAGCCGTATGTGGTCTGGCATTGTTGTGATGGAGCAGTACTCCTGTAGTCAGTAGGCCTGGACGTTTTCTTCGAATTGCATCCCGAAGCATCAACAGAACTTCACAGTACGATGTAGCATTCACATTCTCACATTTCTTCTGGAAATTGGTTAACAGCACTCCTCGAGAATCCCAAAACACTGTAAGCGTAACCTTCCCTGCTGATGGCGTAACCTTGCATTTTTTGGCAGAAGGTGAAGAAGGATGTTTCCATTGCATTGAAGCACGCTTTGATTCAGGTTGGTAGTGATGCACCCATGATTCGTCCCCAGTAACAATCCTGTTAAGCATGTCTTCTACTTCATCTGCGTACCGAGAGAGATGTTGCAAGGACAGGCCGATCTGGTTCATTTTGTGTTCCTCAGTCAGTTGTCTGGGCACACACCGTGAGCACACTTTCCGAAAATTCAAACGATCATGCATTATGCTGTAGGCTAAACCATGAGAACACCCTATTGCAGTTGCTACACTGTCTATCGTTACTCGCCTGTCAGTTCGAATCATCTCCCCCAACCGCCGCACAGAAGCTTCTGTCACAATCTGAAGAGGACGAACAGGTCGGTCTTCATCAGCAATTTTTTAGCGTCCTTGAGAAAATTTATCGACCCAGTTATGTACCGCTTTACGCGACAAACACTTCTCACAGTAAACATGCTCTTATAAATTTCCTTTGCAGGAAGTCCTTCTGCCCCCCCTCCCCCCCCCCCCCCCCCCCCCCCCCCCCAAAAAAAAACAACGCACAACAGCACGCTGTTTTTCGGTCGTACACTCTACGAGCACGGTCGCCATTTTTATCTGAGCTGCGCATGCGACACCTAGCGTCTGCTACCTAAAGTAATCACTAAGCTGGATGTTGCTGCCACCTAATGACACCTTTAGAAACTATCAACTACAATTTTTAGGTAAAAAGAAAAAAGTAAAGGAACCCGTTACACGCCCATTGAGGCATATTGGGAATATGGTGTTAGGCCCATATTATCTTGACCGTCGGCACACTAGGGGTGATGTGGTCGGCATCACGCCGGCCGCCTTAACCTTCCCAGAGTAGCTCTGGTACCCATTTGGGGCTGGGTCGACCCAGGAGCCGTTTGTGGCCTAAAAATTTTCCGCCTCATCTGGGGATCGAACCATAGACCACTGCGCTAGGAAGCCAGTGCACTAACCACTATGCTACCGCGGCTCCGTACAATTTTTAGCTATCCCATATCAGTTTGTGACCTACTTACTGTCTTCCCCTCGTATTTCCCAATGCAATGAATGCCCCGCTTGCTTTTTGTATTCTTATTTTTATATCACTGACTGTCCCTCCAATTTTGTCTATGTTGCTGCCAAGATGTGTATACGATTCTACATCTTGTAGTGGTGTTTCTTCAAGTTCAACCTTGTAATCATTACCTGCATTTATTCTCATTATTTTTGTCTTTTCCCTGTGTATTTTCAGACCCAATTGCTGTGACCTCCCATCGAGTGTTTTCAATTTGTCCTGCATCTGATTACCGTTACTGTGATAGAGTTACTGTGATTTTATTTTCAACAGGCCCCAGTCCTTCTCCCTGTAACTATATGAGTTTGCCCCATTCTTCTTCTCTTTGTAACTAGTTGAGTTTAGTCTTTTTTTTGTAGGTAATTTATTGCGTTTTTTTCTATAGGGATTACAGGGGAGTTTATATTAAGATTTGCACCAGTTCTTTTTTCTAAGTAATTGCGTTCACGTAGGCAGTTTCTTTGTTAAAATAATCGCGGTCATTTTATTGTATTTCTAGCGTGAGTATTTAATTGGGCTGGGTGTAAATTTTCCGAGGTTGAGTAACCCCCACCCGGAATTTAATGGAATTAATCCGGTAGGATATAGGTCAGAGCTAATTTTAGCTCATGATCACGGACTAATTTTAGATTTTTCGGCAAGATGATTGGTTCAGGAGAGCGGCCCGTTCAAGCGAAGCCAAGCTATGACTCATTCATAGCGTGGCCTGGCATCAGTTTTTTAAAATAATAAATACTAGGGTAAAATCGGTTAGCGCTCTCCTTGCTTCCAGAAATTGCCTGCCGCGGAAATCGATGTTATATCGTCTGCTCAAAATTTGAGAAACTCGATATTAGTGAGTTTGTTGTCAAACTTTATTAGCAGTGTAGATAGACCGTTTTAAAATAAGATCTTAGATGGTTAACATAAAGTTTCTTCAGGAAGTTTTAATTTAATTGCTTAAAAAAACCCCAGAAGAGCCATCAATTGCTATCTGGTAGAAATAATAATTGCAGTGTGGATACGCTTGGTAGTTACGGGTATGTACGGTATTTTATTGTGCATTTAATTGGTTGTGTAATTAAATATTATGGAGAGTGGATCTTATGATAACTTGAGATATATGAGCGTATTGGTGTAATTTTGTAATTCTAAGCACGTGTGTACGGTTATTAAATTGAGTATTAATTTGGGATGGTAGTTGAGGACAGGGGTGAAGTTAACATTATTGAGAATACAGGAACGCATGTTTTTAACTACCGCTGTTAAATTGATAACCTCGATTTTTTTTTACTTTTCACATAGTTATGCTAGCGTAATTTTGTACGTTATTTCTTGAGCATTTTATTGTTGTGTAGTCAGAAGACAAAAGATGTAATGTATATTTCTGATAAGGGAATTGTGGTTTTATTTATTACATAGGGATGTAATTAATAATTACTGAGACGGGAGTGCAGCTTTCCTAGATTTACTTTTGTGTTAGTCCATGAACATCAAGGGTTAGTGTTAAAGTAGCCCAAAGTATTACGGACAGGAGGGTTCCCCCAAGTTGAATTGTTTTGATACCCGTGCTAGACATGCATAACAAAAAGATTTAGGTCAGCCGTGTCTGGGAATTTATTACTAGACCGATGTTTACTTCAAAACGGGGTCGAGGGATAAGAGAAGGGAATTGAAAGGTAGTCGGACTTGTGGGGCATAACTATTTAACTATCGCTGTGCTTAGTTGGGTAGGGGCTAGACAGGAGAGGTATTTAAGGAGTTAAGTGTTAGAGATGTGTAAATGTTGATGTGTGGTATATCTGTTGTATTATTTGGTCCACAGTAAATTTTCGCGGCACGAATATAGTGGTGTCATTTTGCCCTTACAGCTTGCAAAAGTAATCGGTCTTCTCAGGAGAAGAAGAGTCTAGACAGCGCCAGAGGAGAAAGAGGACTGGTGACGCGGGGGTTCCCGGCGCCAAGCCAGTTGGCACCAGAGAGAGAGAGAGAGAGAGAGCAGTTCGATTGAAGCGAAGCAGTCTTCAAATAGAACGGATTTTCTTAAAATCCAGAGCTCTACGCTCATATGCACAAACCGTACAAAGGCACGTGGCCAGGTGTTTTTCGTTAAAGTCGGTCATAATAAAACCGACGGCCCTAAAAACCAGTGAGGGGTAACCGGGCAGGTGACACAAAGTCATCAGCAGCAGTGAAGCCTCTACATCCGAGTCAAGTATCCAGTCTAAAACCCAAGTCATCAGCTACAATATACATTGGGAGGAGATAGGGAGAAAATTCCTTCCAATTGCACTAGAGAGAGAGAAGAGGCGTAGAGGAGAAGTCTCTCAGTAGAAACCAGGAGTGTCAGACAGACACTGAACATAGATAGAAGTCATCAATAAGTCATTCAGTTCGTGTAGGACTCTAAAAAGTTCAATCAGCTTCGGTGTAGACATTGTGTTAGTCAGTGGCGGGTATATCCCCTAAAGCGTGGAAGCCGTGAAGGCAGTTCATTTAGTGACGTCTGCAGACAGACAGTTGAGTTAGTTTGTGTTTAAATAAAATATTAGGTTAGTTAGGAGTGGTGGATCTGATGTTAGAGACCCCACAAACCAGGTTGTAATCCTTAAATTTCTTCCCTACAGGTTGAGGGGAGGGCGATATTGTGGCTTTACCATTTGAAATCATTTTAATTGTTGGTTCTGTTCCAGATGTGCGAACTCGCACGTTATTCATTTTTATTTGTTATATGAATTTTTATGGTGTAAATAAAACTATAAACTTTAAAACTGGATTCAGCTTCTACACTATACGGTACCTATATGTTGTCTGTATAGTGGTGTCTGTGGTCCTTATTTAAACCTTATTTCCTTTATTGGCAGTAAGAGGTGGTGAGTCTATAGCTATACAATCCGTCACAAGTGGCCAGGGAGAGTCAATCTAGGTTCTCACCCCTGGAAGCCAATAGTGTCATCTGTCCACATTCACTAACCTTTCTCTCGTCAACATCTATCTTCTCAGTCTTTCTCATGCTAGGGTCTTGTCTATACACTCAGACACACTCTAGACTTAAATCCACTTTGTGACAGTTATGGGACAGAAGAGCCAAGTCATCAGCAAATCCAGATCATCCAACTGCTTAGTCAGAGTCCACTGGATTCCATTTCTGTTGTGTATTGTCGATGTTCTCATAACCCAGAATATTGCTGGTAAGAAAAGAAATGGAGACAAGAGGCATCCCTGTCGCACTCCCGTTCTTATCCCAAACGGTTCTGTAAGCTGTCCTTCATGAAGAACTCTGCATATCATGTCTTCATATGTTTTCTTTATTAAATGTATTATCTTCAGGGGAACTCCATAATGCCTCATCAATTTCCAAAGTGATTCTCTGTCTACACTGTCTAATGCCTTTTCGTAGTTGTGACGAAAGTACTGAGATTCTGTCTTTCAAATGGCCCATGTCTTTTTCTCCTTGCATTTAGTTCACTATTTTTAGGAGGGATTACAGGAAATCCTTCTCCATGTTTCTTCTCCTTCTATTATTTACGTTTTTTCAAGATGAGATCTCGATGGAGTTTGATCTATGTGTTTAGAATGGGGGTGTAGGGAATTAGACAGTATTTTTCTAGAAGAAAGATTATAGATGCTAGATCAGGATTGGCACCAGATTGTCTTTTTTTAAAGATATTGCGTGGCCATATACGCATTTTTCGGGAGTTAAATTATTTGCGGCCATTTTTGCTTCATTTCCGCAGTATAGGGCTAGGACCAATTCCCGGTTCTTTGTCTAGCAGAAACTGGTTGCATCAGAAAGATCTAAGGTTCTGATTGGCTGAGAGATAACTGCAGTTGAAATGCAGAGCTCCGATTGGCTTTAGAACCACGCCGCGCATATGACGTCATGAAGTCGGCGCGTGGGGGTCTTGATTATAAAAGGCCTATATTTCATAGCCTCTTTCTCTTTTAATGAAAAATTGCCAAAGCCGGGTGCCAGAAGCATATTGTCGATTGCCTTCAGTTGGACATTCGAGATTTGGTAAGCATGAATTTTTGCATGAGGACTTTATTTAATTTTTCTAGTCCTAGCTGATCATTTAAGTTTCTTTGGGCAGTTTAGTTTAATTTAATTCTTAACTCCAGAGCCATCAATTCGATCTGAGTGATAGACATGAGAAACTAGGTCCATTTAATTCCTTATTTCAGGAATAGCGGTATTTAAGATGATTTGAAAGTTGCGAGGTTTCGGCCATGCTTGGATCTATTTCAAAAACAGGTCTGCAGAGAAACCCGCATCTGCGAATCATATGTATTTACAGAATGACGGGAGCGTGTGTATTTGGGATTTTATTGAGAATGTAATGCTACAAGTTATTTATAGTATAGTACACTTCTATCTGTGGACGGAAGTGATAGAGGTATTAATTGAAGCACGTGGGCGCGTGGGTTACGGAATTGTTATTGATACGACGTTCAGAGGGACGAGGGGGAGATAAGCACGTGGTCATAAAATTATAAACACGTGGTTGAACTACGGGGTTTTCAATTTGATAATCAGGGGTTATGTATAACTTTTGACGGCATGTAGATGCGGTTATTGATTGTGCATTATTGTTCTGTGAATTCAGAAGATGGGAGAAGTAATTTTAAAGGGAATTATTTTGTATTACATTTTGAATGTGATTACTATTATTGACGGGAATTTTAGGAATTCCTAGAGAAGGCTAGTTTTAGTTGTGTTAAACATTACGGCATTAGTGTCAGCGTAAGAAGTAGGCCACAGTACGTCTGCCCAGACGGGCCATTGAAAATATTGTTGCTCGGAGTTAGTCAGGCAGAACAAGCGATCTGGGTTAGCCAATGTTTACTTTGTAGGCTCAGGTAGAGAGGGGAGTTACGTGGTGAAGAGTAAGGAAGTTAATTGTTATTTGAAATGTATTATTATGGTTTGTTTAGCTGTTGTTTTGTTTTGTCTAAAACAGCAGGTACCGGCTTTGTGGGAATGAGAGCGGAATTTTGAGACCACAAAATTTCTCCCACGGCAAAGTTGGGGCATTCGCAGAACCGCAAGGGTTTTACGTTAGTTGCCAGTAGTGGAAGGAGAGGAAGAAAATACGTTTTCCCAGCCAGGGGAAGACATTTTCCAGCGAATAGGATTTTTGTGGATAAATCCTGAGCTCTGACGCTCGTTACACACGCAGATTTGGCAGGCTGCCAGCGTTGTGGTAATTTTGTGTTCGTTTCTTCACGGCCATAATAAAGCCGACGGCCCAGTTATAGGTACTCGGGCAGGTAATTTCAGAGTGGTAGAAGTCAGCTACAGTTCCAGTCCAGAATCCAGTGGGGTTCTGTTAAACCTCAGTCATCAATTCCAGAGTTAGTGGAGAGAGAGAGGGTAAACATTCTCTCTACTGAAGTCAGCACAGATAGGCAGAACTGTTAGTTTTGGTGAATCATAGCAGAGGACAGCTGCTGAAGTTTAGAGGTGCAGTTAGTTGTGTTCAGGAGATTCCAGGATAGCTACTTACCGAGTCCTACAGGCAATGGTGCAACAAGACCATACCAAAGGATTGTCTGTGCAGTGGGAAACCATAGAGGCATATCCCTTCTCAGTGTCCCTGGTAGAGAGCAGAGATTGTGTAGTCACTTCGCAGTCGTTCCAGCTATCAGTGGACTTAGAGTTAGAGTTAGAATTTAGAACAGCTAGTTTGGAGTGTAGGCGACATCAAGTGCAGTGTAGTTCATTTCAGTTAACCTTACCTTCTTTCTCCATACAGGTTGCAATTGTGGGAGAAGGGTTGGGGTTGATGCATTTTTAACTGTGCTTGATTTTGTTTCAGGTGTGCATCCTCGCACTTCATGTATTTTGACATGAAATGAGTTTGAGGAAAGTGTTGTATAGGTGTATAATAAACTTGTATAAATTGTAGCTGGCATCAGTCATTTCCTTTAGTACAGTAGCTATATGTTGTCTGTACCTTGGTGTTTGTGAATCTTAATTGAACCTTATCCCCATAGGGTAGTTAGAGGTGGTTCGAGGCCATAGCAATTTAAACGTCCGAAGTGGCGAGGAAAGATTGTGTAGTCACTTCGCATCAACATCCAGAAGGGGAAGCGACTTCGTCCAGCTACAGTTCCCAGAGTTTAGTGGAGAGAGAGAGAGGGTAAACATTCTCTCTACTGAAGTCAGCACAGATAGGCAGAACTGTTAAGTGGCGAGGAAAGAAATCAACCTCGGTTCTCAACCTCGGAGCCAATGGTCTCAACTTTCACATTTTGCACTATATTTTGTTTCTATCTGAATCTATCATTTCAGTCTTTCTTCTTACTATTGTCTTGTCACTATATGTAGACAGTCTCTAGTCCTAAATCCATTTCGTGACAAAGTGGGGGCTCGTCCGGGATCATCTTTGTTACGTTCAATTCTGTGATCTTGACAAAGTGGGTGGCGTCGTCCTTGGGATCATCTTTGTTGGGATCAATTCTAGATTCATAGATTGTCTCTGAAGAAAGTTCTGGAAATAGATTTCAAAAAAAAAATCCCCTAGACTTGAGCTATATTAAGACTGATCCAGCTATAAGTTTTTTTTCCACAGGTTGTATGTAGTCAGTTTAGATGTTAGTTGTAGTAAGGTTGTTTATGACTTAGAGGTAATTGATGGCTAATCTAATTTTTTTCTTGACAGGAAAGTAAATTCGGGTTTTGGGTAGCTGGATAACTTGAATTTTTTTCAGGTAGTTATTAGTCAGACTTGGTGCTAGTCTGATTGCGGGTTTTTGCGACAGCATATTCCTAGTAGGTAACAGTAAATTTTTCTTGTTCCTTTTTTGTCATTTCCCCTCGTTGTGAGTACTGCTGATTTGTCAGGTAAGATGGCTGAATTGGTCAAGCTACTTACTGCATGGAAGGACGGAGCTAAAAGCATGGGGATGAATGAGGCCGAGACTAGGGCTTACATTATGAGGGAACAGGACCGGCAGACGGAGAGAGAGAAAAGGGAAGCGGAGAAAGACCTGCGTAAATTGGAAGCAGAGAAAGAAGAGAGGGCCCGACTGGCAGAGATGGACCTGCGTAAATTGGAAGCGGAGAAAGAAGAGAAGACCTGACAGGCAGAAGAGAGAAAAGCAGAGAGGGAAGCCCAGGAGAAGATAGCAGAGAGGGAAGCCCAGGAGAAGATAGCACAGAGGGAAGCCCAGGAGAAGTTAGCACAGAGGGAAGCCCAAGAGAAGGGAGCTCAGTGGGGGAGCGGACTTTGTTTGCATGATTTTGTATGGTGGTGCATAATGGGAGAGAGTAGGGGAGCTGTATGGATTATAGACGGGGGAGACTTACGTGTTAAAGGCTTAAGGGTTTGTCAGGAAGTACACTCTTTGTTGTTGGGAATTAGGCCCCCGATGGTATTAGCTCCTTCAAGTGAGGGACATACTGACAAGAGCGGTATTACATATGTCAACGACCAGCGCCATCTTCATAGGGCACAAGATAGCGGTCTGAGCGAGCATATAGTTCCAACCAGCCCTGGAGCCCCATCCGTCCAGCACTTTACTCAAACGGAGGAGGACAGTGATCTGAGTATCCGTTTGCCTATAAACGGAGATGGGCCCCACAACTCTCGTATCTCATTTACAGGACACGACTCTTGTAACGAGCAGCCTGAAAAATTGGCTATCTTTTCCAATTCGTTTCACGGAACATTGGAACCAGTCACTGAGAGCTTTAACTCAGATTCTCCGCGATCTAACGGGATCTTAAACCGTCAAGTGTCACTGCAGGACACATTCCAACTGACGCCAGTAACTCTCACAGGGGAGGGCAAGGTTGAAGGTAGAACCAGGGTGTTAGACGGAGAGCTCCCGTGGTCTACAGTTTCATCTCACCAACTTTTCAGGCCAGAAAAGAGTGAGAAAAGCGACCTTACACATTTGCAAGGAGCTATATTGGAGAGCTCTGTCCCGCTTCATATCGGTAGGGGAAGAGCGAATCCAGAACCACTGCCAGGGGCAGATCTTACCTACCTTTCTCCAAAGGTAGAAGCTATTGAGATCAGTGAGGATCCAATAGACACCCAGCAAGAAATCGGAGGCTCTACACCAGAGGAACCCGAGACATTGCATCGTTCTCGCACGGTACCAGCAGTCACAAACCCGCTGACGCGCAGCGAGGAAGTCGTCATCGCCAGGTCGCCACAGCGCCCGCCGGTCACATCAGCTGACCAGAACAGCCTTTTGACGGTCATAGCAAGGGAAAGTTCAGACCCGCCATTAGACGGCACAGGTCCGAAGAGAGATCAACTCTCCCCATGGAGCATAGGAGCTCATTCTAGGAGAGGAGGAAGGAGGAAACGCAAAAGAGGAAGGTCGAAGAACACTGAATAGGAGGGGTAAGGACAGACAGCCTTGTAGACAGGAATAAGGGCCAATGTGAAACACAGAGATTTCAGTAAGGAGATCGTTGCTCAATCTTTGAAAGGGGGGAGTGATGTGACGAAAGTACTGAGATTCTGTCTTTCAAATGGCCCATGTCTTTTTCTCCTTGCATTTAGTTCACTATTTTTAGGAGGGATTACAGGAAATCCTTCTCCATGTTTCTTCTCCTTCTATTATTTACGTTTTTTCAAGATGAGATCTCGATGGAGTTTGATCTATGTGTTTAGAATGGGGGTGTAGGGAATTAGACAGTATTTTTCTAGAAGAAAGATTATAGATGCTAGATCAGGATTGGCACCAGATTGTCTTTTTTTAAAGATATTGCGTGGCCATATACGCATTTTTCGGGAGTTAAATTATTTGCGGCCATTTTTGCTTCATTTCCGCAGTATAGGGCTAGGACCAATTCCCGGTTCTTTGTCTAGCAGAAACTGGTTGCATCAGAAAGATCTAAGGTTCTGATTGGCTGAGAGATAACTGCAGTTGAAATGCAGAGCTCCGATTGGCTTTAGAACCACGCCGCGCATATGACGTCATGAAGTCGGCGCGTGGGGGTCTTGATTATAAAAGGCCTATATTTCATAGCCTCTTTCTCTTTTAATGAAAAATTGCCAAAGCCGGGTGCCAGAAGCATATTGTCGATTGCCTTCAGTTGGACATTCGAGATTTGGTAAGCATGAATTTTTGCGTGAGGACTTTATTTAATTTTTCTAGTCCTAGCCGATCATTTAAGTTTCTTTGGGCAGTTTAGTTTAATTTAATTCTTAACTCCAGAGCCATCAATTCGATCTGAGTGATAGACATGAGAAACTAGGTCCATTTAATTCCTTATTTCAGGAATAGCGGTATTTAAGATGATTTGAAAGTTGCGAGGTTTCGGCCATGCTTGGATCTATTTCAAAAACAGGTCTGCAGAGAAACCCGCATCTGCGAATCATATGTATTTACAGAATGACGGGAGCGTGTGTATTTGGGATTTTATTGAGAATGTAATGCTACAAGTTATTTATAGTATAGTACACTTCTATCTGTGGACGGAAGTGATAGAGGTATTAATTGAAGCATGTGGGCGCGTGGGTTACGGAATTGTTATTGATACGACGTTCAGAGGGACGAGGGGGAGATAAGCACGTGGTCATAAAATTATAAACACGTGGTTGAACTACGGGGTTTTCAATTTGATAATCAGGGGTTATGTATAACTTTTGACGGCATGTAGATGCTAGCGTAAACAGGGTTATAGGTTATTGATTGTGCTTTGTTATTCTGTGAATTCAGAAGATGGGAGAAGTAATTTTAAAGGGAATTATTTTGTATTACATTTTGAATGTGATTACTATTATTGACGGGAATTTTAGGAATTCCTAGAGAAGGCTAGTTTTAGTTGTGTTAAACATTACGGCATTAGTGTCAGCGTAAGAAGTAGGCCACAGTACGTCTGCCCAGACGGGCCATTGAAAATATTGTTGTTGCTCGGAGTTAGTCAGGCAGAACAAGCGATCTGGGTTAGCCAATGTTTACTTTGTAGGCTCAGGTAGAGAGGGGAGTTACGTGGTGAAGAGTAAGGAAGTTAATTGTTATTTGAAATGTATTATTATGGTTTGTTTAGCTGTTGTTTTTTGCTTTTGTCTAAAACAGCAGGTACCGGCTTTGTGGGAATGAGAGCGGAATTTTGAGACCACAAAATTTCTCCCACGGCAAAGTTGGGGCATTCGCAGAACCGCAAGGGTTTTACGTTAGTTGCCAGTAGTGGAAGGAGAGGAAGAAAATACGTTTTCCCAGCCAGGGGAAGACATTTTCCAGCGAATAGGATTTTTGTGGATAAATCCTGAGCTCTGACGCTCGTTACACACGCAGATTTGGCAGGCTGCCAGCGTTGTGGTAATTTTGTGTTCGTTTCTTCACGGCCATAATAAAGCCGACGGCCCAGTTATAGGTACTCGGGCAGGTAATTTCAGAGTGGTAGAAGTCAGCTACAGTTCCAGTCCAGAATCCAGTGGGGTTCTGTTAAACCTCAGTCATCAATTCCAGAGTTAGTGGAGAGAGAGAGGGTAAACATTCTCTCTACTGAAGTCAGCACAGATAGGCAGAACTGTTAGTTTTGGTGAATCATAGCAGAGGACAGCTGCTGAAGTTTAGAGGTGCAGTTAGTTGTGTTCAGGAGATTCCAGGATAGGCTGTGTAGAACCGAAGTCTGTGCAGAGATTGTGTAGTCACTTCGCAGTCGTTCCAGCTATCAGTGGACTTAGAGTTAGAGTTAGAATTTAGAACAGCTAGTTTGGAGTGTAGGCGACATCAAGTGCAGTGTAGTTCATTTCAGTTAACCTTATCTTCTTTCTCCATACAGGTTGCAATTGTGGGAGAAGGGTTGGGGTTGATGCATTTTTAACTGTGCTTGATTTTGTTTCAGGTGTGCATCCTCGCACTTCATGTATTTTGACATGTATATGAGTTTGTGTATAGGTGTATAATAAACTTGTATAAATTGTAGCTGGCATCAGTCATTTCCTTTAGTACAGTAGCTATATGTTGTCTGTACCTTGGTGTTTGTGAATCTTAATTGAACCTTATCCCCATAGGGTAGTTAGAGGTGGTTCGAGGCCATAGCAATTTAAACGTCCGAAGTGGCGAGGAAAGAATCAACCTCGGAGCCAATGGTCTCAACTTTCACATTTTGCACTATATTTCTATCTGAATCTATCATTTCAGTCTTTCTTCTTACTATTGTCTTGTCACTATATGTAGACAGTCTCTAGTCCTAAATCCATTTCGTGACAGTAGTCCACAAATCTAATGTATAGTGGTGAATTCCATTCCAGACTTTGTTCAACTATTATTCTCAAAAGTAGCTATCTGGTCTTTACAGGATCTGTTTTGTCGAAGACCTGCTTCTCTCAGTTTCTTGTCTATGGACTCTTTTAATCTCTCGATGATAATCCTGTTTAATACTTTTCCTGGCTTTGATAGTAACATTATTCCTCTATAATTTGTGCGCTCTTGTAAGTTTCCCTTCTTAGGCAACTTAACCAGATATCCTTCCTTCCATTCTGCTGGTATCTCTTCCTTTTCCCAGACTTTACCAAGTAATTTATATAACATCTCTGTAGCCGTGTCGAAATCTGCTTTGATGGCCTCTGCTGGAATGCCATCTGGTCCACCCGCTTTTCCATCTCTTAGAAGCTTTATAGCTTTCTTTATTTCTTCCTTCGTTGATCTTTCACAATTAATTTGTAATTCTTTTTCTGCTGGCTGGATGTCCGGGGGGTTTTGTGGAGCTGGTCTATTGAGAAGGTCCTCAAAATATCCCGCCCACCTCTTCATTTTCTCTTGCATATTGCTGAGCAGTTTCTTGTCTTTTATGAGGCAACTTGTTTGCTTGTATTTCCGTTAGCTTCTTTGAGCTGTTATACAGTTCTCTCATATTTCCTTTGGCTGCAGCATCTTCTGCCTCTCTTGCCAACTCCTCAATATACTTCGTCTTGTCTCTTTTGATACTTCTTTTTACTTTTTTGTTTGCTTTTGTGTACACTTCTTGAGCCTTGGCTTTGGAACTTCTGGTTTTGCTTGTGTTTAAATCTGCTTTCTTGTTTTTTCTGTCTTTTATCTTATTGATGGTTTCTGTTGTTATCCATGCTTTTTGTTGTCGTTCCCTTTTCTCCAGTATTTCTTCACATGTCTCATTCCATACAGTTTTTATTTGCTGCCAGTAGTCTTCTGTATTCACATCTTCCAGCTGTTGGAGCACTTGGAATTTGTTGGATATTTTGACTGCAAATTTGTCTCTTGTTTCTGGATTTCTTAGATGTCCTACATTAAATTGTTGTCTATAGCTTTGCATTGTTGCATATCTCTTGAACAGTATGGTGAATAAAAATATTAGAAAGAAAATGAAACAGGCCAAAGAAAAATGGGTAGCTGATCAGTGTGAGTCCATTAATATGGGGCTAATAAAAGGTAACAGCAAGGCAGCTTTTGACACATTAAGAAGACTATCAAAACCCCAACAGCCCAGGGTAACTGTCATAGAAGTGTAGACAGGGGCTAGGTGGTACCTCACACCCAAGACCCGTGCACTAAGAAAATTTATAAAGGATCGTTTGACAGGGGTTGCAATTATTGGTTGCTTGCAACCCTCTCAGCAGCAGACTTAACAATTCAAGCAACCCAAAGCCTTATGCAGATCAACATTTAATTCTACCGAACAGAACCGAACACCAAACAAACAATCCAACAAACAATCAAACGAACATCCAGTCAGTGTTCATAGACTGTCTGAAAAATAATAAATAAAACAACGTCTAAGTGAACATCAATAGCATGGATAATAACACTTACCATACAGAAAACATGCGCCCACCTGATATCATCAACTATCCCACACACTCATGCGTGTCGTCCAATGCGACTAGTATGGTGTTGTGCATGAGGCTGGCAATCGCACCGGGTAACATAGGTTGCTACCGAAACCACTACTGCAAGAGCATCTGAATGCTAAATGCTGAGGCAAACCACACCGGTGGCCCCATGCTCCCTCAGGAGCGGAGAAGAGAAATATACATCTCCAAGTACGCCCACGTGCTCTCACAAACCATGTTCACATAACTATAATAATCAACTGGACATAAAATAATATTCTTCAATACATGTACAACAAATAATCTCAATAATGAGAATTAACTACTACCTCTCAACCGACCCACATCAATACTCGTTCCCGCACTCTGACAAAGGAAATGATCATCAAGGAGCCTACAGCATCGTTCACGTCGGTGAGGGACTATGCCCTACGGTTTTTGGAGACTGAACCCACTTCTGGGGCTGGTGTCGCCAATGTCGAAGCAGTTTTGGGGGCTTGTGTTGCCAGCGTTGAAGTGGCAAGAACAGAGACTGTGTCAGATACGCATGCATTAAACGCAGAAGTAGAGCGGCTGAGAGCACAGGTGGCTCAATTAGAGGCTAAAATTGATGCGATGACTCAGGAGCAGGGGAGACGTACCAGGACAGTTCGTTGTTTTAGATGCAGAGATCTAGGCCACGTACAGAATCGATGTCCACAAAGCATTAAACTAGACCCCTCTGCAGCTGGGAGTCAGGTTACAGAAGGGGAGCAGAATGACTCAAAGATAAAGATGGTTGGTGGTCGACCGGAGTGTGGGGCGCTTATTGCAGGGAAGAAAGTCAAAGGGGGCCAGGGATGTAAGGGTAGCAGGAGGCGACCCAGGACACCGAGGGAGCCTAGGAAAATAAGATGCTTCAACTGTGGAGACCTTTCGAACCACATGGCAGCCAAGTGTCCCCAGGGCCCGCTTCCTAAGCGATGTTTCCATTGTAAGTCCCCGGACCATTTGATATCGGTTTGCCCATCAAAGAGCGCCCTCTCTAAGCGTACCAACACATCTACATTGCCGTCACAGTGCAAGCCAAGAGATGGCCGTGGCAACTGTCACCATAAGGGCGCCGAGAAAAGTGGTCGGCATTTAGAGGAGGAGACTCATCTAAAACTCGTTGAAGGACACGTTTCCAGGCTACGAGGGGCGCACGTAAGAGCAGAGCCACCGTTGCAGAGTTTTGCAGCAGTCCGGAAAGAGAGATGTGACAAGCTGTCGTGTTCTACTCCACTACAGGTCGGAGAATTGGTGAAGAAGAGAATGCACGACGCTGAGAGATCCGAGATTCGTGATATGTGGTCAGAAGACGAGTACGTTGTAGTTCGTGCTCCCACAATGACAGGGGGTCCATATATCATCCAACGAATGGACAGAGCGAGTCCGAGCATTAGAGTAACCAGCAATGACCTGAGACGAAGTGAAGGAAAAGGTGATCCTCCAGATTTGGAGAATACGACTGAAGCGCCTGATTTAGTGCAGTTGTCGGGACGACAACAAAATCAGGCGGGGAATATGTGACAGCGCCATCTTGAGGTCTGTCGTTCTCGGCGCTGGCCCCATCTGGGCAGTCATGTTGTCTATGTGGTTTAGTGCCTTTTGATCACGTTATCTTCAAGCAGATTTATTACAAGGCCATAATAAGCCTACATATTAGTAGTGTTTTTGCTCTAGTTGTGTATATCTGTGTTTTCATGCATTCTGGAGCAATAATCGCGTGTGTTATCTGTGTGGCGCAGATTAATGCGCGTAAGCGCGCAGAAAATTGAGTGGTTAGGCCAGGGCCTATAAAAGGGGTAGCAAGTGGCGAAACTGGGATTGTTGAGACAGCCGCCCAGTGAGAACAGACGAAGAAGACACACAAGAGCCAAGCTGTAAATGCCTTGAGCACGTGAGTTAATTTAAATTAGCATTAGTTTTCTAGGATTCTGAAATTATATCGATGTGGCTATTTTAATGTTTAATGGAATAAATAGATAGATAGATAGATGTGAAAGTTTAAGAGCGATTATTTCATTCTTCAGAAAGGCTATTCCACTGGAAATTTAGATAAGATTAACGATCGCAAGATAGTAGCCTCGTGGTGATAAAAGGCGGCGATAGCGAGTCTGATTAAACACGCTCCGCGTGGTAAACCTATCATATGTTATGCCGAGCGACACGCGGTGTATTTAGTTCCAGTTTTTGGTTAAAGCCAAGAATATTATTCTTTAATGTAAGAGTAATTTTATTTTATCCTTTAATGTAAAAGTAATTAAGTGTATTTCACGATTATTGATTATTCTACTGTTTATCTTTAGTGGTTACTTAGAAGGGAGAATAGTCATTTAGATTTCTGGTGCGTAAGGCAAGTTGAGACAGGTGTTTCTCTGTTTGCTCCTGGTGGAGCATGGAAACACCAATCGTCACTTACGACATGTTCAGAGTGCGGGAACGAGTATTGATGTGGGTCGGTTGAGAGGTAGTAGTTAATTCTCATTATTGAGATTATTTGTTGTACATGTATTGAAGAATATTATTTTATGTCCAGTTGATTATTATAGTTATGTGAACATGGTTTGTGAGAGCACGTGGGCGTACTTGGAGATGTATATTTCTCTTCTCCGCTCCTGAGGGAGCATGGGGCCACCGGTGTGGTTTGCCTCAGCATTTAGCATTCAGATGCTCTTGCAGTAGTGGTTTCGGTAGCAACCTATGTTACCCGGTGCGATTGCCAGCCTCATGCACAACACCATACTAGTCGCATTGGACGACACGCATGAGTGTGTGGGATAGTTGATGATATCAGGTGGGCGCATGTTTTCTTTATGGTAAGTGTTATTATCCATGCTATTAATGTTCACTTAGACATTGTTTTATTTATTGTTTTTCAGACAGTCTATGAACACTGACTGGGTGTTCGTTTGATTGTTTGTTGGATTGTTTGTTTGGTGTTCGGTTCTGTTCGGTAGAATTAAATGTTGATCTGCATAAGGCTTTGGGTTGCTTGAATTGTTAAGTCTGCTGCTGAGAGGGTTGCAAGCAACCAATAATTGCAACCCCTGTCAAACGATCCTTTATAAATTTTCTTAGTGCACGGGTCTTGGGTGTGAGGTACCACCTAGCCCCTGTCACAGAAGATAGCAATGGGGCTCTGCTCAATGAAAAAACAGATGTAATGAGAAGGTGGACAATATTGTAAAGAATTATATAACTGTAAACTCGACACTAACTATAGCATATTAAACAACATTAAGTGCGAAAACAGGGAACTCGGAAATGCAGCAATATTACGGGAAGAAGAGGAAGAGGCTATATGTTCGCTGAAAGGAGGGAAGTCACCGGGTGTGGATAATATCCCAGCAGAGCTCTTGAAATATGGAAGACCAGATACAGTAAAAATCAAGACAACAATTTGCCAGAAGATATGGAGTACAAAAAAGTGGCCAAAAGAGTGGACGCAATCATTAGTAATACCGCTTCCAAAGAAAGGAAATCTAAAAATGTGCAAGAACTACAGAACCATTAGCCTTATTAGTCATCCAAGTAAAGTGATGTTAAGGATACTTTTGAACAGAATAAAACAGAAATCAGAAGAAATCTTGTCCGAGGAACAGGCTGGCTTTAGACCAAAAAGAAGTACCTCAGAACAAATCTTCAATATTAGATTACTTATCGAAAAACATCTCCAGCATCAACACGATTTATACCATAACTTCATCGATTTCACAAAAGCCTTCGATCGAGTCTGGCATGAAGGCTTATGGCAAATAATGAGAAAATTCAATTTTGATACCAACATCATAGATATCATTGAAGCACTATACAAGGATGCAAGCAGTGCTGTTTTTGCAAGCAATGACATTGGAGAATTTTTCAAAACAACTGTAGGAGTTCGCCAAGGATGTATCCTGTCCCCAGTGCTCTTTAATATATATCTAGAACATATTATGCAGGAGGCTCTTTATGATTATAAAACAACCATATCAATTGGAGGCCGACCTCTTTGCAATCTACGTTTTGCTGATGATATCGATCTGATAGCTGGAACAGAATCAGAACTTCAAGACCTTACCTCTAGACTGGAGAAAGTAACAAGAACATATGGGATGGAAATTAATATAGAAAAAAAGCACGGTATTGGTGAATAGCCATAAGAAACATGTTCCGACCAACATTACGTTAAATGGGCAAACGTTAGAAGAAGTTAACACCTTTAAATATCTCGGGTCCACTATATGTAGTGATGGTAGATCAAGTAAAGAAATCAAGACAAGACTTGAGATGGCCTCAGCTGCCATGACAAGACTGAATGTGATCTGGAAAAGTAACATCAGTTTTCCTTTGAAGATCAAATTATACAAATCACTTGTATTATCTATTCTCTTATATGGGTGTGAGAGCTGGACACTCACTGCAGATACGGAGCGAAGGATTCAGGCTTTCGATCATAAATGTTATATGAGGATATGTGAGTCAGTGGAAGACCCGTCTGCTACGATGCTTCCACCATGTTGTGTAACCCTACGTATACACCCAAACGGGACATTAAGCGGTTGATATGATAGATGAATCTCTTGACTGAGTTTTCATTTTTTGGACTTTCGAGGTGATCTATCAGAAGGTGGATGATCTGATGCCCTCATCTGCTCCAGTTGTCGGACGATCTATAAAATAGCGCGGGGAATAAGATCAGCGCATATTTAAACACCTCGTTCTCGGCGCAGGCAACATGTTGCTGTCATATTACACATCTAAATAATTGTTAGTCCAATCTTCACAACTTCTGTAGTGCAGTTATATTAGAGGACTTAACCAAATATAGCCACCCCATTTATTATAGCAAATTACACTGACTAATGGTCAGGGTGATATCCATGTTCCAACCATGTTGAATCCTCAAGAGCTATTGATTCATATCTACTTATCTTCTATCACTCCAGACAGCCACCCTCTAATTGATTGGGATGAAGCTATTTAACTTGCCTTTCAACAAAAAAACTTTCTATTCTCTTCCCATTATTCCCTAATCTCCTATGTGGAACTATCCTACCTACACTCCATACTATAGGCCACCTTTGACTTCTGAAGCACATGCGATGACAAGTACCTATCGAGAGTTATGCAGACCTACACGATGTCACCCCCTTATATAAGAAATCATTTATAAAGTTGAGTCCTTCATTTTTTTCCAAAACATTTGAGCAATCCAAAGTCAGAATCGAGGTAATCAATCACTCGTGTATAAACTGTTAGCCTCATTCTTTATGTCCCATAACCAATTGACACCATACCTCGCAAGTGCCTAACCCCACATATGACATCTCTACATAATACTATCCCGTTATAATTCTATACCTAGTCAACTGACAGTAACATCAGCGAATTGTACAATAGAACCTCATAGTCTCACACACTAACATGCACACTGATGGGCACAACACTAATACACACTACGCATGATGTAATAGCATGTTTCCCCCTGAACACAAATTTCAACAATCTAACTGTGATAGGTGATAGAATATGTCATCGCGTGACATGTTAGGTAGACCAAACTCTTGTTATGTATATAGTTACGATCTAACAATCTGCTACCCTTAGTTTTCAAATGACACATTTTCCTGACATTCTAGAGTCAAGAAAAAGGCTGCTATTCAGATACCTCGTATTCGGTACAAGGAGGTTCACTAGAATGACATAGATAGAGCGATTGAATAATAGATAGAAGATAGATAAGTCAATTATCTCATTAACACGATATCTATATAATTATATATAAATGATCAAACTGGATTAGATAGTAGGTAAATAGTATAAGATAGATAACCTATGTATGAGTGATTTCCAATATATATCAATCAACTTTGATGAATATAGAGTACCATAAACCGATATATGTAGATGACTAAGCGGCTACTATTCTAGTCTCATAAATAGTGCAGAGATAATAACACAGATGGTAACGCGAGTGATCCGAAGGTCAGGTAGGTAGATCAGTAAAGTGCGTAGAAATTACAGAAATTGAGATCAAGTATGCCGTAGAATGATTTGAAAAAAATTGTGTATTGCGTTAGCTACAGAGTTGTTTTATGTGTACAATTGGAAGGCAATAAACTTATATTTGCTATTGTCGGCGTAATTCCTTGTAAGTTAGTGTATTATAATGATGGTATGATGCTCGGAAAATGGAGTGATGACTAAAAAAGAAAACAACAGAGAATCAATAAAAGAGGCCAATTTTTTTAGTATTAGAAAAGAAAATAGGAAAAAGGAAATAAAATCGAGAAAAAGAATAAAGAAAAGAATCAAAAATGCTTAGCAATAGGACCACACAATACCGTAACCACATCAACAATCTGGGAAGAAAATTGACAAGTTACAACTACAGATACTTTACACTGTAAAATTACATCAATAACCTTCTAGACGTTGTGTACTCACTAGGACATCTGTCCTAACACTTTTAGAGTTATCGCTGGGTAGTGTGGATGTTAGATAGTATGGTCAGAGTCGTAGAAATGAATGAATATCGCCGAATGGATAGAGTCAGAAGATATGATGAAATTGTCCCGTATCTCAAGCACTTAAGTCTAGGGAGTAAAGATGTAGAAAAAATAAGATCCTGGGTTAGGGTTGCACATTGTTATAGAATAGCCATAAACAGCGTCTAAAGATAGAATATGCATAACTTTAAACCCAATAGATAGGTATACAATAAGGAACATCAACACAAGTAGGACACGCACCATCATCCCAGCCCCATGGCAATTGACCTACCACGTGTCGGAAAATAACCGGAATAGTTCCTTATGTTCCCCATCTCTCCCTGTGGGGAAACTAATCGGGAAGGTTTGTCATTAACCAGATGTGATTGATAATAGCAAGATCATTTAGGGCTTTCGCAGTATGGAAATTTCCTTGATTCTAGAAATGGATAACATCAATTAGTAATGGAATAGATGGGGTAAACTGTCCTTTGTTTCAAAAGATGAATTACCTCTTGACCAAACATACGGCAACAAGTACTGATGAACAAACAAGTTGTTTCCATGATATGTTTTTCAGTGCATGAGTGAAAATAAAATATGAAGTTGAATGTGGAAAAAAAAAAAAAAAAAAAAGGATGTAAAACGACGAATGTGTTATAGCTCGAAAAAAATGCGACAAGTTGTGGATTAGAATAGAGTGCCACTGCACCGTCATTGCTGCTCAATAAAAGGCACTACTTCAGACAAGGCCATAGAGGTAACGATACAATTTTGCTGAACAGCAATGTGGGCTAATGCCGGACCCCTTTAACAATAGACACTATGTGCATGGCTCTCTCCCAACTTCTGAGATGAATCCCGTAGAATTACCAACCCTCTATGGGTGCAACAAAAAAAATAATTCGGGCAGTACAGTTTTTGTAAGGTTGGGGCGCCACTGAAACATAAAAAAATACAGAAGTTGTTGTTGCTCAGAATATATTTTTTACCTGTTTAAGTTGGTGAGGGTATGGTGTCCGGTTTATATAAATACCGGTATAATATATATATAGGACATTGCACATAGTTCTAATTACATTTACTTTCATTCATTTCAGATTACCTTATTGGTATCATAATATCATCAGAGATTGAACGGAGATATTCTCCATTATCAAAAATTCTATATATAAATTATATATATATAAATATATAGATATATTATATATATTATTATATATATATATGATCATTTAGTATATATGATATATTTATATCATATGTACTTGCACTTAGGGGCAAAGTGAGTCGTATCCAAATCCAATGGTAGGTGGCGAGCTGAGGATGGATGGCAGGGTGGCAGCCCAGGAAGATGGAAATTTCAAAGTCATCACGGATTTTTAGGAGACATTTGAAAAAAATTATATGCCAAAAAATAAAATATAAATGGGCATTTTCCTTATTTATTTTGAATACTCGTGATATAATATGAGGACAATTATATGTAATAGAGGGCTTTATCCATTCTATGGCGAAGGAATAAAGCGAGAATCAGCCTTTGCTAGATATAGGAATAGACATCTGGCAAAAATGTGCCCTTCTAAGTACTGCATAACAAACACAAAAATTAAGGATTATTTTGAAAGTTGCTAGTAAAATTGTGTCGATTTATTTATCCTGTTGCTTTACATTTACTCTATGGTGTGGAATGGGGACTTGGGTGGTGGACATGGGAGACCGTAATAATCTGAGAAGGGAAAATTTCGATCGAATTTCGGTGCTTTGTTTTTTGGAGCTATCGTAGTTCGTCTTAGCGAATTGTTGTTCCTGTACAATCTTTATTTGTGTTTTATGGGTTAATGCAATTTTTTTACATTTGATTCATTTGATTAGCGTATAAGAAAAATTATCTTGCTCTTTTGGTAGAATACCATCACCAATCAAGAACTACTTACTCGGAGCAGCCAAGAGGACACGCACATCATCATAGCTGGCAGACGCTGGAGTTGGATTGGTCACGTCCTCAGAAGTGACATCGATGCCCTTACAAGAACAGCTATGCTACTGATCCCTGGTGGAAAGCAAAAGAAAGGCCGACCAAAAACAACTTGGCGGACAACTGTGGGGGCCACTGTGAAAAGAACGAACCCAAGCGGAGCAACTGCACAAAGGATAACCGCCGACTGAGCAATGTGGATGCAATTTGTTGCTGCTCTAAATACGCCACAAGGCGTGATGGTCACTTACTGCTGTGACAGTTGGTGGCTAAGGATCAAAGAACTATAAGTAGAGAAACCCGTAGAAGTTTCCAGATTTCATTCAGTAATATAATTTATTTTATTTCAAATAGATTTTAGATCAGTAAGATAATTAACGGATTAGACATAAGTGAAAAGCTAAAAAATAATGTATATAAATATGAGATTTAGGGACTAGGTAGTACTGAGTTGATTTCTTTGCAGTTTTTACACTGATAAGGTTATTTCTTATCCATAAAAAATTTCTGTGTTTTGGCGCTCAGCAAATGAAACTATATTTCGAGAAAGTACTCGACATCGGACTAGACCTTTTATCAGAGCCTTCCAGTCAAATTACACGCCAAACTATCTCAGCTGATGTTGTCGCAGTCGATTCAGGGCCCCTCTTACATGTACATGCAATGGCGTACTAAGGGGATTGAGCGAAGTTGGTGATGTGGTCCGCCCCTGGGTGACATGGCCAGGAGAGGGGTGTCATCGTAACACTAAGGCATATTGACAGCACTGTATAATGTAAAAAAAAAAAAAATTTCATATAAAGTTTTTAGCAATCATAATTATGTTTCCAAGCTAAATAAATTTTCCAGATCGGGTAAAAAAATAAAAAACACGGAGAACAATATAACAAAAGAAATAAATAATAAAAAAAAACAGCAATTAAAAACCTTAAACTAAGGATTCAACTCATTATTTAAATAAACCCATCAAATTATTCTATAATTCTTTCTAACCAAGAAAGGCAAACAATATACTCCAAAACTCAACATAGCATAAATGACCTAGACTCTTAACAACCACTCTCCAAAAAAAAACAGACAATATTGCCACGGGAGTATTTCTTATCTTACGCACTTCGCATATTCAGTTATCCATTTGATGTGACACAATTGCATCCCCTTCAGAGACTAACAAAAAAACACAGACAACACGCCCCTTACTGTCTCACCTACAAAAAAAAAACGTGACTACTCGATATCTTATCGCATACTCTGACCCACCATGAAACTTTGTAGATATCTTCTAGATAAGGTCCAAAACCTCATGTAATATCCAACTTAGCTGTTGGGCAGAGTGGCTACATATCTTGATTCACACACGATTTGTTTTTGTCCATGTTCACAATCACATCTGAACATCCAGATGTGGTATCCCTCCAGTCTTTAACTTAATAAGCCATACTAGTAATCATAATTAAGATCTCACAATATACACTCTTAATGAGATGGAACACTAGGGCGCAGTTTAGATAATACTACACAAGCCTCTCTCACTCTGCGCGACTCAATTACACACTCGAAAAACTATATCCCCCACTCCACTCTCCTCACCTCCACTTTTCTCCATCGCTCGCTCCAAACTCTCACATGAACACACACCCATCACCACCTCCTTTGAAATACTCTGGATGCATCGCTATTCACGTCGAAAATATTTAACTCCACCACTATACTGCTAGAGCCCCATAATTAATAGATTAGGCGAATTTGTATGAGTTCAAGTGTGTAATTATGAATAAAGCCTCCCTCCTCCCGACCAATTTTCTAGCAGTTTATTACACCTATTATCAATTAGTCATGCTATTATCGCCCCTTCAACTAACCATTCCATTACCACGCCCAAAGACCCATTACCAGATTTCCTTAATTCCCCCTTATTGACTGTTACCTTATATATGAATTGATAGTATTGCATTTATTCTTAGGACCATTAACAATAAATATTATGCTAGCCCGAGAGTATAATCATCCCTACCGCGCACCGCTCCTCGTCTCATACGACTCGCACTGTGTGGATATCCTTAGACTAAGGATTACCTGATGAAGACATATTACCCCTCCCTAGGCAGAGTAGTGTTAGATGTAGAAATGCTATTTGTTAATGTACTGAAGAGACCCCTACCCTCTTCCCCCCCCCCTTAGTTTTCACCCCTGTAAGAGACCGACTCGTCTCTTTTATTCATCTGAGCAACAAGTCTGTAGCCAAGATTGGCGAAAGTAGTGCATTTTCATTCTACGTTTTATTACTAATATGTGAAACTCGCTATTGGATATCAAAGTCATTTGAGGCTGGCAACCTCAGCGTATAGAATGATGATTCTTTAACCACCACTGCACGGTCTGGTGATTGCTTTATTGATAGTTTCGTAAAGAGAACTAAAAAGCATAAAGTAGTTCCAGGATCCCTATGAAGCAGGGAGGGAAAGATGAAAGAAATGATGTACATTCTAAGAATAATACGTACAGTTTCAAAGCTTTAAACCAGTGTAAATGTCTATGTGAAAATATTCATTTTAAATTAATAGAAGTTTCAAAACTTTTCAACAAGATAAATATAAAGGAAATATAAATGAATTTATATTGTGAACACTTTTCAAACAGTGGAGATGTAAATGTAAAACATATTATATCTGTACGTTTAACCTATTCATTTAAATGTAATGTAAAGCTAAAGCTATTCAGTTTAAATGTAAAGAAAGTTTTATCCCGAGGGATTAAATTTAATTCTCATCGAGGGCAAATTCTGACATGGGATGGTAGAATAGAAGAAGGGGGCACATAACTATGTGTCGGAAAACGCCATACTCAGAAGAACGTTTCGTTTCTATTACCAGTTATTGGTGGTACCAGCAGAAAGTACTATCTCTGGAACCAAGTGAAGGTAGAAGTGGACTGACGTTGTGCGAGACGCCATCATAAGAGGGTCTTATAGGCAGACGCAGGACCAGTTTGGCCGTTACTCCTTGACGTTCTGGCGCCTGAACTTTGACCAGAGATGAGTGATAGCAGTGTACAGAAAACCTACCCATCAGGAGGAGGATTAGAATCATCATTGGCAGCTAAGTTAACCTATAAGCTGCCACTTGAACTTCTTATAAAAAACCATCACCCGAGTGATGAAAACTTTATTTTGTAACTAACTATTATTCCTTTCTTTTAAACTGTTAAACTTAAAGTGATTATTAAATTTTGTTATTTGTAATTATAACAATTTAACTTCGATTCAATCATTTTTAAATGTACTACATTTTTGTCTCACTCAAAGTTATTAAACACACACTCTAAACATAGCTACATTATAATAATAATTCCACTGAGTAACCCAACTGTGGAGGCTTAACGAGCTAGAATAAACCATTGCTTAAATTCTTCATAAAAGGTGTCGGCAGATTACAGAATTAACGTGCTCACCAACAGCCAGCATTGTTTTCACTTATCTGAATATCTTGTGAAGACTCCCATGTGATAGAAGCTTTACTACTCTTCTATATACATTTCTTACTTACTCAGTCGTTCCCCTTCTACCGAGAGGTGTAGAGGTTTGGAAGAGAGAGCGCCAGACTATCCTATCGGCTGTCTTCCTCCTGGCCTGGTTCCATTCTAGTCCTCGGTCCTTCAAAGATTGTCTAATGTTGTCCTCCCAGCGGACTCTGGGTCGTCCTGGGGGGTCTAGATCCTTGGCTCTTTGTTTCCCATGCTTGTCGTGGTAGCCGATCTTCTCCCATTCTGCAGACATGGCCAAACCATCTAGTTGGGACTGTTCTACTTGGGTCTGCAGGGGGTGGGATTTTAGGCCTTGATGTATCGTCTGGTTGCGGACCATGTCTCTTCTTGTTACTTCAACCACCTTCCTCAGATACCTTATTTCTGAGGTTTGGATCTGGCTTTTGTGGATTGTAGTCATTGCCCATGACTCGCATCCATATGTCAAGACTGGGACATAGGTGGAGCAGTATACAGCCATCTTCGTTTTCTTACCAACCTCCCTCTTGCTGAGGAATCCTCGGTTTATGGCCTGAAAAAGTCTCCCAGCTGCTGCTTTTCGAGTGGCCAACTCTTCTCTGATGCCTCCCTTTAGGTCTATAATAGCTCCGAGGTATTTAGAGTGGTCGACCTGCTCCAGGACCTGTTCTCCCAGCTTAATCTGATGTACTCTTTCTTCTCGAGATATGACCATGGATTTTGTTTTAGAGCTGCTTATGACCCTCCCTCTCTTCTCCAGCTCTTCCTTCCAGACTTGCAGGTTGGATTGGAGATAGCCTCTGATTTCTATATACATTTCTGCCAAGAATAATCTTGTGTAAAGATAGACTCCATTGAAACCTATAATAGATACTCTTGAGTTTTGGCCACTGTTGGACCACTACTGCAAAGCAGGGGAGGCAATACCGTCACACAGGTATTTATTTTAACTGTGTGACATGCCTTTATATAACAGAGAGAATCCGCTTTCTAAAGTGACGTACATTATAATTATACAACAATAGTAATATTTGTTACGTAAAATCTCAAATAAGGTTGTTTTTTTTTGTTTTTTTTTTTTACATTTTTATATTCCAAAATCATCTGCTTAATTATTAAAAGTTACATAGTAACATAACAAAAATATGGATTGGAAATTATATATATTCATTAACTTTATAAGCTGCTAACTGCCCTTTAAACTAAAAAATTATTTCCCTTGGCGAAAAAGTTTCTTACCTAATTATGAAGCTGCTGTATTTATTTTGTTTTTTTGTTTTTCGGATGTTTCTAGTGTATCATATCTTAAGACCTATCAACATGCCAAATTTCAGACTTCTAGGTAATTTAGAAGTGGTCAAACAATTTCGTAAGGAAAGACGGAATCGCATAACACACACACACACACACACACACACACACACACACACACACACACACACACACACACACACACACACACACACACACACACACACACACACACACACACACACACACACACACACACACACACACACACACACACACACACACACACACACACACACACACACACACACACACACACACACGCACACAGATATATATTCTTATAAAAATTCAAATACATTACATAAATTTTTGGCGGTAAATATATATATAGGGAGCCACGGTAGCACAGTGAAGGACTTTGTCGGCAGAGATATGCACAGATTTTGGAACTCCACAATCAAGATTCCACGTTGTCAATTCATGCATATTATCTTGACGAAGGAGAAGTTGTCGACATGGATGCCGAGTCGCTGACAAGTGACAATTTTCAACAGTAACAAGTTACAACTAACATTTTATATTTGATTTGAGGAACATTTTGTTAATGTAGGCTAACAACTGTAAGTATGTTACTGTTAAAATATCTCACTTTCAAGAGTTCATATAATGGGGTGTTAATAAAATCATTTTTACATAATTGTGAATTTTTGGTTAGGGCCTATAAAAAATAAAATAAAAATGAAGAAATAAATAAAAATTGGTAGCACACAGCTTATTTGTGCTAAAGTTGCACTAAAAGATTGTGTAAGCATCGTCTATCCCGTGTATTTGAGGCATGAAATAATCTGGGTATTTCTGGGTTTTTTAAAGAAGAAAATCTGGGGTTATCTCTAGAACTTGAGTGGCAACCTTGACCGCCACACTTTGCTATTTTTGCGAGAGTACATGTAAGGGGAAACAATACAATTGTTGTCTAACTTTCAACCACAGTTGCACCCCCTTAGCTGTGCTCGAAAGTTAATGCACTCTCTCGAAAAATAGAAAAAAGTGCGCAAATAACGGTGTGCAAAGTGTGACAGACCGACCGACCGAAGTACCTTACGGCGGGAATTATGGTATTAGATTATTTTTGCTTACATTTTTATTTTTACTTTGTGCCGTATATGTGGTTTAGGGATTAAATATCTGTAATTCAGTTATACCCTTTACCAAGTGGTCCAGTGATTTTCTTATATGTACTGTTTCATGACTCCATATATATGTGATTTAATCAGTATGAGAGGTTGGGGGCTTAATAACAATTATAACATTCAGTAAGAATAATATTGGGAGATTAGTCGCAGGGAAACAGAATCCATTCTCAAGTGCCCTTCTCAGACAGTATTTCTTTTTGTGAGAATTTTCGCCTTCCTATTCACCCCTCACTTGTATAGGAATCTAACCTTTAACGAGCCACTTAAAGATCCTATATATATCTTTCTTACATTTCTTTATTTACATCTATCTTATCCAACTGCATGTGGTGGGTTTGGTGTTATGGATGTTATTTATTAATATTATTTGTATACCCGGTGAGGTCAAGCTGTGTAGGTCCCTGATTCTAATAGTTAAGTATTTTCAGGGCATCTAGCTGCTACCACCCTATGATCTCACTGGGCTCTATATTTTTACTTATTAGTTATGTGACTACGTCTAATTGTCTAGGGTAATGAAGGTGTAATGCAGTGTAAGTCAAACCAATACAAATACACTTTAAGTCTATCACATAAATAGGACTGGGTCAATACAACAACCACAAACAGACTACCAATCAATAATATTAATCTAAGTAAGTCTTTTGTTGAAATTTCGGTAATACGATATATTACAATTTATTGTCCTGACCCTATTTTTTCTGGATCAGGACTGTCAATCAAATTTGAAATCAAGTATTTATTTACATCAATCAAATAACACAATGGATCTTCTGTCCATATATATATATTATAACAAAATTGAAATCTAAGTAGGTAATGGTATCCAACTAAATAAAGGTAACACTGGTATTAAATGGAGGGTTGGGGTGTTTTCATCATACCCTCTCTTTTATTTTCTTTCAATATTTTCTTTCTTTCCTTATTATATTTTATGTGGAAATGTCAATATGTTTATATAAATAATAAAATATATGTCAGTTTATTTCAGTGGATGAACAATCTAGTGCCAAGACAGGCACTTAACTTTCACTCGGTCAAAGAAACAACTGGAGACTCTCAACAAGATGTCCCCTATCCCACTGTCTGGGGTGGTTGTGGTAGAGAGCGTGTACCAGCAAAATCTCAAAAAATATAAGGCTGATCTTTCACACTGACGGTGGTGGTTGTGGTAGAGAGCATGTACCAGCAAGACAACAGCTTCTCTCACTAAGATCAGTCCACCAGGTGTCTGACACAATGTTAGTGTCAGTAAAAACCCTGCAATAAGAAGGTTATGGGTCCTTCTTTATAATACATCCATACTAACATTCCACAAATTATACAGGTACATTTCAAATAAAAGAAAAGGGTCAGATCTCTCTAACCAACCCATTACAACCATTCTCATCTGATGTAACAATTCATACCAGTGTTCCTATTCTTCTTCCCCAATTGCTACCACGCCTCTGACACTTCAACAATGATCCTCTTCCATAGAATATGGTGGATTACTCTTTCCCCTGGTATCTAGGAAGTCTTTTAGTATTATACAACTCATATGAGTTCCCTTTTGTTTTGAACAACCCCAAAGGTCCTGCCTAAGTCGGCTAGGGACCTATGTACTTACAGTCGTAAAACATTCCCAAGATAACAGTATCTCACACACCAAATTTTTAAATAATAATGTTAATAAATTCTTCCTTACCACAAAATCAATGAAATACACATGTACGATGACTGGCAACATATAATGATGGCTCATACAGTTCAGCCGCTGTCCAGACTGCCACTTTATTTATTATTATTTTTAAAAAAAGCGACACTTCTGCTCTCATCGTCCATATGAAGGGAATGATTTTCTAGAAATGGCGTCCAGCCTTCAAAGTTTTAATTAATATCGAATGGACTGGCCAATGAGCTAATGCGACTAATAATTTTGAATCGAAATTTAAAAAACTAAATTCCAAACAACTATGTGTTAGTCTGCAAAAATATATTTAGTTTTGGGCCAACCAATAACCTCCTTCCCGTACTCCTATACTAACCATTCGGATTTGACTACCCTCTTCTACCTCTTTTCAAAAACGCGTCCCGAAAAATGTTATGAAAAAAATGAGCAAGGCTGTCACACTGTCCGAACATATATTTTATTTTGATGATATCTTCGTTAATAATGGGGCGTTTTTGTAGATTGAAATATATTATTGACCAGAAGACTGTTATCTATCAATCTATATGATTTTTATGGCCCTATTCATTGTCGTTTGGATTTTCATATTTTCTACTGTTAACTGACAATTTTATACTTTTCCATAAGTCCGCCATCTTTCCCCCCTTTTCTATCGTTTTTATTCAAAATAAAACAACTTGTCTGTGTTTCGTCAGAAAATACACTACTAACAGGAAATTAGAGCTGTGTGTGTGTATACACTATCGTCTCCCTATCTAAGTGGTTATACATTTCGACTGCGTGACTATAGAACGAGGCATGTATGTGGCTTTGCGTCGTTTTTTCCAAATCTGCTAAAAGCAATACTACGCGCGTTCGTTACAATTTGCGTTTCAAAACCCAACGCGTGACACTGGTAGCATTCCTTCTGTCTCTCCTTCACCTCCGTTTCTTTCTTCTCTCACTCTGTCTTGGAACAAATACGCGTTGACCTTGGAAAAATGTTATATTTAATTCTCAAGGACGACTTAGAAAAGCTAGTACCATTCACTCTACGTTAAGGCTTATCAAAAACCGACACGATTGCGGGCGCGGGTGAAGAAGCTGATCGCAACTCCACTATTTTATCTCTACCTTATTTTGACTTTATAAACACTAGTATTCTATTTATTTGATCAATGTATTAAGGATCCCACTACATTGCACTGTGACAATTAATGTCCAGTTCAGGATAACGACGCGAGATATGTGTGTGTGTGTATATATATATATATATATATATATATATATATATATATATATATATATATATATATATATAGTCTGAGGCTCGTTAACCAGAGCTAGAGCACTGCACGAAGGACGGCCGCCGACGGAACAAAGTGGAAGCGGTTTGTTGCTGCTCTACAAGATGCCACCAGGCGTGATGGCCACCGACTGCTTTGATAGCCGATGGCTAAAGATCAAAGAATATATATATATATATATATATATATATATATATATATATATATATATATAGATATAGATATAGATATAGATATAGATATAGATAGATAGATACGGCCGTTCATTAGTTGTAGTAGTATATATATGCGGAACAATGTCAGTGGCCAAATACAAACATAGGGGTATGAAGACAGACACGTATCAACGTTAATTCCAAGGTAAGCGAAACTTCTCTTCAACGTTAACAAGAGACACTTTATTTATGTACGGTGACATAGCTCCATTAAACATCATAATAGGTTCACGCCCAATGGCAAAGGCAGTAATATGCAGTCTTCATAAAATCGAAAGGCAGTCCGTTCTGCTATGGAGACGCTATCCTTGCATTCTCACCAGTTTAATATATTGAATACATTCGACACATTAATGAAAAGTACTTCCTGACATTCAAAGAAGCTAGGAACACCTCAACAGAGTATATTGGTGCCCTGGTGATGGTAAAATTCAGGTAAAACAAAGTAGACTGCAGGAGCAAACACACATGCGACCGCTCGCCTTAAAACACAATCCACATCTCGTCTTGCAGACGATAAAAGCCCCACTTCTGCTCAAAAATTGGCGTCTGCTACAGTCCTTTCCCGGCATGACGTCATTTCCGTTTATTGTAAGTAAAATCCGTAATAAAATATCATAAATGAAGCTCTGTCGAGCTGAAGATACTTTACACATAATCGTTATGAATTTAACTCATAACATCTTTCACGCAAGGATTTGGAAATTTCTAAGTTAAGAGAAAGGGTTGATGGTTTGCTGGATGTCGTGTTACACAAGAATATATTGTCACACATTAGTTATGATAAAACTACTGTACAACATGCCAGCGGTACCAAATGTTCTTCTTCTTCTTTGTTCGTCCTGAAAAGGACGTTGGTTGCGTTGTGTCCGTTTACAGCAAAGCTGCGATATTTGCGCCTTTCGGTCGACACATCCGACTTCAGCACAGCATTTTTGAGATCGGGTTAGCCTTCCCTCTTCGATCCCTACTTACTCAGCCAGACTGCAGTGATGCAGCCTGTTTCCAGGACCAGCACTTAGAGGTGGAGTAGGGTCTTGGTCAGCTCTGGTTCGCTGACCTTGACGCAAGCAGTCTAGCTACGGGTCGCTAACTGACTGCTTTGAGAGCCGATGGCTAAATACGCCGTTTCCCCACTTTTTTAAAAACTTAATTTAAGTTTTAAAAATTGATTGTATACATTTCGTTATAATATTAAAACCTTTGCATCAATCTGTGTTGCGTGAATGAAAAAAGATTTTCCACACAAAGAAACGAGATATAATGGCAACATTGATGTAATAGTACATGGCATAGATGTGGGAACGAGTGTCTAAAAATTCCGTTTTGTCCGCCGAGAAGCTTCGTGAAGGATCGGGCGTGTCCGTTGCTATTCTCCACGACGAAACTCAAGGGACCAAGTGACAACAGCCGGCAAGCAGTCATGCTGCCGTCATTGAGTAAGCAGGCGTATTCGGCTGTTAGTGGAGCTTTACTGTGATGTTCCCTGCCAAACAATTCGTAGAAAGCGACTGAGGAGGGTTGGGCATGGGGCTGGTTACCCCATCCTGTAAAAAATTTAAACCACAAATACTTCAACAAACATAGATAAGTCAATTAAGGAAAATAACACACAGCCATCCAAGACAGGGGAAGGTGCTCTCACAGGTGTGGTAAAGTGGGATGTTATAAATATTTATAGGGGACTTAGTGTACTGACTGAGATCAGCTGTGAAGGTATCTGTATCTAATAGGTGTAGTGTTTTACAGATAACCTTACTTGCTACCACATTATGCCTCAGTCAGAATTATTCTGGAATATTGTGATGACTACGTTAAATGTCTAGGGTATGTATATGATGAAGTGTAAGTCACAACAACAACAGACAGATAAACAATTTAATTTATTCCACCACACTTGACAACACTGTGACACTCACACACATGTAACATTCTATAAGACTATCTTAAATGAGTCACTGGTAAATTTTCAAATATCAATATGTATTAAGTACTTTCATTAATATATATGTCCTGATTCAACTACAAAGTGAACCAGGAATCACAATCAATTTTAATTACAATTTATATGTACAGGATTTATCACTATGAATCTTGTAGTGACATATTTTATTAATATTATCTTATGTGTGTCAGTTGTGTAGTGGTAATATGAGGTAATACTGGTTTTGTTTTTTCAAGCTATGTTGTTATTTGTCATCATGACTTCAAGTGTTTGTTTATCTTGTAAATGGTATGGGGAAAAGTTCACAGTTCCTATCAATTTAAATACTGTATTTTCCCTCTGGTTTATTATAAAGTCAGATTTTGAGGGGGGGGGGGGGCATAATGTTGAGCTCCACTGGCCACATGGGCTTATCTTTCGTGATGGCGGCAGGAAAAGACTCCTCTGCTCGATAGCCTTCCTGTGTTCTGGAGACACCTCACTGGTCACTATCTGGACCCAGGAGTATGCTGTCAGCCTCTAGGTTCAGCACAGCTCCGACCAGGTGCTGCTCAATAGCTTTAGGACCACGGTCCCTGAAACAAGAAGGTTGTCCCTCCTACTTCATAACTAGTTTATAATCTATTTACAGACTGAACACATTACATAACAAACACTGAGTTCAGAGCGGTAGGCCAACTGTCAGCTTCATCTCAAATAATTTACACCAGTATATTCCTCCCTAATGATTACCACGCCTCTGCAATTCCAGCATTATTTCTTTCTAGTCGATAAGATAGGTGTCAGTGTACTGTTTGGCAATTCCATGCAGTTTTATTTTCCTCCGACACCTTCTGTTCAGGGTGGAGCACTATATAGGCTTTACCTCATGTTCGCTACTGAACCACACATATATACAGACATAAATTATCAATTTACATTCAATTTTCATTAAAAAGATATTGAATATATCAAGCTTACCACAATTCATGGAATAATACACAGTTACGTTGACTGGCAATGAATATAGCACAATTTCGATCTGCCGATGTCCCAGGCTTTTATTTAGAAAAATATGCACTGGCGCTCAACGCACTGGTTCTTTAGTAAGTTTATTTGAACATGTGGTGGTGACCTGACGCCTCTGATTGACTATATTCGCGGGTCTAACCAATCGTGCCATGTTTACCCAATCGTTTGAAAAAAAGCACTCCTACTCCCGTTTCCCCTGACAACAAAAGATAGTATTTATAGTCCGACTAATCGTGTTTAGCCTTACATTTATTGCGCTCCAATCAAATCGGATTTAACATGGAGACCCATTTCCCGTACAATGGTGGTGTGAAAATCTGCCACTGAGCGATTCTGATTTTGGTGTTGTCTGACATCCCTCACTATTTCTTTTGGCTATAATTTGGTAATTCCTAGACTATTTGCGTAACGTTTAACATATTCTTTGTCAGCAAGTCCTAATGAACCCAAATATACAAATTTAAAGGAGCTAAGTGGCTGCGTTCAAAATATGCATTTTCTTCTACCTCCTGTTTACTTCGAATACGATGTGGTGTCTGGGTACTGTAATGTTTTCAAACATAAACCAGTATAATGTCATGTTTCCTAATAAGCGTTTTGTGAGTTTTTAAAAACTAACTCTCGGATGGGTAGTGTTTTTTATCACTGTCGATTTGAAAAAAAGTTAGTGCTTGTGGCCTTACACGCGTGATGGTAGTAATTGTATAGCGAGACGCGTGTTTAGTGTTGCATGCGTTCCTGCTTTCAGCCCCTCCCTTTCTTTCTATCTTTAGTCCATCTGTCTTTCGTTTTTTGGTAACGTAGTGTATAAAATGACATGAATGGAATTTTAAATCTAGGTCAGATTGCGTATCTCAAGGTTTTTCTTAGAAATGGAGTACACATATTATTGTGTTGGCGAAACGCGTGTATGCTGCAGAAGGCTTTTACTATCAACGTGAAACGTTACAATTTGCAGACGAAGGAGAAAACAAGGGGGATTTCGAGTACAGTCATTGTGACAGCACTGTTCTTTACCATTCTTCTTTCCTTTTATTAAATTTATTTGTTAGGCTTTATATTTACGTTTATGTTATCTAAAAAAGCACAGAAAGTACTCAATGAATGTGAATCCGTTGGACCCAGAATAATAACAGCTGCTTTTAAAACAGCTAAAAAGAAAATAAATGTAAATGTCATCTAATGTTATGCACCAACTAATGACAAAGAAGAGTCTGTGAAAGAAGCATTTTATACTAAACTACAGGAAATTATGAAAAAGTAAAAAGAAGAGACATCACAATTTTGATGGGTGACAAGAATGCAAAGATAGGTACAGTAAACACCTGCTTTGAAGAAGTCATGGGAAAACATGGGCTAGGAGTAATGAATGAAAATAGGGAACTATTCTCAAACTTCTGTGCTGCAAATCAACTGGCTATAGGAGGAAGCATGTTTCTACATAAGAGAAAACACAAGGCAACATGGAGATCACCAGACCATAGAACAGAAAATCAGATTGATCATATATGCATAAACAAGAAGTTTTGCAGGATGTAAAGGTATATAGAGGAGCAGATGTGGCATCAGATCACCACCTTCTGATAGCCAAAGTAAAAATGAAACTCAAGAGATATGCAACAATGCAAAGCTATAGACAACAATTTAATGTAGGACATCTAAGAAATCCAGAAACAAGAGACAAATTTGCTGTCAAAATATCCAACAAATTCCAAGTGCTCCAACAGCTGGAAGATGTAGTGAATACATAAGACTATTGGCAGCAAATAAAAACTGTATGGAATGAGACATGTGAAGAAATACTGGGGAAAAGGGAACGACAACAAAAAGCATGGATAACAACAGAAACCATCAATAAGATAAAAGACAGAAAAAACAAGAAAGCAGATTTAAACACAAGCAAAACCAGAAGTTCCAAAGCCAAGGCTCAAGAAGTGTACACAGAAGCAAACAAAGAAGTAAAAAGAAGTATCAAAAGAGACAAGACGAAGTATATTGAGGAGTTGGCAAGAGAGGCAGAAGATGCTGCAGCCAAAGGAATTATGAGAGAACTGTATAACAGCACAATGAAGCTAACAGGGAAGTACAAGCAAACAAGTTGCCCCATAAAAGACAAGAATGGAAAACTGCTCAGCAATATACAAGAGCAAATGAAGAGGTGGACAGAATATTTTGAGGACCTTCTCAATAGACTAGCTCCAAAAAAAACCCCGGACATCCAGCCAGCAGAAGAAGAGCTATAAATTAACGGTGAAAGACCAACGAAGGAAGAAATAAAGAAAGCTATAAAGCTTCTAAGAGATGGAAAAGCGGCTGGACCAGATGGCATTCCAGCAGAGGCCATCAAAACAGATATCGACACGGCTGTCACATAGGTTTTATGATCATTAAATTGCCTATATCTTCTTCTTTTTCGGTCACCCGTATCCTCTATTTTTATTATCACTCTTTACCTTGTTTTCCTGTGTTTTTCGCATTCGTTCGTTTGCGACTATATACATTACTATTTTCCCATTCTAACGTTTACCTGTTTCTTTTCTCAAAACTGAGAACGCAGTTATGACGTAACGTGTCAGTCTCTACATAGACTGGAGAGCGTTAAAATGCATTCTATTTGCATTAGATGTCAGGACACGAAACTGTGACTTTCGCTTATCTCAGACATACGAGCAGACTATGTCTGCACTTTCAGCTGACAGGCGCGGTTTCTTCAGCTGAGCGCTCAGGAAAAGCGCGATAACTGACACCTCTACGGTGCAGTTCGAGACATTTGTCTGGAAATTCCACCTGACACGACACTCATTGTGGGCCATGGTCAGCGTGAAGTGTGAAAACTGCCGGGGCATTGGAGACAAGCCGTCTGAGACTCGCAACTGACACGCGCACTCTCGGTCAGAAGGTGGCAGTTACGGCACGCGTTTAAGTGTTAAACGTAATTGTTATAGACAGAAAGGGGGAGTATTTCGTTTTGCGAAATTAAAAGTTTACCTCTTTGTCTGGTAATAGATATAACCAGAGTTTGAAACTAGATTTTCATTCTCGCTCCTAAATTTTGCAGTAGACAGATCACTGTGCTAGATCTTATATCTGGGTTTTGGCGAAGTCTGAGTTTCCTGGCCATTTTGCCGAGCTCTAGACTACCATTAGATTGCAGTATTCTAGTTCATGGTTTAGTCTGTAGTTCTGTGTGGGGAGGTAAATATTATACATATTATCTAGTATTTTGTGAAGTGTTTAAAGTGTTAAATCACTTATTTTATTTCACTAGTTAGATTTGATGCAGAGCGCTTAATTTATATAGTCTGTATTATTTTATAGTGACGAGTTACAGTGGAAAACAGAAATTATATTTCTAGCTTAAACTCAGTCGGCTATTAAGGAATTTAATTTAACTGCTAATAATCAGACGAGAATAAACTTTCTAAACTAACTTATAAATGCTAGAAGCCTCATTAGTGTTGACGGAATACGCATGTTTTCCTAATTCATGAGGATTGATGATTTTTATATATAACTTATTTCACGGGAAAATTTAAATGATAAGACAAGCTACGCTTGCAGTTTAAATTATCAGTTAGAGTATGTATAATTATTTGATATGTGTTCTTTCCATTTATATATAGTGAAACTGTGGTACCCAAACTTTGCCAGCGCTAAGTACGTATGAGTGATATCTGTGAAGAACTAAAACATTTACCTTAGAGAGGCTTGGTGCAAAATCTTTACGAGTACTTTAACGGTTAAATAAGATAACGGGCCTCTTGCGCCTGAGTTTGATTCTTCCTGAGAAAACTCTAGTCATTTTTCCGCCTTGGTGGCAAGTAACATATTTCAATCAGTAAATTTCCCGACACTGTTGACAAGTGGTGGTGTTACCAACTAAATTCCTATATTAAGAAAAGGTGCCGACCTGACATTCCTCATTCGTTTGAAATCTGAGATGTTGACACTGTGCTAGCTATAAACGCTCGTGCCTGGACAATTTTATGTGACTTAAACAGACATCCAAAACAATAGTATTCCCAAGAGAACGGTCCCGGAAGTAGTGAATTCAACCCGTCTTTTTGGACCTGGGGTTTTCTTGGCCAAGATTACCATTGAAGATTCTGTATGGGCAAGTCCTAAAAATAATTTTTGTTGTTGAAAAATGCACGTGAGCACAGTTGAATGAATAGAGTGAATGCTGGACTGAGCGATCCATTTATGGTGGTATTTTGACACCCATTCATTTTTGCTGTCATAACATTTCTTTATGCAAGGTATTGCTAACTAAATATCTATATATTCCCTTATACTAGATCAGAGTATCCAGTCTGTTCATACCTTAAAGGAGGAAGAATTTTAGACTAAATCATATGTATCTGTGACTCTTTGGGCTATCACTTTCTTCTAACGGGACTGTGGGCTATCCATCGAGGGAAGGATCATACCAACGGGTCTATCATTCTTGTAGCATTTCTTGATTTTTGTTTATGATTTTTTTGTATATGCTTGATGTGATTTGCTATGTTGTGAGAGAAGTTTAGTCTTGATAAATAAACTACTCATAAAATTTATTCCAGCGTGCCGGTCAGTTCGTTCTTCCCAAACTATTCATATAACCATTGTCATAGCTTTTCCCACGTCTGTACGTCTAACTGTCGTCTTATGTATGTATGTATGTGAGTGGATGTATATATATATTTTATATATATATATGTATAGACTGTCTGACTCAATCTAAATTCTGTCGTAGAAGATAGGTGAAAGAGAGAAGATTTTCTTGATTTCAGAGACCGCCTCTATCACATTTCTACCACCTCACTCGTGGAAAATCTATTGCTATTACTACTTCTCACTGTGACTAACACTTATTCTAATCTATTCAGAAGGGACCAACCCAAGTCTTAATTCTCCTATCAAAAATCTACGACAAATGGGGTCTCGTCTATCGGGATTTTGAACTTTGAATAGGAATACGAGACGACAAATATCAGCTCGTTTGTAAGATTCTGTATTCTGATATAGAGTAAGAGTGTGATGTCTTGTGAGTTGTTATATCTTTTAAAATAAACTATCCCCTAGACGTAACGATCTGTTTATGGGCGTGCTGACCACACGGCTAATAAATGTTTTTCCACAGCATTATTGAGCATTATACATTTGGTTTACAGGTTGATTTTGTCGGAATATATGTTAATTGCTGATTTTGTAATACTAAACGCTGGTAAAGTTTTGTGAGTGTATAACATTCACAGGGGTTGGAAGAAGTAGGTGTTTGAGCTAAGCTAAGGAGCGCGATCAGACTGTACGTCCTGTTATTGCCTCCCTTACCCTAACTGTCTTCAGGGGGTGAACTCGTTAGTGGATTTAAAATTAAGGGTTTTTTTTTCTTCCTTAAACAAATTTTTTTGCAATAATAATTTTGTTTTCCACGGTAGCAACTTATTTTTCAGTGAGTAATCTTAACTACCATTTATTTGGCGTAGTCGTTTGCATTAGGTGCTTTATTGCCGATAATAGCAGCGATAGTTAGACAATATGTTTTTGGAGGAGGTATCCCAGGTTATAAGGATATCATCTTTTGTTTGGTATTTTTCTCGCAAGTGGTAGGAACAAGTGTATCCTTTCTTCTTTTCTTTCTCGAGCTAGTCTCAGTCACTGACTTATTATGGCAGAAAGGGCAAAGCTTAGACAACTCCTCAGAGACGAAGAGAGAGAGAAGGTGTGACCGTGCTGGTGTTGGTCCCTGTCCAATCCTAACTATAACTAGGTGGCTGAGGCAGGCCTAGTTATCTATTATTTACTTTGTTTCTTTCCTCCAAGTGAGATTGTTTCTCTTACTGGCCCCCTTGTTCCGCCAGAGATGATAGTTCTTGGATGAGAATAGGTTCGTCTTTTGTTCAACCCAGACCACGTTCTTCCCTCCTTGGTGTTGTCTAGCGACTGATGCGTATAGTGTGTTCTATTATTCCTATCTTTCCTATTACTCAATTCTAATATCTCTCCATTCCTTAATCTCTTCACACATCAAAGCAACCGGAGTGATGTGATTCAGTTTAAAAAAATACAACTTTTATTTATTCAATAGCTACACCTGAAATAATCAAACAATGTCCAATACCAAAATGGCTTCCACCATACTTACTCTAGTATGAGAGAGCGCATGAGATGTTTCGTGAATGTCAGACTCACTCGTGGTGGCGTCTCCATACTTACTCTTATATGAGAGCGCTTAATATGTTTCATAAATGTCAGTGCTGTGATCCCTTAATTCGATACAATTTCGTTTAATGGCAATGCCTCATCTTCTTGGTATGACAACCCATCCTGGCTATCTGATAATAAAAGTTATTTACTTTTAAGCTTCAATATTATCTTCTTTAGCTCGCTCCCTTAAATGCGAGCGTCGTAGCCTGCGACAAATTTTGCTGAAAGTCAAGAAAATAGTTCAAAATTTCCGCTTACCCTTTTAAACGAAGTCCAGCACCTATCACTGTCCTATTAACACCACTTATAAGCTAATCCTACGGTTGATAACACAAATTATTAATCAATTCTAAATATTCTCCTGAATTCCTATTTCTATCTTTCTATAGCTAGCTATTTCTGTAGCCCTTCTGCAAACCGCAGGTTTCACATTTCTTGAGAGCTCAGCAAAACTTGACTTGCTCCGTCAACTTCTCTGGTAGGACTGATCTCTAATCGTCCTTCAATTTCCTATCTGATGGTCCAAAGTTGTTTTAGTTAATACGATTGGTCCGTTGTTCAGTTCACTCACCTATCGGCACGCTTAATTCTAAGCTGTTAGCTCCGTGAACTGTGCTACATAACTGTTTACCTCTAGTCACTATTTTCACGTGCGTTTTACTCTGCTCTGTGTTCTCTTAACTCACTAAACCTGTAAAGGGCGCTAATAACATTGTTATTCCCCTTTGTACTTTTTAACTTAGTTTCATTAATCCTTCTATATCTTTATTAAAACTAGTCTAATATGCAAATTTGGTAAACTCTAATGATATATACTTAAATTACTTTAAGGTCTAAAAAGGTTCCCTCCCTTACAAAAAACATTACATTTACATACTTTTATCTCCCATGTTAAGAACAAACAAGTTATCACCTAGATTACTCTGACCTTCCAACCCATTTTCCCCCACTCTTTCATCTTGTTAACACCAAATAACTGTTCGACTGACTTAAACATACAGTGTATTTTACACTGTACAACCACACGGTGACAAAGGGACTGGAAGGAGAGGAAGCGAAAGCGTTTGTCAGAGACGAACTTGAGAGATATGATGCGGAGAGGAAAGCAGCCGAAGCTAAGGAGGAAAAAGAAGAACTAAGGAGGAAAGAAGAAGCAGCGGAGAGGAAAGAAGCGGAAGACCGTCTACTACAGCAGAAGAAGATGGATGAGGAAATGGAAATTCGCAGGATGCAGCATGAGGAAAGAGAGAAGGAGAGACAGCACGAGGAAAGAGAGAAACAAAGACAGCATGAGTTGGCTCTTAAGACTCTAGATTTCCAAAGCCGTGGTGCTGCCTCTACCTCCAGCAGTGGAGAGTCTTCTCATCATTCTTCCTTAACTGATCAAACTAACCCTCAATCTCTTCAACTCAACGCTATGTCCTTTGCTCTTGAATCTTTCCCTTGTCCTAATGAGAAGATTGACACATGGCTAGAAAAATTTGAGAAAATTGCAACCCTGTACGGTTTAGAGAGGTCGCGTTGGTTTATGAAACTTTCCCAGGCCCTTAAAGGTTCTGCTTATGATGTTTATTCTAAACTGGAAAGTGGCCAACAAGACAACTATGACTTGTTGAAGAAAGCGTTACTGGAGCGCTTTGAAATGAATGCTCGCAAATTTCTGCAACTGTTTCGCAACAGCAGGAAAGGGAGCTCTGAAACTTTTCAACAGTTCTCGTCTCGTTTGAAGGGATACCTAACAAAGTGCCTTGAGCTTTCACAGCTCCCCTCTACCTATGAAGGTCTGGAGGAATTTGTTTTAACAGAACAAATAAAGAACACTTTGTCTCCTGATACCCGGAGATTTCTAGCTGAGCAGGGGGCAGAAAAGCTTGAAGACATCTTAGAAAAGTCTGAGCGCTATCAAAATGCGCTAGCCGAACTGCCGGCCACAAAACGTAAACCGACAGAAGAGCATTTTCGGAAAAATAATCTAGACCAGTCTTCTCATGCTTCTCACGCTTCCAACCCGTATAACCACCGAGAAACTGGACCTCAAAACCCCCCTCCTGAAAAATCCAAGTTCTACAAAAACAAATACCCCAACCACAGTAAACAGTCTGATCAACCCGACCGCCCTACATGGCAGCGCAGCCAGAAAGGACAAGGTGGCAAAGGGAGAACCCCTGAGCACGGGACTAATGATCAGAGTGAGCACACTGAGCCTAAACGCATCGGATGCTTGCTAACAGTCTCGCAAGGCGGAATTATTGACAGTGATTCCCAACCTGTTGGGGATAGACCCTCAACGCGAGGTACTGTTTTTATGAACGGTTCTCAAACTTCTTGTTTATTTGACACGGGGCTTTCATATGATTGCACTATTGCCAGAAACCTGATTAAACCCGGTCAAGAGACAGGAGAGACCGTCCAACTTTGTGGAGTTCGTAAGAGTGAGGCACCTACAGCGCTTCCCATTGCATTGGTAGAGATCCACTCTGATTTTGTCAGAGGTGTGATCAAAGCGGCTGTTATGGATGACCCCATCTACCCAGTCATACTTGGCGGGAGATACGTGTGTATTGGGAAACCGGAAGAGCCGATTGTGGGAGCAGTAACTACAAGAGGGCAAACCAAGAAGGAACGGGAGCCTGCGCCTAATTTGTTACCCATGGAACTTAAAGAAGCGCAACAATAGGACCCTACTTTGGCACCCTGCTTTAGGAAACTGCCCATGGCTAAGGAACCAAGACAGCACGGGGACATTTTTTCTAAGGATGGCGTACTTTATCGCAGAACGGGCAAGCCTGACCAAGGTTACAACCAGCTCCTAGTACCGAAACAGTACAGAAGCCAAATCCTAGAAATGGGGCACTCTCTTCCCTTCAGCGGACATATGGGACAGAACGCCACAAACCAACGGATAACCACTCATTATTGGTGGCCAGGAGTAAATACTGAGATTATCAGGTATGTCAAATCCTGTGCCCAGTGCCAACGTGTGCCACCCAAGCAACGGGCACCCCCAGTCTCTTTGGGTGAAATGCCAATAGTGGGAACACCATTCGAACGGGTTGTGATCGACATTTTAGGACCCTTAGAAAGGACTAAAATAAGGAACAGGTTTATCCTGACCTTAGTCGATACATGCACTTTATGGGCAGAAGCTATCCCGCTAACATGCGCAGATGCCAAGCATGTCGCAGAAGCCCTCGTGCAGATTTTCACTCGGTTGGGATTCGCTCAGCAAGTGTTGACGGATAACGGATCTCCATACCGAAACCTGTTGATGGATGAGATCGTGAAGATCTTGAGGACCCAACACATCTACACAAAGCCTTATACTCCGGCCGGAAATGGGCTCGTGGAACGTGTTAATGGAAACCTCAACATGATGTTAAGTAAACTGGCACAAGTGAAACCTGAAGATTGGGATCTTTGTATTCCTGCAGCTTTATTTGGCTACAGAGAATCTCCTCATACTTCCACAGGATTTCCGCCAGCTACGCTTTTATTTGGCAGACCCATTAAGGGCCCGCTTGAAGCCTTACTTTGGTCGCTGACAGACCAGAAGGCTGATGAGACAGTTATCTCAGCCAGTAAATACGTATCGGATTTAAAGGAAAGGTTGAAACTAGGATGGGACCTAGCAACGACCAACTTTAAGCGAGCACGCACAAAGCACGCTAACCGATACAGGAAAGTCGCGAAAGAAAGAGAATTGGAAGCAGGAGATGAAGTTTTGGTGTTACTCCGTACCGGAAACAACCAACTGAGGATCGGGTGGCAAGGGCCGTTTACCGTCCTGAAAAAGATTTCTAAGGCTAACTACCAGATCTCTATTGAAGGAAAGGAAAAGGTTTTCCATTTAAATCTCTTAAAGAGATACTTGGAAAGACCAGTGCCGCCCTCCTACCATCTCCTGACGATCGCCAAAACTGACGAAGATGACGATAGTGGCAGGGAAACTCCACTGCAATCACAGGAAATCTTTGAAAAATGTCAGAAGCGGCGACGCTCTTTCAAGTGCGCATGGGAGACATTCCAGAGAAAGGAAACTTTGGGAGTAGACTTGAGTAGGAATTGGAGAGAGATGGAGGGGGGAGATGAGATGGAGGAAGACAGACACCCTGAAGCTACGGATATAGGAAATTTTATTCCATAACGTAGACATGGAGTGCTTCCATATCTTAAAGGGGGGACGTTCTGTCACATAGGTTTTATGATCATTAAATTGCCTATATATTCTTCTTTTTCGGTCACCCGTATCCTCTATTTTTATTATCACTCTGTGTTTTTCGCATTCGTTCGTTTGCGACTATATACATTACTATTTTCCCATTCTAACGTTTACCTGTTTCTTTTCTCAAAACTGAGAACGCAGTTATGACGTAACGTGTCAGTCTCTACATAGACTGGAGAGCGTTAAAATGCATTCTATTTGCATTAGATGTCAGGACACGAAACTGTGACTTTCGCTTATCTCAGACATACGAGCAGACTATGTCTGCACTTTCAGCTGACAGGCGCGGTTTCTTCAGCTGAGCGCTCAGGAAAAGCGCGATAACTGACACCTCTACGGTGCAGTTCGAGACATTTGTCTGGAAATTCCACCTAACACGACACTCATTGTGGGCCATGGTCAGCGTGAAGTGTGAAAACTGCCGGGGCATTGGAGACAAGCCGTCTGAGACTCGCAACTGACACGCGCACTCTCGGTCAGTGTTGCAAGTGGTCTGTTGCAAGTAGTGGTTTGGTTAGCTCTGAACAATGTTCCATATAATGTCAATAAAGTAGTTATAAATTCTGGCCATTGTTTTATCTTCTTGATATTCTTGAGTGATCGTGTATCGTGCCTTCTATGTAAGATTACGCGAATGCAGGGGTGGAAGATTCTGAACAATAATTGAACCTTGGAATACGATTGATGTGACAAGTCGGTTCCATTGAGTCCACAATTATTTAATACAGATTACACGTCAAGACGATTCATGCATGTTGATCACAAAGGTACATATTATAACTTGAAAATATATGGCATAGATATGTAGATATCCTATCAGTCCTTGTCCAATAATCAAATTACTGTATGCAGATTGTCATAGCTGTATGCACGCGCGGTTGGGGTTTCCAACGGCCGACAGTGAGTCTATGAGTCTGGCAAAATCAAATACCATGGACTGTAATTCATCCTTCCTTAATTTTCACTTCGTACTGACCTTTAATCATTTCAAATCTTCGTAATAGCAATGGACTGACCCATGTCCGTACTTGCATAAAATATATCTGTATGGCAATACCATGCCCAACATTGGAAGGAAAGTCATACGCGTCTTAACAGCTTGACGGTCAATGTGAAAAGGGTAGCGTTTCTTAGTTACCGACTGTGTCCTAAACAACTCTATACACGTCATAATCGATCGTGTCTAAAGCGTTCAAAATTGAAACCTCTATCGCAATATATTAGATGCCTTAACCTTTTACAATTGCACGTCTGGTAACCTTTAGCAGACGGCGTTAATATCATATACCGTAACAATTCCCTGTACACCGGGGAAAAAAAAAATCGATAGATTTTTTTTTCAATATCTATCCGACTTAACAATTTTTCAAAAAAATTTAACACAATTGTGACATATGGCCGACGATGTTCTGAGTAGAACTGTTGCGGTCGTGTCAACTAACTATTTGTCATAGTCATCTAACGTTATATATCAATATTATACATATTATTATATCAACTAAATAAATGTCCAATGTTAATAGTGAATGATAGAATTAAATTAAAGTAAGGTCTGTCGTATTAGTATGTCATATATGAATTAATTTGACTAATTAAAATTAAATTAATTAATTAAACTAAGAGTTAAATTATTAAGATTCTAATTTCACGCGATGTTATGAGAGAAGAAAAGACAAACTAAGTAAGAAGAAATAGAAAGAAATTCGAATATAAGTTTTAACTTAATTGTGTGTGTTAAGTGTTAGTGAATAATAACTAACTAACTTAACTAACTAAATACTGTATAGGTACATTAAAAAAAAAATTATTAATCTAATACTTGTGTGAGATTTATTTTCTCTTTTCATAATTTCTTCTTTTTAGTATTTCGTTCTCTTTTTTTTTTTCATTTAATTTTTTTCTCACCTTTCATTTTATTGATAATGATTCAATTAAGAAGTTAAGTTAACTAATTAATTAGTATAGGATATGATGATCCATCCGTAGTCTTGATCCTGATGAATTCTTTTAGGCAAAAGTGTTCAAATGTCCACGTCGGAAAGAAATGTCATTTATAGCTGCATCGAAGAATTAAGACTCCATAGGATAATAAGTTCGACTTGTCGTCAGATATTATTCCATGATTGTTCAATGATATTCGTATATCGTGTATGGATATTATACGAAGTTCGAATGTAAGTATATATACCTTGATTGTCTTGTCGTTCAATTCTGTGATGCATATAGTGTTTATAAAGTTTGAATTGAAGGCAAGGTTAGTTCCTTTATAGTTGATACTTCGTTCAATCCAATGTAGTTCTGATTGATGTAGTTTAAGAGTGTCAATGTTGATTATTCGTCGTCAATAGGATTACGTGACAACGCATCTGCCACACAATTTTCAGTGCCAGGTATGTGTTCAATGGAGAACTCGAATGGCTGTAGGATGATTGAATATCTGGCAAGTTTTTGGCTTTTGTGGTTGGATCGACGCAAGGATGCGACCGCACGTTGGTCCGTCTGTATGGTAAAGGGGGCACCGAGTAAGAATTTCTCCAGCTTCGTTATTGCCCAGATCACAGACAAAAGTTCCTTGTCGACTGTGGAATACTTTGTTTCAGCCGGCTTCAGCTTTCTTGATATATATAAGGTGGGGTGTAGAATGCCGTCATGGTTCTGGAGCAGGCATGCACCAATGCCGTAGTTACTAGCATCTGTTCGTAAGAAAAATCTTTTGGAAGCATCGGGAAGTCTTAAAATTGGTTCATGTGAGAACAAATTTATAATTTTGTTGAAAGTTTCATTGCATGTACCAGTCCATGTCCAATAATCAAATTACTGTATGCAGATTGTCATAGCTGTATGCACGCGCGGTTGGGGTTTCCAACGGCCGACAGTGAGTCTATGAGTCTGGCAAAATCAAATACCATGGACTGTAATTCATCCTTCCTTAATTTTCACTTCGTACTGACCTTTAATCATTTCAAATCTTCGTAATAGCAATGGACTGACCCATGTCCGTACTTGCATAAAATATATCTGTATGGCAATACCATGCCCAACATTGGAAGGAAAGTCATACGCGTCTTAACAGCTTGACGGTCAATGTGAAAAGGGTAGCGTTTCTTAGTTACCGACTGTGTCCTAAACAACTCTATACACGTCATAATCGATCGTGTCTAAAGCGTTCAAAATTGAAACCTCTATCGCAATATATTAGATGCCTTAACCTTTTACAATTGCACGTCTGGTAACCTTTAGCAGACGGCGTTAATATCATATACCGTAACAGTCAGAAGGTGGCAGTTACGGCACGCGTTTAAGTGTTAAACGTAATTGTTATAGACAGAAAGGAGGAGTATTTCGTTTTGCGAAATTAAAAGTTTACCTCTTTGTCTGGTAATAGATATAACCAGAGTTTGAAACTAGATTTTCATTCTCGCTCCTAAATTTTGCAGTAGACAGATCACTGTGCTAGATCTTATATCTGGGTTTTGGCGAAGTCTGAGTTTCTTGGCCATTTTGCCGAGCTCTAGACTACCATTAGATTGCAGTATTCTAGTTCATGGTTTAGTCTGTAGTTCTGTGTGGGGAGGTAAATATTATACATAATATCTAGTATTTTGTGAAGTGTTTAAAGTGTTAAATCACTTATTTTATTTCACTAGTTAGATTTGATGCAGAGCGCTTAATTTATATAGTCTGTATTATTTTATAGTGACGAGTTACAGTGGAAAACAGAAATTATATTTCTAGCTTAAACTCAGTCGGCTATTAAGGAATTTAATTTAACTGCTAATAATCAGACGAGAATAAACTTTCTAAACTAACTTATAAATGCTAGAAGCCTCATGAGTGTTGACGGAATACGCATGTAATCCTAATTCATGAGGATTGATGATTTTTATATATAACTTATTTCACGGGAAAATTTAAATGATAAGACAAGCTACGCTTGCAGTTTAAATTATCAGTTAGAGTATGTATAATTATTTGATATGTGTTCTTTCCATTTATATATAGTGAAACTGTGGTACCCAAACTTTGCCAGCGCTAAGTACGTATGAGTGATATCTGTGAAGAACTAAAACATTTACCTTAGAGTGGCTTGGTGCAAAATCTTTACGAGTACTTTAACGGTTAAATGAGATAACGGGCCTCTTGCGCCTGATTTTGATTCTTCCTGAGAAAACTCTAGTCATTTTTCCGCCTTGGTGGCAAGTAACATATTTCAATCAGTAAATTTCCCGACACTGTTGACAAGTGGTGGTGTTACCAACTAAATTCCTATATTGAGAAAAGGTGCCGACCTGACATTCCTCATTCGTTTGAAATCTAAGATGTTGACACTGTGCTAGCTATAAACGCTCGTGCCTGGACAATTTTATGTGACTTAAACAGACATCCAAAACAATAGTATTCCCAAGAGAACGGTCCCGGAAGTAGTGAATTCAACCCGTCTTATTGGACCTGGGGTTTTCTTGGCCAAGATTACCATTGAAGATTCTATATGGGCAAGTCCTAAAAATAATTTTTGTTGTTGAAAAATGCACGTGAGCACAGTTGAATGAATAGAGTGAATGCTGGACTGAGCGATCCCTTTATGGTGGTATTTTGACACCCATTCATTTTTGCTGTCATAACATTTCTTTATGCAAGGTATTGCTAACTATATATCTATATATTCCCTTATACTAGATCAGAGTATCCAGTCTGTTCATACCTTAAAGGAGGAAAAATTTTAGACTAAATCATATGTATCTGTGACTCTTTGGGCTATCACTTTCTTCTAACGGGACTGTGGGCTATCCATCGAGGGAAGGATCATACCAACGGGTCTATCATTCTTGTAGCATTTCTTGATTTTTGTTTATGATTTTTTTGTATATGCTTGATGTGATTTGCTATGTTATGAGAGAAGTTTAGTCTTGATAAATAAACTACTCATAAAATTTATTCCAGCGTGCCGGTCAGTTCGTTCTTCCCAAACTATTCATATAACCATTGTCATAGTTTTTCCCACGTCTGTACGTCTAACTGTCGTCTTATGTGTGTATGTATGTGAGTGGATGTATATATATATTTTATATATATATGTGTGTAGACTGTCTGACTCAATCTAAATTCTGTCGTAGAAGATAGGTGAAAGAGAGAAGATTTTCTTGATTTCAGAGACCACCTCTATCACATTTCTACCACCTCACTCGTGGAAAATCTATTGCTATTACTACTTCTCACTGTGACTATCACTTATTCTAATCTATTCAGAAGGGACCAACCCAAGTCTTAATTCTCCTATCAAAAATCTACGACAACGGCTACAAAGATGTTATATACATTACTTGGTAAAGTCTCGGAAAAGGAAGAGATACCAGCAGAATGGAAGGAAGGATATCTGGTTAAGTTGCCTAAGAAGAGAAATTTACAAGAGTGCACACATTATAGAGGAATAATGTTACTATCAGTGCCCAGGTATTTAAAGTGGTCGACCTGCTCCAGGACCTGTTCTGCTTAATCTGATGTCTTCTTTATTCTCGTATTTCTTTATAAAATGAATAAAATAACACATTTTTTTTCATTAGTGAAACAGTGGCCAGAAGAAACACAAAATCATTTGATATTTGGGGAAGCTGAAATAAGAAATTTGTGTAGACCACTTCGTTTGAGTGAAAGAGAGATGATACAGAGTTTCCGAGAATACCTGGAGGAAAAAAGAATTCCTGATGGATTTCGTCAATTAATACACACCCTCGATATCATTCCAACCTCTTCAAGTGAATATGAAAGGGGTTTTTCACAGTTGAACCTATAGTAACCCCTTTAAGATCTTCGTTGTTGACTAAGACAATATTGGCAGTGATGTTCATCAAGATTGTTGGGCCCCCTCTACGTCAGTTCGATCCAACAAAATTTGTTGAATCTTGGTTACTTTTGGGACATCACTCAGCTATTGACACAAAAAGCAAAGAGAGAAATCGAGACATTGAACCTTCTGCAGGCATGACTCAGATTTGGAGTTTATTATAAATATTTTTCAATTAAGTAAGTATTGTAAATCTTTTTTGAAAATATCTCCACCTGTAATAGAGACCTACTGTATTCCAAAATTTAAAAAACACTTGACTTTGATCCTACTGTTCAAAATATTAAATGATTTTGTAACTAAAAAAACTGCGTTAAAATACATGCCTTAAAAAAACACACACAGTATACATACCTTTATATATATATATATATATATATATATATATATATATATATATATATATAGATATATATATATATATATATATATATATATATATATATATATATTGTGACAAAACGTTTGTACATGTACTTTTGAGCCCCTCTCTCATTCCTTCATCCGCTTTTTATTTGGCATATTTTATGCACCTTCATTACTTTTTTTTTTCCTGTCTGTAGTGAAGTGAATCCGTATGACAACACGCTCAAATTCCCCGCTCAAAAACAAACTAGCTATCGTATTTTAAAATCTATAAATAACTACAGTATTTGAAATTTTTCAGAGGGGCAAGTCAAATTTACCGCCAACAATTTATATAGTGTATTTGAATTTTTATAAGAAACAAGTAAAATGTTACCGCCCACCCCAAAAATTATCGAAGAGCATAGTACAAAATTTAACAACCAATCAAATCGTTTCCATTTCTTGTAGTGGTAAGAAAATTTTGGTTGACGAGAAATAAGTGCCTATTTTGTGTTTTTGACCGAACGTAGATAATTTATTTCTTAATAACTAAAGATAGTTAAAATGAAAGGGATATCTCAAATTATAGCGCTGATATTGCTTAACATATGAACATAAAGATTCCCTCATAAAAATTTTTTTATGGTAGTAGAAAATTTAATTTAGTGAGATTTTCACATCAGGGTAAGGCCCAATTTAATTACAAAAAAATTACCCACCTTTGAATGCAAAGGAATAACTAAGGGAAAACTATATAGAACGATAGAGAACAATTGGCCGTTTAATTATCACTTTTGATAATTAAAATCGGTCCACAATTAAACTATATATATAATATTCAAATTTAGTCAGATCGTACAGACACGCTTAGAATCGCATCGCATAAATACTAGTCTTTAAAAAAATTTACTTTTTGACTTTCCTCTGATTGGTTCGGTGTATTGCTATAAATAGTAACAAACTTTTGTAGTTTTCCGCCATTGAAATCATAAAAATCACACTGAGCTGACGTGAACAAAAAGACTATAGACCAAGCCTTTGCCGGTTGGACTGGTAGAGTGGATTAAGAACCCTTTTACAGCCAGTCAGCTTGAGTGTGTGTGAGAACCTATTTACCTGAGGGTAAGATTGATAATTTTATTTGCATACTTTGTTAAAGAATTGACCTGTAAAGTAAACAGGCTATGTGTGCCATATTTATTCGAAAGTGTAACTGACGACGAGATGTGTCATGTCACGCTGACCTAAGTAGGAATGTGTGTAGTAAGTGCAGGCTTGTTCGAATTGAAAAATTGGTGTATATTGTTTGCAAATTTACGACAGTGAGTGTTAGAAGCGATTTAATGTAGTATTTTCTTCTGGAGTGACACACTGTTCATAGATCATGTACTAAACATCTAGGGAAAGTTAGAATGAAGTAATCAACAGGTCACATGCTGTATTGTACTTGCCATGACTATTGTATGTAAGCCAAATATAGACGAGGTACCCAAGCCTTGATGAACCCAGAGAAAGAGTTATGGCATGAAAACTGATGATAGACAACGGTATTCAAGGTCTTGTGCAACTTTTTAGCACAAATGCCTGACTATGGTAAGTTTTAATATTGTTAGGGGTGAATTAATTGAGGCAGATCTCTACAGGGAATGGATTGTCCTTCTATTCCAGGTTATATCACGAATTTACCTCGTGGCTGCAATTACTTGAGAAGAAGAGCGTGTGGGAGTTGAACTCCATCTAAAGTCTGGAGATAGACCCCATCTTCTCAGCCAGGAGTCACAGAGTTGGTGATCCTGACTACTATTCAAAGAATTGAAACAGCAACATTCTGAAGATAAGTCCTTTAGAAAGGCAATGGCGATTCATCCAACCTCATTCACCCAATAAAACTTAACCACTGTGGGATGATGAAAGTAGTAGACCTTGCAGTGTAAGACTGGTAGCAGTATAAATATTAAGAACAGTAACGGTACGTGTAGTCATTCCAGTGACCCTTTAAAAGAAATGGAACAGAGTGTCCAACTTATTTTTTTCATTATGTAAACAACCTTTCTTGATTTTGATAATTCCTGACCCAAAAGATTGAGGTTCAGGACAATTAAATTGTACAGAAACTTTCATACAGCCTTGCTTAATTAATTTTTATTAATTGGAAGTTCTGTTTGAAATTAATCATTGAATAAAGTAAATACATTCCCCTAGACCCGTAGCTAAATCATTTGGGATCAATAGAGGTAGCGGTTAGGGACTCAGAGATCATCATCATCTACTCTGAGAACTTACATAGCTTGACCCCATCTTGATTGTCTATACACCCTTGCTCTTTTCAGAGAAGGGGGTATTTCTTATAAGACCAGTCTCTTATCTGGCACTATCCTGGTATCCTCTGATACATCTATTTGTCCAGGATAGCCTATACATTTAGTAACATCAAAACCTCTTGACATAGTGGGGGCTCGTCTGGGATTTGAACCCGGGACCTCTCGCACGAACCAAGAGGAGAAACAGTTACATTCTTACTCTGGTGGACACTTTGTTCTATGTGGGGAGAGGCAGTAGCCATGTCATCATCGACTCTAAACATGTGGCAGAGGCGTTACTTACAATATTCACAAGGTTAGGTTTTCCCCACCAGATATTGACTGATAATGGATCACAGTTCAAGGGGAAACTAACTGAGGAAGTTTTCAGGATCTTTCAAGCCAGGCACTTTCACTGTAGTCCGTATCACGCCCAAGGGAACGGGCAAGTGGAAAGGTTCAACGGGACACTTATTTCTATCCTGAGAAAGCTGGCACATGAAAAACCTGACACATGGGATCAATACTTACCCGCGGCATTATTTGCTTATCGGGAAGTTCCCCATAATTCAACAGGAATGGCACCGGCAACCTTGTTATTTGGCCGGCCCATTAAAGGTCCATTGGAAGCCTTATTGAGGACATGGACAGATGAGAAAGCAGAAGAAACTGTCACCTCATCATACCAGTATGTGAACGAGTTGACCTCTCGGTTAAAAACTGGCTGGAAACTAGCAAATGATATTCTGAGAAAAGCCAGAAATAAGCATGCTGAGTATTATTACAGGAAAGCGAAGGATAGGGAGCTTGCTGTGGGGGAGAAGGTCCTTCTTCTGTTACCCGGCAGCAGCAACAAACTTCCGATAGGATGGCAAGGTCCATACACAGTTCTGGAAAAAAGTATCTAGAACTAATTACAAGATAGACAAGAAGGGAAAGGAAAAAGTCTATCATGTGAACCTCCTCAAGAAATACCATGATAGAAGAGTTTTGGAAGGGGAACATTTAATGACCTTGGCCATAGCCACTGAAATGAAAAATGAACCTCTCACCTCTGTTGAATACCCCCTGAAACCATGCAAAACTCCTGCACAGGTAAAAGTCAGCAGTAACCTGACAAAAGGGCAGAGGGAGAAGATTTAGAAGGTTCTGGTGAGTCATACAGACGTGTTAACGGACAAACCAGGGCACACTATCCTGTTAGAGTACGATATGAAATCGCTAGACCCAACACCCATCTGTATGAGAGCCTATACTATCCCATTCGCTAAGGAACAAGCTTTAAAAGGAGAGAGAGAATATTTATTACAAGAAGGACTTATTTCTCATAGTGAATCTCCTTATAGTTCCAGTGTGGTATTGTTGAGAAAATCCTCTGGGGAACATAGACTGTGCATAGACTACAGGAAACTGAATGCTGTCACAGAGAGTCAGTGGATCCATTACGGGATTACTAATGCAACTGTTTGCCAGGCTAGGATTAAGGCAAAGTGTTTTTCAATAGATTCAGGGTCATAGCATTTCAATTCCAGTGAAGCCTGAGATTCGACCTTATTGGCCTTCAACCTCGGATAGGGACTATGAACGTTCAATAGTTCACGCTTTTGGTTTGATGAATGCTCCGAGTGAAACGTTTTTAGAATGATGAGTCGGATCCCCTGAAAAATCCTAGCTACATGGATGACCCTTTTTTGCATTGACCGTCGAGCATTTAAAGACTCTCTAAATATGTTCCTTTGACAGGTTCAGGGCATGGTTAACTGCTAGCCCACACAAATGTTTTATTCAAGTAAGGACATGGGTCAGTCCATGGGACACGAAGATGTTAAGGTGACCGTTACAGTCCATAGTATTGTTACAATGATGATTAAGTTGAGTAAGTAAGTGAACTTAGGGAAGGATCCTACGTTGAGTTGGACACGGCGTCAATTGGTAACCGCGCGTGCATATAGCTATGACTCTGCATACAGTAATTCGTTATTGGACAATCTTCTTTAAATAATAAATGTCCATTCAATAGATGTTCAAGTTCCCGCTAGAGATGTACTTTTGTGATCAACATGCATGGATCGTTCTGATGTGTCAAACTGTGAATAAAAATGTTATGGACTCAATAAAGGTGTACTTCTAACTGTGTTGTAATTTTTTCCATTTCAAGTCATTGTTCGACCAATCTTCATAACTCGGCTGAGTCATATAACAAGGTTTATTTACACATAAAAAAAACACGATGCAGCTTGAAAACTGAATCAATACTTTGTTATGATTGTAGTTTACTGTAGGTCTCCGTATTTAATTTTCTTCCTTCTAAATTGTGTGAGCACCCAGGAATCTCGTGCAACTCACGATCTAGGTCACCTTGTCCTTTGTTTCCCCTTGTTTCTTCAACTCTTCAGTACGTGTAGTGGCGTCTTTTATCTACAATAATTAAAGTTACATATTTTCTTCAGAATGAAAGTCCTCATATACATCTCATTGTTTTCTTGGTTTTCTTCCTTTAACCTAAATCAAATCCTATTTGGGGTTGAAATAACAGCAAATGTATTTTCAACATAGATCTTCAGTACAGAAATATAGCTACCGATATTCCAGTGAAAAAAAAAACGATTCGACCTTAATCTACACTTTTAATGCTCTCTTTCCGAAATACTTTGAGTTTCAATTAAAACTTGTCTTTTGGTTCCCCGAAAGCTGAGACAGCTCCAAATGATGGAAAATCTCTTCAGATCACACTTCGAAAAATCCAACCTTCACTCGAGGTCATCGCCACTGGAACATTAATGATAATATTAACCTCTTAACCCGACAGGTGTTGTGGGCCCTTGTCACCGTCAATGATTTTGATTGGTCTACTAAAAATGTATGACCTATCTCACTGTCACGTATAATGCCTGGGTAACAAACCTCACTGTCACACTGTACATCAGGGTAGTATGACCCCTGATCCTAAGAACTTAGAAAAATTACAGAGAGCACCCCGACCACAAACTAAGAAAGATGTGAGATCCTTTGTCTCACTTTGTGGGTTTTACCAAAAATATATCCAGAATTTTAACTCGGTGTGTGTTCCTCTGACAGATCTAACTCGTAAGGGAAAACCAGACAAAATAGAGTGGTCAGCAGAATGTGAGCTGGCATATAATGAGCTGAAGCAGAAACTCACCAGTAAGCCCATATTGAAGTTACCTGATTTGAGTCAGGAATTTGTGGGGAGAACGGACGCTAGTAATGTGGGATTGGGAGCCACGTTGTTACAAAGGTCCTCAACAACAGACGGAGAATTGAACCCAGTTGCTTATGCCAGCCGCAAATTGAACAAAGCGGAACAAAACTAATCAACTGTTGAAAAATAATGTTTGGCTTTAGTCTAGGCAATAAAGAAATTCCAAATCTATCTGTATGGTAGGCGATTCGTGGTACAAAGTGATCATCAGCCACTGGTTTTTCTGGCCCAGGCAAAACATGGTAATGCACGATTGTTAAGGTGGTCTCTTCTCATACAACCGTACTCGTTTACAATTGAGTACATTCCTGGATCGCAGAAAGTTGGGGCAGATTTCTTGAGTAGGCACCCACCTGCAGGAATCCAGGATAATACTAAGGCAGAGTAGAGTCAATTTGACATAATGTGAACGTGATTGTAATACAGATATGAAAGCTGCACTAGTGGTTCACGCTTTTATAACGGGGAGATATGTAGTGACGTGAATCTGTATGATAACTCGCTCAAAATTCCCCGCTCAAAAAACAAACTAGCCATCGTATTTTAAAATCTATAAATAACTACAGTATTTGAAATTTTTCTGAGGGGCAAGTCAAATTTACCGCCAACAATTTATGTAGTGGTAGTGTATTTGAATTTTTATAAGAAACAAGTAAAAACTTACCGCCCACCCCAAAAATCATCGAAGAGCATAGTACAAAATTTAACAACCAATCAAATCGTTTCCATTTCTTGTAGTGGTAAGAAAATTTTGGTTGACGAGAAATAAATGCCTATTTTGTGTTTTTGACCGAACGTAGATAATTTATTTCTTAATAACTAAAGATAATTAAAATGAAAAGGATATCTCAAATTATAGCGCTGATATTGCTTAACATATGAACATAAAGATTCCCTCATAAAAATTTTTTTATGGTAGTAGAAAATTTAATTTAGTGAGATTTTCACATCAGGGTAAGGCCCAATTTAATTTTTAAAAAAATACCCACCTTTGAATGCAAAGGAATAACTAAGGGAAAACTATATAGAACGATAGAGAAAAATTGGCCGTTTAATTATCACTTTTGATAATTAAAATCGGTCCACAATTAAACTATATATATAATATTCAAATTTAGTCAGATCGTACAGACACACTTAGAATCGCATAAATACTAGTCTTCAAAAAAAATTAACTTTTTGACTTTCCTCTGATTGGTTCGGTGTATTGCTATAAATAGTAACAAACTTTTGTAGTTTTCCGCCATTGAAATATAAAAAATCACGTTGAGCTGACGTATACAAAAAGACTATAGACCAAGCCTTTGCCGGTTGGACTGGTAGAGTGGACTAAGAACCCTTTTACAGCCAGTCAGCTTGAGTGTGTGTGAGAACCTATTTACCTGAGGGTAAGATTGATAATTTTATTTGCATACTTTGTTAAAGAATTGACCTGTAAAGTAAACAGGCTATGTGTGCCATATTTATTCGAAAGTGTAACTGACGACGAGATGTGTTGTGTCACGCTGACCTAAGTAGGAATGTGTGTAGTAAGTGCAGGCTTGTTCGAATTGAAAAATTGGTGCATATTGTTTGCAAATTTACGACAGTGAGTGTTAGAAGCGATTTAATGTAGTATTTTCTTCTGGAGTGACACACTGTTCATAGATCATGTACTAAACATCTAGGGAAGGTTAGAATGAAGTAATCAACAGGTCACATGCTGTATTGTACTTGCCATGACTATTGTATGGAATCCAAACATGGACGAGGTATCCAAGCCTTGATGAACTCAGAGAAAGAGTTATGGCATGAAAACTGATGATAGACAACGGTATTCAAGGTCTTGTGCAACTTGTTAGCACAAATGCCTGACCATGGTAAGTTTTAATATTGTTAGGGGTGAATTAATTGAGGCAGATCTCTACAGGGAATGGATTGTCCTTCTATTCCAGGTTATATCACGAATTTACCTCGTGGCTGCAATTACTTGAGGAGAAGAAGAGCGTGTGGGAGTTGAGAGCTCCATCTAAAGTCTTGAGATAGACCCCATCTTCTCAGCCAGGAGTCACAGAGTTGGTGATCCTGACTACTATTCAAAGAATTGAAGCAGCAACATTCTGAAGATAAGTCCTTTAGAAAGGCAATTGCGATTCATCCAACCTCATTCACCCAATAAAACTTAACCACTGTGGGATGATGAAAGTAGTAGACCTTGCAGTGTAAGACTGGTAGCAGTATAAATATTAAGAACAGTAACAGTACGTGTAGTCATTCCAGTGACCCTTTAAAAGAAATGAAACAGAGTTTCCAACTTATTTATTTCATTATGTAAATAACCTTTCTTGATTTTGATAATTCCTGACCCAAAAGATTGAGGTTCAGGACAATTAAATTGTACAGAAACTTTCATACAGCCTTGCTTAATTAATTTTTATTAAGTGGAAGTTCTGTTTAAAATTAATCATTGAATAAAGTAAATACATTCCCCTAGACCCGTAGCTAAATCATTTGGGATCAGTAGAGGTAGTGGTTAGGGACTCAGAGATCATCATCATCTACTCTGAGAACTTACATAGCTTGACCCCATTTTGATTGTCTATACACCCTTGTTCTTTTCAGAGAAAGGGGTATTTCTTATAAGACCAGTCTCTTATCTGGCACTATCCTGGTATCCTCTGATACACCTATTTGTCCAGGATAGCCTATACATTTAGTAACATCAAAACCTCTTATGACACTGTCGCCGCTCCCAGACTTGTTTACGTTTCACCAGGTGAACTGTATTATTATCGAGGTTAATTACACAGGTCAGCGAGTAATGCGTTTATCACCCAAGTCATCTAGCCACCTTTGATTGAGTCGATCTTTATTGACACAATATTGTCTCGCACGATCGACGAAAAGAAAGCCAGACTGGATGCTTAAGAAAAGCCGTCTGAGGGATGTGCGAAAACACAGGTGATAATGATACAATGGTATCATTATTACAGATGACCTGGCAGAGGAGACAATATGGGCGGAAAGTATTAGTCGGGAATGAGTGCACAGATGGGTTTATGAGTTTTGCATAAAGATGCAAGTGGAAGTATTATGACTTATTAGAAAGAAGTCACGTGATAGAATTTTAAAATGTAATGTTTTAAAACACGCGGGGGTATTATGTTTTAAACACCCCAACCCAGATAGCGCTAAAGAGCTTACGATTGGCTCGATTTGAGAGACGGGATACACACTGGTTCTCATTAGAAAAATCGTCGGAAGTACAATCTGGAATTTGAAGTGAGAATTGGAAATATAACCTAGAGAAATAAGAGTCACAAATTAGACTGCACCGCCACGTCAAGCTAGCAATTCACAAGAGCCAGAAGAGAAGGATCGGACAAAGGAGTCCAAAATTAAAAGTGACAGATCGAAAGTATTTGGGCAACTTTGAAACTTAAAAGTAAACCCGCATATTTAAATACAAAGACTGGAAACTTAAAGGAACAAGATCGAAGTATTTGGGCAACTTTGAAACTTACAAGTAAACCTGCACTTATAAATACAAAGACTGGAGACTTAAGGAATCAGATCACCCGTCATAAAAGGAATACTAACATTTCCCAGACCAAGTGATTTGAAAGCATCAAATTGCTAGTGTCCATTCTAACTGTGCCAGGAGATTGTGTTCCCAAAAGTTACTTTGCGGTAAGTGTAAACATTTATTTTACAAATGGGAATGTGACATGTTTTCCTTGCTAACTGGTTATATATATATATATATATATATATATATATATATATATATATATATATATAAAAATATAAATATATATAAATATATATATATAAATATATAAATAAATATATATTTATATATATATATTTATATATATTTATATTTTTATATATATATATGAGGCTGGCAACCTCAACATAGGAAAGTAGTATATTCATAAACAACTACAGCAAGCGCTGGTGTTTGTTTAGGCTAATTCGCTCAGAACCTTTAAAGCAGCAGCGACCACAGACTCCGATTGGAGCAGTGATGAGTGATGATTACATCACATGTGAATCAAGTGTATAGTATCATTTTGTGAGATATATGTACCTTGTTAAATGTAATTCAGGCAAATCATTGCATTTCGCGCTGTCCAAGCACATATTTTCCCAGTTTAATACCCAGAAGAATATTGGTGATTTCTAATCATCTTCCCTGAGCTATGCGGTGTATGGATCAGATATAAGTTAACAATTGCTCTGCTCTATGCAGCATTGTTCTTTACTTCTGAAAATATCTTGTGAACATTCCCTTGAGAAAGAAGCGTCATTACCCTTCTATCCACAACTCTGCCAAGAGTAATCTTGTGCGAAAGGCAGACACCTTTGACGACCCATTTTAGATACTCTTGCGTTTTGACCACTGGTGGACCACTACTGCAAAGCAGGGGAGGCAATCCGTGACATATATACAAACATACATACTGTTGCAGACTTCCGTCGTTTGTGGTTTTTGACAGAATTTTACTCAGCTTTATTTGAAAACTGCTTGAATATATTATAGTGTTCATCTCTTCGCTTTCATTGTCTTTTATATGCATTCTGCAACTTTGGGTTCAGTTTGATTAAATTTTCGTTCTATCCTGCTTGTTTATTAAGATTCATTTTATTCTTTGATCGCTGTGATGTAGTAATCTTTGAATTCTTACTTCGATTATCGGGTCTTAGTATTTTCTTCAAGAGGAATGTCAACGGTCAGATCAATACGAACGACTGAACTGGTTCCAAGTATAACTCATAGAACTCTTCATTGAACAAGTCGAGTGCAGACGACTCTAGATACATTTATTCCGATACTATTACAAACGAGCATGAAATCCCGTATTGACATATTTCTTCACATTATAAGCAATGGCATAAATCATAGTTCGTTCATTGCCTAACATCTGACACGAGGTGTTTAACATAACCGTCAAAGCATATTCTGCAGTTCATTATTGTTCTGCGAACTATAGCACGTTAAATGTCCAAACAGTATTAATATAAAGTCCGTGCTAATCCTTAACTGCTTATTTCTACTAAGCTCACTATAGCGTTCCAAGATACTGTATTAATATCTTATTCTTGCTTTGGCAACGCATGCCAGCTTCTAATAGCCATATTGCTTCCATTACACGTTACGTACTAAACTTTTCCCTTGGCATTTCACGAATTCTACGAAAATACGAGTATAACCCGCGTTTCAAAGTTGAACATATTTATGGACTTATAGGTCCTTGGCTAATTTTTAGCTTCTAAAAGAAGTGTCAACCGACACACATTATCAATAATAATGTGGAACATTGACCATTGGGCACAAAAGCCATGAAGTAGACTATCTTCTACACTTAGATTTAGTGGCCGCCACGTATAATAACACTTACTCTAGGCACAGAGGCCATACGCAGATTATCTTTACACATAGGTTAGTGGCCATGCCACACTTTCCCTGAACATATAGGTTAGTGGCCATGCCACACATATTAAACACTTCCATAGGGCTCAATGGCCATACGTTGACTGCAATATTTACCAATACAAAATGATTGTATTAATTAAATTAACAGAAAACTGACATACACACCTGATTTCTCCAAATAGTTGCCACAAGTTGCCACAGAAGAGTCACTCTTGCAAGTCCCATAGGCACCTAATTCACAAAACGCGTATCAAAACATTTACTTTCAGTTTCATATTCTTTGCTCCCTCTTCCGCGCACCTTCAAAATTCCCAAAGCCTTTTTAACGAATCTATAACGGTGCTTCTTAAACTTTTGGACGTCCTGCACCCCTTTACAGCATCTTAAGAAACCTCACACACCTTTACATCACATTAAGAAGCTTCACACCCCTTTGAGTCATCTTAAGAAAACTCGCACCCCTTCACAGCATCTTAAGAGACCTCGCACCCCTTTACAGCATCTTAAGAAGCCTCACACCCCTTCACAACATTTTAAGAATCCTCACACCCCTTTACAACATCTTAAGAAGCCTCACACCCCTTTACAACATCTTAAGAAGCCTCATACAACATCTTAAGAAGCCTCATAGCTCTTTACAACATCTTCATTAAGAAGCCTCACACCCCTTTACAACATTTTAACAATCCCACCACCTCTTTACAACATCTTAAGAACCCTCGTACCCCATTATATTCTAGCTCGAGAAATATGCCAGAAATAAGAAAAAAAAGAGATAATAGTATGTTTAGAGAAAGTGTTATTTACCAAATTTGACAACGGCTCGCTATCTAATTCCTGTTGTTACTGCTCCATTTTGTACAAACGCATTTGGGTTCTGTGTATTTTATAGTGTTTATAAAGATTCGCCTTAAAAAAAATATCTGGCATATCTCGCACCCCCAGAAGGTGGGTCTTGCACACCTGGTGGGTCTCGCACCACTAGGGGTTGCATGCACCCCTAGTTAAGAAACACTGATCCATATAGTATGACTGCCCCAGATTCTCATATCGATTCCTTCTGCTTCGTGTTCTTAAAAAAAAATATGTGTTATTTGAAAGGAACGAGTCGTATTTTCAGTTTCGATCTGCAGCAAGTCACACCATATTTCTGCTATCAGATTTCGATAGACATAACATTGGTGTGATACAGTGTGTATCGCACCAGATTTTGATTCAGATAACACAGTGCGATTCAGTTGGTATCGTACCAGATTTTGATTCAGATAAATTCAGTGCGAAACAATTGGTATCGTACCAGATTTTAGTTGTCAAAACTGCTACAGAGACCACTGCTACACATGCTTGCCGCAGACTTCCTGCTAGGGGACCAGTTGCAGTGGTGGCCCCATAAGGAGGCAACAGGAAATGATAATGATGATAAGACTGTGTTACGCACAGATTCTTTTGTAGGCAATGAATATAGAGATATATATATATAGAAAGATATTTATTTATCTGTTAACACTTTTTGTTGAGAGTCATAGGTACATAACCCTTGATTTTGTGGATGCCACATTTTATTATGTCTGTTACTTCTCTTGGGTCTTATAGGAATACTTAGATTTACGGCGGCCCATCTTGAGTTGAACTCTGGGGGTCACGCGTTTCTGCGCATGTGTCGAATTGTGGTTGTCGAGAGAGACTTCCGTGATGATGGGCGGATCCTGATCGCTGTACGGACAGAAGTCCGAAGATTTGTTCTTTGCTGTGAAATTCTGGGGAAGGTGACATCGTCTGTATGACTATTATGTCTATGTTCCTCCCCAGAATATATTCTTAGCGCCAAAGGAAGGCGGGTGCTATTTTTCTAGTGTTTTTCTAGGATGATAAGGTAAAGAGAGACAGTTACTGTATCTTTTCAAATGCCTAGATCTGCAGCCATGTTATGGTCTGCACAGGATACCTTACTATCTGATGATGATACAGAGATGTCTACTATTGTGAGCCACTACTGGTGGTTTTGAGATTGTCGTCATAAAAGCCTACTAATTTACTGCTTGTAATTCTTCGTCAGAAGAGGTTCTGTCAGGGAGCCATTGATGATAAATATTTGAGAACATTAACTGACGTGATCAGTCAGTTACTTACTTACTTACTTAGTCGTTCCCCTTCTACCGTGAGGTGTAGAGGTTTGGAAGATAGAACGCCAGACTATTCTATCGGCTGTCTTCCTCCTGGCCTGGTTCCATTCTAGTCCTCGGTCCTTCAAAGATTGTCTAATGTTGTCCTCCCAGCGGACTCTGGGTCGTCCTCGGGGTCTGGATCCTTGGCTCTTTGTTTCCCATGCTTGTCGTGGTAGCCGATCTTCTCCCATTCTGCAGACATGGCCAAACCATCTTAGTTGCGACTGTTCTACTTGGGTCTGTAGGGGGTGGCATTTTAGGCCTTGACGTATCGTCTGGTTGCGTACCATGTCTCTTCTTGTTACTTCAACCACCTTCCTCAGATACCTCATTTCTGAGGTTTGGATCTGGCTTTTATGGGTTGTAGTCATTGCCCATGACTCGCATCCATATGTCAAGACTGGGACATAGGTGGAGTGGTATACAGCCATCTTCGTTTTCTTACCAACCTCTCTCTTGCTGAGGAATCCTCGATTTATGGCCTGAAAAAGTCTCACAGCTGCTGCTTTTCGAGTGGCCAACTCTTCTTTGATGCCTCCCTTTCGGTCTATAATAGCTCCGAGGTATTTAAAGTGGTCGACCTGCTCCAGGACCTGTTCTCCCAGCTTAATCTGATGTCTTCTTTCTTCTCGTGATATCACCATGGATTTTGTTTTAGAGCTGCTTATGACCATCCCTCTCTTCTCCAGCTCTTCCTTCCAGACTTGCAGGTTGGATTGGAGATGTGCCTCTGATTTAGCAATCAGGGCAACATCATCAGCAAATGCCAGCTCTGAAATATAGACCTGTCTCATCTTCCAGTACCCCACTGAATACTTTCTTGTTCTCTCCTTACATGCCTTGATGACATCGTCCATAAAGAGTATGAAGAGGTAAGGTGATAGGATATCACCTTGTCTTACACCAGTGGTGGTCCTGAACTCTTCTGACTTATGGTTTGCTGTCCTCACATAATTTCTGCAAGACTTGTAGAAGCTCTGTATAGCATGAATCAGAGGTGCTGGAATATTCTTCCTTGCCAAACAGTCCCAAAGTTTGCTCCAAGGGACCCTGTCAAACGTCTTTTCCATATCTATGAAACAAAGATGGATCTCACTCTTATACTCAAGGGCCTTTTCACTCAGCTGTCTGAGTGTGAAGATTAGGTCTTGAGTACTTCGGTTTGCTCGGAATCCGCACTGGACCTCATCCAATTGTGGCTCATCTAGGCGTCGGAGTCTCTGCTCTAGGATTCTAGAGTAGATTTTTCCAGGGACACTGAGAAGGGATATGCCTCTATGGTTTCCACATTGTCGATTGTCACCCTTTTTGAAAATTGGTGTTATGATGGCGATCTCCCAATCCTTTGGTATGGTCTTGTTGCACCATGCTGCCTGTAGGACCCTTAGGAGTAACAGGTCGCCTGATGCTCCCATGTACTTAACCATTTCTGGTGTTATACCATCATGCCCTGCTGCTTTGCCCATCTTTATTTTCTCCAGTGCTGCCTTCAGTTCTTCCATCTTTATGTCATCTTCATCACCATTGGTTTCCTCTTCTGTGCTAGTGGTTATCATTTCTGATGTTTGACCTTGCTCACCATCAAGGAGTTCTGAGAAATATTCTTTCCATCTTTCCATTACTTCCTTCGGGGCAGTAAGCAATTTGCCTTGCTTGTCCTTTATAAATTTGAGAGGGCATTGTTTTTCCTTCCTCATGTTCTTTAGGGTCTTATAGAACAATTTCTGGTTTTCTTGTGCATCTTTTCTAGCTTTTCTCCAAATTCTTCCTAGGACTTCTGTTTTGCTGCTAGCACTTTGTTCTTTACTTCTGTTCTGAGTGTCACATATTCTCTATATTTTTCCATTTGTCCTGTTGTGTTTTTAGCTCCTAAGTATTGTTTCCATGCCATTTTCTTCTCTCTTATTTTTTCTTTGACTTCCTCTGTCCACCAAGGTGTCCCCTTTCTCTGGTTCCCAAGTCGGACTTCACCACATGCTTCTGCAGCAGCTGTCTTTATGATATCCTTGAATTTATCCAGAGGGTTTCCAAGTCATCAGGTTGTTCTTCTGTGTTGCTCACTGCTGCAGCAATAAGCCCCTGATATTTGGTCTTAATTTCTGGCTCTCTCAGCTTGTAGGTCCTAATGCTCATTTCCCCTGCTCGTTTACTTGGTTTCTTGCGTGATGTTGAGCAGTTCCTAGGCTGAGCAACTCTTTCAGTTGTTCGTTTGATTGTTAGCAGGTAGTGATCACTTCCAATCTCTGGCCCCCTCCAGACTCTTGCATCTCGGACATATTTGAATGAGCTTCTCCGAACAATGGCATAGTCGATCACTGACTTCTCATTCTTTGTTGGTTCACATCTAGTGTATGCATGTATGCGCTTATGGGGGAACTTTGTGTTTGTAATGATCAGATTCTGCTCACTGCAGAATCTAAGGAGTCGCTTTCCATTGTCATTGAGAGTATCTTCTCCATATCTTCCGATAACTCCACCCCATCTAGCATGGTCATTTCCAACTCTGGCATTAAAATCTCCGAGCATGATAACTTCATCTAGGCAGTCATCCACTGTCCTTTGAAGCAGCTCGAAGAATTCCTCCTTGACCTCTGCTCTCTCATCCTCATTTGGCCCATACACTATGACCAGGTTGACTATGGTTTCTCCTTCTTTTAGTTTCACAACCATAATGCGCTCTGAGACAAAGTTCCACCCCTTGATACTATCTTTTTGATTTTGGGCCACAATGCAACCCACACCCCCTTTAGCTCTTTCGGATATGGGTACACCACTGTAGAGCAGCGTGTTGCCATTGAGATCCATGACTCCTTGTCCTTTTTTCTTTGTTTCCGTTATAGCCAGGATTTCTAGTTTTGCTTTCCTCATCTCTTCCACCAGCTCCTCTTCCTTCCCATTTATACTTCTTGTGTTCCATGTTCCATAAGTCGTAGTCCGTAGTCCGTTCCAGTTCGTCGTCTTTAGAATCAGTCCGGTTTTCTCTCTTGTGTTACTCGTAATCGTGGTTTAAAGCAAACAGGTGATTGGCCTGTTGTGCCTTTGCATGGTGGAGGGGCTGCCTCCTTACGGCCTCCATGCAGGCCGCCCTCCTCCTTTTTCATCCGGGCTTGTGTTAAATAACCTCTTTGTTGAATAACCACCAGAGTTAAATGCTGTTTCTATATATACTGTTCTTTTACTCACTCATGTATGGCTGGAAGTCATCGACGCCAACTGCTGTGTACTTTTTGTTACAGTTTAATTGGACGTACACATTCGACAGCACGGATACAGTGACAAATCACAGGTTGGCATAATACATCATGGTACAATTGATAAATGGTCTTGCAATGATACATGGGCACTCGTTGCATAATAGCACAATGGAATGTCAGTAGACAAGCACTCAGTATTGCCCATATATATATCACCTGAGTTTACTGACAAAGCACGTCAGTTTATAAACAATATTCAAGATGGCTTCTAGACCTAACCTCGTCTAGCGAAGATTCCTTTAAATAATGTTCAGCACATATTTTTCATATAATCATATTGAACCGCTAGTAATGGGTTCTCATCTGTAGCAGTGATCTCTGGACTCATCAAGCGATAGTACGGGGCATCCCTTTTCTTTTCTTGAAAGTCACAAAATATTTGGATACAAGATGGCTGCTGTCGTGAGCTGTCACTCACTTTAGGATACAAACTGGAATCTGTATCAAAGTTAATCCTACATTAAATGTTCTCATTGCTCTGTAGATTCTATCATGATGCAATTGACTTCATCATACAGTATGGTGCTGCTAGAAATGAATGTCATCTTCATCTAGTTAAATATTCTCTCAGACGTACAAATCGTGCGTCTGCCTATCGAAAACGATGGCTTCGTAAGAGAGTTCATAAGAAGTGCTTTTGTTACCTTGGTATCAGAAATATGATTCTGCCATTCCTTGGCAATAAGAATAAACACTGGGGTAAAGCATACACGATAGGTCTAGGCGACTATCACTTTCCCCTACACATATATCGATCACTTTTTCCGGCGACAAGCCGATACAGAAAACACGACAGCCCCCCATCATCAGGGCGAAGCCAAATCACACCTCTCTAGCCACACATCCGCTGAACAGCCTTTGACCTTTCTAGCGACAAAGAACATATAGTTCGACTTAGATATGTAAAGATATACAGATATAAGACAGACTCGTCCTACCTAGACAAACACTACACATAAATTCAGGCCATAGATATTCTGAAGCAAGAACAATCTATTTCTACCCAAACAAAGAATAAATCGCAGTAAAACTGGATTCGTCCGCGGAGTTCGATCTGAGACTCCTTTCAAGGGAAGTAACTCAATATTGACTTTTCCTTAAGCAAAAAAGAGTATCTATTTTGTTTACAAAATATTTGCGAACATAACAAGCATACAAATGTATAATATTGCAAGATATCAAAGACTGCATGTAACAGTCTTACCACACCTCCCGGGAAAAAAAAAAATGAAACATTTTTTTTTTTTTTTTGAAATACATCTAGGAGCAACGTACAATAGGCTTACAACGCATGAATACTGCGCAGATGCAAATATCAGGAATAAATATAACGCCTAATATGAGGCTAAGTCGACTTATAAAGCGACTGGTGAGAATGTATCTCATAATCTGAGAGAAATTATTTCTCTACAAGTAAATTTTTCCAGGAGGGTGTGATCCACGTATAATACAATTATGGCAATTATACAATGCATAAATAATTTCATACCATAATTTCGTATTAGATATCTTAAATTTATGATTTATAAAGAAAAATCATTAAAGAACAGCGGTGAATAAACATCACTGAACCGCTAAGTAGTGATACAATCATTATATTATTAAATTACAAATGTGTATCTATCTTGATATAGAAAAGGAACTATTATAGAACTAGACATATTAAGACGTCTAAGACCTAATAGTTATGTGGAATCATGTGGGCATCTTGACAGAATGTCTGCCATCACATTATCTGATCCACGAATAGCTCGCACAGAGAAATGAAAAGGTTGAAGAGCAATTGCATATCGAGTAGACCTCGAGCTCTTCAAATTCTTACTCTGTATAGCAGTAAGAGCTTTTTGGTCGGTTTCTACTATGAAATGTACGCCTAGAAGGAATCTCTGTAGTTTGAGTATTGACCAAACCATAGATAATAGCTCACGGTCTAAAACCGAATAATTCCTTTCTGCCGCATTAAGTTTTCTGGAAATATACATTACAGGATGCAGAGTTCCAGAGTACTCTTGCATTAGTGCCGCTCCAATCCCAGTGGATGAAGCATCACTACGAAGAACAAATGTCTTATCTTTAGTAGGTAACACTAAAATAGGTGGTGTTGAAAACAATGTTTTAATCTTATCCAAAGAGCATTGGCATTCCTGAGACCAGTGGACCATATTAGGCGAACCTTTCTTTAAAAGTGTAGAAAGAGGTGCCATGATAGAGGATAGATTCTGAATGAATCTGCCATAAAATTGAATAAGACCTAACAGACTTCTCACCTGTTTTTTAGTCTTAGGGATAGAGATATTAAGTATCTTACTAGTATTATGGTCCTCTGTCTTAAGGAAACCATGACCAACTCGGTGGCCTAGGAAAGAAATTTCGCTAAAACCAATATAGGCTTTAGAGGGTTTCGCTGTCAGGTTGTGCTCGCGCAAAGTAGACAGCAATTCATCTAACCCTGAATAGTGATCTTCCCAAGTATCGCTGAAAAGACAGATGTCGTCTAGATATGCAATGACATCTGACCGATGAGATAGGATTCGGCGCATCATGCGTACGAATGTAGCTGGTGCGTTCATAAGACCTAAAGGCATAACATTCCATTGGAACAAACCTCTAGGTGTTGAAAAAGCCGTGAGAGGTTTGGCGCGTTCAGATAAAGGTACTTGCCAATATCCTTTAGACAAGTCAAGTTTAGTGAAAAAATGAGATTTGGAAAGTCGAGTAAGTAGCTCTTCCAGTAAAGGCATAGGTTCGGCATCGAACTTCGTTACTTGATTCAATTTGCGATAGTCAACGCAAAGACGTATGTTATTGTCTTTTTTCCGAACAATAACCATCGGCGAAGAATATGCAGAGGTGGATGGTTCGATTATTTTCAAATCTATCATCTCATCCAACTCTTTCTCGACCTGTACTTGAAAATGTATAGGGATAGGATAAGGTCTAACCCTAATAGGAGTATGGTCAGTTAGAACAATGTCATGTTCAATGACATGAGTTTGTCCAGGGATGTCAGTGAGTACATCCTGAAATGTTTGCAACATAGTTGAAACTTGTCGCTGTTCTCCTAGAGACAAATCAGGAGAGACAGTAACGTTCTTCCATGATTCACTAGAATGAAGTGGGATCATTGGAAGAGGAAGATATTCTGTTGTGAGGACACCGCCCAACCTAAACACAACCCGCTGACATATAAACTAATATACTATACAAACAAATAACATATAACATATAATCATAAATGCATATATCATGTGTGTAATATATAAAGCACTGTGTTGCAGCTAGGATGCTCAGTTATACATTAAATAATGAAATGTGTTGGAAAGAGTTTCAGTTCATAAATATAATGGCACAGTTTCTGAATAAACAAAGTAAACTGCCACTTTAATCAATACTAGATTTTTGATTTAATCTATTACAATGTTCAACAATATGAGTATCAGAAGGTCCAACGATGAAATTTACGCACTTATGTTCAACAATACTGCAACAATAGAACAGTTTATGGCCTTCAAAGTATCATCTCTGTACTGTGAAACTCTGTAATGTCTAAGCGTAAAAATGTCAACAACGCTGACCTAGATACTGCATTCACTTGATAGGTCACGTGACAAAGTGTTGACAAAGAGCAAACTAATACTGGAAGTGTGTCGTATCAGCCACAGGAAACGGTCTGGTATCGGTAGTCTGTTGACTTCTCAACTTCTGCGAGGTCAAACCCAGAAAGCTGGCTCACCAGTGTTAAATAACCTCTTTGTTGAATTCCACCAGAGTTAAATGCTGTTTCTATATATACTGTTCTTTTACTCACTCATGTATGGCTAGAAGTCATCGACGCCAACTGCTGTGTACTTTTTGTTACAGTTTAATTGGACGTACACATTCGACAGCACGGATACAGTGACAAATCACAGGTTGGCATAATACATCATGGTACAATTGATAAATGGTCTTGCAATGATACATGGGCACTCGTTGCATAATAGCACAATGGAATGTCAGTAGACAAGCACTCAGTATTGCCCATATATATATCACCTGAGTTTACTGACAAAGCACGTCAGTTTATAAACAATATTCAAGATGGCTTCTAGACCTAACCTCGTCTAGCGAAGATTCCTTTAAATAATGTTCAGCACATATTTTTCATATAATCATATTGAACCGCTAGTAATGGGTTCTCATCTGTAGCAGTGATCTCTGGACTCATCAAGCGATAGTACGGGGCATCCCTTTTCTCTTCTTGAAAGTCACAAAATATTTGGATACAAGATGGCTGCTGTCGTGAGCTGTCACTCACTTTAGGATACAAACTGGAATCTGTATCAAAGTTAATTTATGTAGTGGTGTTTGATGGTATTGTATGATGTTGATATTACTAAATGTAATTGTATGAGGCCAGCTGTGAAGGCTCCTGAGATAAAATGTAGTTGAGAATTGTCAGAAGGCCTTTCTTGCTACCACTACGACCTCACACTTAATTTTTTTTTAATGAATGTGGCTACGTAAAGTGTCTAGGGTTATGATATGTAGTGTGGTGTAATAGGTTATAGATATACCCACAGATATTTAACAAGACTAATAATATTAACAAGTGTTAAAATACACTGAACTAACTCACGTGTGTAAAATTTTTTTGATAGAATTACATTTATTTTGTTCTGGATCAATTTTTTAGGTTGACCAGAACTTAAAAGGATTTAGAGATTATGAAAGAAATGCATGGAATATTATATCATAATTGCAATAGTGTACATATATATGTACTATACTAGTTAGTTTTATTAAAATGTTCTAGTAGTCATCTACTTGGGAGGATAGTTAATGTTTGTGCTGTTGGGGTGGCCTCATCACACCTGTCTATATTGACTACACAGTGTCCAGAAAATGGTGGGAATTTTTATGGGGTATTAGTAACTACACAGCGTTGGTGAATGTCCAGCAGACCAGAGGCTCACTCATCTTGTCGTTGTAGCTCTGGTGCTGAAATCAGGTGGTCCCACCTCTCCGTGCTGGCGGGCAATAATGGTGGTCTCTGTCACAAGTACTGCACAGATACACTCGAGTAAAGTCACCAACTGAATAGACACTGCTTTGTTGACAACAGAAACTCGCAGCTCTGCAATCAAAGTATGGGCCATGTGTCAAAATCTATTCTCTACCCACGTCTGGACACAACACTGACACAACAACCACATCATACAGACAGGTCAGATCTCTCTGACCAAACAGCACATTTACCATGGTGGTTTTACATCAGATAGATCCTCCCAGACTATAGGTTCTGAAAAATATTTATTAGTTGTCTGCCCTAAAAGAGGATAGGTAATATGTTTCATTATCTCAACACTTGATCTGTCTTGCATAATCCTTGCTGGAGTTTATGTACATTGTTGGTCCCTAGACCCTGACTAGGGCGGGGGGTCTAGAGCAAATCCCTACTTGTTTGTAAGGCTAGATTTCGATATGGCAGTATCAAATCACTCAAACATGAAACAATATTCAAAATATATAAAGAAATAATTTCAATCTTACCAGATTATGAATAAATAACACAGAATTGCTAGCAAAACTCAGCTGAGCTGCTGGCTATAGTATGGCGTCCCTAAATTTCTTTCACTTTCTTTCATATGGAAATCACCACACTTTAAAATCTGTGTCTATCACTGAACAACTATTGAAGAATGGCCCCACTTTCGCGTCTGAGCGCTAATGATATGATTGTCTGTGGCCAATCACTGCCTAGGTTTATTTTAAATTCAAATTTCCTACACTAAAGTCATTTCAGTCATGCTTCAGTCAAGTATGGATGGTTATCTGTTAGTCTGTCCGTCTCTACTTGTGTTTCTACAAAATGTACTTGATTTTTGAACCAACCTTTCTCTCCCCTCCAAAATTTTGTCGTTAAAAGTTATTTTTAGACACAGCCACCACCAATGTCCCTCTCTTCCATACTACGTAGATTTGAACACTTGCGTCTCGAGGTCGTGTTTTTTTGTGCAATTAGCGACACTTTTAGATTCAATACAGTCTGTCGATGATGTGAACAACACTGTCTTTTGTCATTATCTTCAATATTATCTATCCGTTTGTAAAATTAAGACCATATTAGTTCACTGCTCAGAATGGGCCATCCGGCCAGCTAATTTTTATATTCCTAACATTAATATTAAGAAAAAATTTACTTTTTACTTTTTGTAATATTCCAAACATCTGCGTTTTAGCCGCTGAATTCAAATCAAGGGCTTGGTATCGCAAAAGCGTCCAATAAATGACTGTGGCGTAACATATCTATGGTCCCTTCTGTCGAGTTGCTTACTTTTTATGTCAACTTGGGAAACGTGACTTTTCTCCGTTTCCCCCCCAATTGCGTCTCCTTAGCCTTTCTAGTCTCACGCAATCTTTCCAGTCATATTTTTTTTCCTTTCATCCGCCGTTCCCCTCCTGTCTAGCAAGTCAATTCTTATGGAGGGTGATGACCCGCGGTCTGGGCGATCATGTCTATCAGCAGCCTACGCATTATGTTTTTATCCTTATATGTTATCCTTGGAGGTATTTTACCGTTGTATCTCTGTCAATTTCACTACACATCTCCCCACTTGAAAACATGCCTATGGCAAGTTCCAAAACCAGCGATACACATAGGTAAAATTACTCCTCACGTCTGCCACTACTCTAATTTTGATCACAGGGGTGCCGACTGAGGAAATCTGCACCGACATTCAATTTGCCTGGGATATATTGGATACTGAACTGATAAGGTTGAAGCAATAAAGACCACCTCAGCAATCTTGCGTTTTCATGCTTAGCCTGAGATAAAAATACGAGAGGCTGATGGTCCGTCTCCACCACAAAAGTCCTACCATACAGATAGATTTGAAACTTCTTTATTGCCCAGATTAACGCTAAACATTCTTTTTCGCTTGTGGAGTATCCTTGTTCCGCCTTATTCAATTTGCGGCTTGCATAAGCGACTGGTTTCAGTTCCCCATCAGGTGAAGATGATCTTTGCAACAAAGCCCCTCCTAGTCCTACATTACTTGCATCGGTTCTTAAGACAAAGTCCTGTGTCAAATCAGGCAGTTTGAGAATAGGCTTGCTAGTGAGTTTTTCCTTTAACTCTTGGAACGCTAGTTCACATTGTGCAGTCCAAATAATTTTATCTGGAAGTCCCTTGCGAGTCAAATCAGTCAGAGGAGCACATATAGCGTTAAAATTTTTGATGTATTTCTGATAAAATCCGCATAACGACACAAATGATCGCACGTCCTTTTTTTGTTTGCGGCCTAGGTGCTCTCTGCAGTTTTTCCAAGTTCTTAGGATCAGGGGTCATATTACCCTGATATACAGTGTGTCCCAAGAATTCCAACTCTTTGCATCCAATACAACATTTTGTTGGCCTAGCAGTTAAGTTCGCCTCCCGAAGTCTATCAAACAACATCTCCAGAGCTTCAATGTGTTCTTCAAATGTCTCTGTGGCGACGAGAATATCATCCATGAAATTCGTGATACATGGGTTATTCAGGGGATCCAACAATTTTCGCATCATCCTTGAAAAACACACTCGGAGCATTTTTCAGTCCGAATGGTAGCATATTGAATTCATAATGTCCATCCGAAGTGCTAAAAGCCAAATAAGGTCTCACTTCAGGCTTCACTGGGATCTGGTAATAGCCTTTACTCAGATCCACCTTTGAAAAGTATTTTGCCTTGTTCAGTCTGGCAAATAACTGTTTGGTGTCTGGTAATGGATCCACTTGTCCTTCTGTGACAGCATTCAGTTTCCTGTAATCTATGCACAGTCTGTGTTCCCCAGACGGTTTTCTCAACAAAACGACACTAGAACTAAAAGATGATTCACTGTGCGAAATAATCCCCTCCTTCAACAAATACTCTATTTCTTCCTTCAATGCCTTCTCCTTCGCGAACGGAATAGAATAGGCTCTCATACAGATTGGGTTTGAGTCTACCAGTTTCATGTCATACTGTAGCAAATTTGTATGGCCTGGTTTATCTGTTAATACATCTGTATGTTCCTCCAGAACCTGTTGAACTCTCTCCCTCTGGTTTTTAGTCAGGTGCTTACTGACTTTTACCTGTGCTGCGGTTTCACAAGGATGTAATGGGTATTCATGTGAGGTGAGTGGTTCTTTTTGCATCTGGGTTGCAATAGCCAAGGTCAATAAGGGGGTGCTTTCCTGGAGTGGTCTGTCCAGATACTTCTTTAACAGGTTTACATGATAAACTTTTTCCTTCCCCTTTTTGTCAATTTTATAGTTTGTTCTAGACACCTTCTCTAAAACCGTATATGGACCTTGCCAACCAATTTGTAATTTATTCTGGCTTCCGGGTAGTAGAAGCAGCACCTTCTCTCCGACTGCCAGTTCCCTGTCCTTTGCCTTCCTATTAAAATATGCTGCATGTTTCTTCCTGGCTTGCTTCAAATTATCATTTGCCAGTTTCCATCCAGCTTTCAAACGATTGGTCAGTTCGTTCACATATTGATAAGATGAGGTAACAGTCTCTTCCGCCTTCTCATCTGTCCAGGTCCTTAATAGGGCTACATCTGGATCTTTAATTTATCATACTTATTTTTCATGGAACCCATCGGGTCCCGTCCATTAGAAGCTCTATAATGAGGACTTTTCTTCCTAGAATCATCACTCACAAATCGACCACTACCAATTTTTTTCTGGGGTTTGTCTCCCCACTTTAGATTGTTTATGAGAGATCTTCGCTCTCTTGTCTGTTCTTCCAGTTTATATAAGTCTGACCGAGGGATTGTCATCCTATCCTGGGTAAAATTTCTTCTTTGTACTCTTCGCATAGTGGCCATGTTAATCCATTCAAGTGAAGACTGGGTGTGAAAAGGGGGCTCCCATTCCACTTTGTCTACCCGAGTATAATTAGTTTTCCTTTCAGGCCTAAAGTTGCCCCGTGGCGTTTCTAGGTCCTGCACATATTTTCCCTTTGTGGGTGTTCCCTCATGAAATACGCCACATGCTTCTACAAAGTTTTCAACATCGACATTTACGTCGGGCCAATAGTATTTTCGAGCAATCTTTTGGCAGATGGTCCCGACTTTCTCATGGTCACCATCTTTTCCAACATGTAAGCTCCTTATTAAGTTTGCCCTATATATCTTGGGAAGAACTAACTGTCCGTGACCAGTGGATCTAGTTCCTGTCTTCCTGTATAATAGTTTGTTCTTCATGAAATATTCCCCCTTGCTCGGAGGTGTGTGGCATTTGGGCAATTTTTTAAAACAGGGCTTGAGTGTCCTATCCTCAGCCTGCGCCTTCCTCATCTCCTCTGGATGAGCATTTATAGGTTCACCTTCTTCCTCCTTCTTCTGTGACCTGGTCTGCACTGTCGCCATGATCACAGGTTTCTCGGGGTTCCCCAAGAAGACGTATCTACACCCCAATATCAGAGGGTAGATTGGTTCATCTATCACTGCTGCTCTGATTTCTCCTTCCACATAGCGAGTTTTCACCGTTATCCTTGCGATGGGAAGTGTCATGAGTGGTATGTCCTTAGTCGCCCCTTGTATTTCCACTGTTTCTGTGGTATACTGACTTGGGTCCACTAGGCTAGACTTCACAACTGAATCATAATCCAAACCTGTATCATAAAGGCACCTTATGGTGACCCCATTACAAATAACATCCTCACAAACTGGGGGGTGATAAGGTTCCTGTTGTCCCTTAGGATTAACCTTTAATCTTTGCGTCCCCGACTTCATTGCAGCAATGTTTGAAGGTTTCCTTCTACAAAATTCAGTGTTATGGTTATCCTTCTTGCACCATTTACACCATCTTTTTCCTTGGTTCAACGGTTTTCTTTCATTGAACTTTTGGTCATTGAACTGTGAGTTTCTGTCGCGATAGTCATTTCTTGGCCGCTCAAAGTTTGTCCTACCTTTATTTCCCTGCTCTCTATTATCAAATTTATTAAATTGCTGTGGAGCTTTAAAATTGTCTATGTGCTTCTTTTTAGCACCACTTACCTCTGCCTGGGCTGCCTGATACCTCTCAGCAACATTTAAAATTTCCCCCAACTTCTCTGCACCTTGTTCCATGAGAAATTTTCTCATGTCTGGAGCCATGGACTCTCTCAATTGCTCAATCATGATCATTTCTTTAAGATCTTGGGTCTTCCCCAGAGCCGTCCATTTCTCCAAATAGGTTTCTAGTCTAGCAGAGAATTGGTGGTATGTCTCCCCAGACAACAGTTTGGCATTTCTAAATTTCTTACGATAAAATTCACCATTCTTCTCGTATCTTAATAACAAAGCCTGCTTTAACATGTCATAATTGTCTTGGTCTTCCCTGTTCATTTTGGCAAATACTTCATAAGAAGTACCTCTCAATCCCTGTGATAGCTTTAAGCTCCACCTCTCTCTCTCTCTAACCCATATGTAGTAGCTAATAACTCAAAACGTCCTAGGTACCCCTCTATGTCATCGTCTTTTTCAACAAAATGGTCTAAATGAAACCCCATAGCTGAATTTGAGGCTCCCAGACTGGGCGTAGCATCTGAGGCAAAAGGGCTGGCACCATTTTCAGGAGCCGGGCCTTGTAATTCCAGCTCCCTTAGTCGTAATTCGTGCTCCCTCTGCAACCTTCTATCTTCTGCCTCCCTTTCGGCAGTCAACCTTTTTTCTTCTGCCTCCCTTTGCTGTCGTTTTTCTTCTGCCTCAATCTGCAGCCTCTTAGTCTCAGCCTCTAACTTCTTCTCTTCAACCAACCTGTCAGACTCCAATTTTCTTTCAGCCTCTTTTTCTAATCTCCTTTCTTCCCGTTCAATATATTTATCACATTCAGCCGTTACGTATTGAATTAAAATTTGACCATCCATTCCCATCTCCTTCGCGGTGAGCACAGCAGCTGATCTAAATTTTGCCAGCTCCGCCATACTTTTTAGACAATATAATAATATACAAGATAAATCTCTAACCAGTAAATACACTAAGTACTTCTTATGACTATAGTCTAACCAATTCTAACTAACCAGTTAACTAATTAATTATTACTGGCTGTGAAGATTCACCAACTTTTATCTGCAGGGACACTTTTAATTTTAAAGGGAATTTTACAATTTATTTCCCTAATTTTATTTCTCCAACCAGGAGATCCTAATATTACTGTTGGGCTAATTATCCCTGGACAAGACCCCAATTTATGTAGTGGTGTTTGATGGTATTGTATGATGTTGATATTACTAAATGTAATTGTATGAGGCCAGCTGTGAAGGCTCCTGAGATAAAATGTAGTTGAGAATTGTCAGAAGGCCTTTCTTGCTACCACTACGACCTCACACTTAATTTTTTTTTAATGAATGTGGCTACGTAAAGTGTCTAGGGTTATGATATGTAGTGTGGTGTAATAGGTTATAGATATACCCACAGATATTTAACAAGACTAATAATATTAACAAGTGTTAAAATACACTGAACTAACTCACGTGTGTAAAATTTTTTTGATAGAATTACATTTATTTTGTTCTGGATCAATTTTTTAGGTTGACCAGAACTTAAAAGGATTTAGAGATTATGAAAGAAATGCATGGAATATTATATCATAAATGCAATAGTGTACATATATATGTACTATACTAGTTAGTTTTATTAAAATGTTCTAGTAGTCATCTACTTGGGAGGATAGTTAATGTTTGTGCTGTTGGGGTGGCCTCATCACACCTGTCTATATTGACTACACAGTGTCCAGAAAATGGTGGGAATTTTTATGGGGTATTAGTAACTACACAGCGTTGGTGAATGTCCAGCAGACCAGAGGCTCACTCATCTTGTCGTTGTAGCTCTGGTGCTGAAATCAGGTGGTCCCACCTCTCCGTGCTGGCGGGCAATAATGGTGGTCTCTGTCACAAGTACTGCACAGATACACTCGAGTAAAGTCACCAACTGAATAGACACTGCTTTGTTGACAACAGAAACTCGCAGCTCTGCAATCAAAGTATGGGCCATGTGTCAAAATCTATTCTCTACCCACGTCTGGACACAACACTGACACAACAACCACATCATACAGACAGGTCAGATCTCTCTGACCAAACAGCACATTTACCATGGTGGTTTTACATCAGATAGATCCTCCCAGACTATAGGTTCTGAAAAATATTTATTAGTTGTCTGCCCTAAAAGAGGATAGGTAATATGTTTCATTATTCTCAACACTTGATCTGTCTTGCATAATCCTTGCTGGAGTTTATGTACATTGTTGGTCCCTAGACCCTGACTAGGGCGGGGGGTCTAGAGCAAATCCCTACTTGTTTGTAAGGCTAGATTTCGATATGGCAGTATCAAATCACTCAAACATGAAACAATATTCAAAATATATAAAGAAATAATTTCAATCTTACCAGATTATGAATAAATAACACAGAATTGCTAGCAAAACTCAGCTGAGCTGCTGGCTATAGTATGGCGTCCCTAAATTTCTTTCACTTTCTTTCATATGGAAATCACCACACTTTAAAATCTGTGTCTATCACTGAACAACTATTGAAGAATGGCCCCACTTTCGCGTCTGAGCGCTAATGATATGATTGTCTGTGGCCAATCACTGCCTAGGTTTATTTTAAATTCAAATTTCCTACACTAAAGTCATTTCAGTCATGCTTCAGTCAAGTATGGATGGTTATCTGTTAGTCTGTCCGTCTCTACTTGTGTTTCTACAAAATGTACTTGATTTTTGAACCAACCTTTCTCTCCCCTCCAAAATTTTGTCGTTAAAAGTTATTTTTAGACACAGCCACCACCAATGTCCCTCTCTTCCATACTACGTAGATTTGAACACTTGCGTCTCGAGGTCGTGTTTTTTTTGTGCAATTAGCGACACTTTTAGATTCAATACAGTCTGTCGATGATGTGAACAACACTGTCTTTTGTCATTATCTTCAATATTATCTATCCGTTTGTAAAATTAAGACCATATTAGTTCACTGCTCAGAATGGGCCATCCGGCCAGCTAATTTTTATATTCCTAACATTAATATTAAGAAAAATTTACTTTTTACTTTTTGTAATATTCCAAACATCTGCGTTTTAGCCGCTGAATTCAAATCAAGGGCTTGGTATCGCAAAAGCGTCCAATAAATGACTGTGGCGTAACATATCTATGGTCCCTTCTGTCGAGTTGCTTACTTTTTATGTCAACTTGGGAAACGTGACTTTTCTCCGTTTCCCCCCCCCCAATTGCGTCTCCTTAGCCTTTCTAGTCTCACGCAATCTTTCCAGTCATATTTTTTTCCTTTCATCCGCCGTTCCCCTCCTGTCTAGCAAGTCAATTCTTATGGAGGGTGATGACCCGCGGTCTGGGCGATCATGTCTATCAGCAGCCTACGCATTATGTTTGTATCCTTATATGTTATCCTTGGAGGTATTTTACCGTTGTATCTCTGTCAATTTCACTACAATCCTACATTAAATGTTCTCATTGCTCTGTAGATTCTATCATGATGCAATTGACTTCATCATACAGTATGGTGCTGCTAGAAATGAATGTCATCTTCATCTAGTTAAATATTCTCTCAGACGTACAAATCGTGCGTCTGCCTATCGAAAACGATGGCTTCGTAAGAGAGTTCATAAGAAGTGCTTTTGTTACCTTGGTATCAAAAATATGATTCTGCCATTCCTTGGCAATAAGAATAAACACTGGGGTAAAGCATACACGATAGGTCTAGATTACTATCACTTTCCCCTACACATATATCGATCACTTTTTCCGGCGACAAGCCGATACAGAAAACACGACAGCCCCCCATCATCAGGGCGAAGCCAAATCACACCTCTCTAGCCACACATCCGCTGAACAGCCTTTGACCTTTCTAGCGACAAAGAACATATAGTTCGACTTAGATATGTAAAGATATACAGATATAAGACAGACTCGTCCTACCTAGACAAACACTACACATAAATTCAGGCCATAGATATTCTGAAGCAAGAACAATCTATTTCTACCCAAACAAAGAATAAATCGCAGTAAAACTGGATTCGTCCGCGGAGTTTGATCTGAGACTCCTTTCATGGGAAGTAACTCAATATTGACTTTTCCTTAAGCAAAGAAGAGTATCTATTTTGTTTACAAAATATTTGCGAACATAACAAGCATACAAATGTATAATATTGCAAGATATCAAAGACTGCACGTAACAGCTTGGGACCGGCATAGGCGGAGTTATCAGTCAGTTAATAATAATAATAATAAATTCTTTAAGCACCAAACACGGCGCATAAGGCAGAAACCAGTGCTCTCCAGGTTGTTTGTTGTGACGCCACTCCTCTTAGCTCTTGCACATTATTTAGGCCCAACGTTCTTCCTTCTCTTATTATTGTTCTTCTGAGTGTTTCTTTTGGTCTTCCTTTTTTTCCCTCTTACCCTCAGGAACCCAAGTGAGCGCCTGTAGTGGTATTCTGTTGTTTTGCATTCGTAGGACATGACCGATATATGACCATCGTCTTTTCCTTATATAGTCGGAGATATATTTCTGCCTAGAGTCTTCTCTTATTTGTCGATTAGTCTTGAATTCTTTCCAACTGATGTTCATGAGTTTTCTAAGACATTTGTTCTCGAATGTATTCAGCTTGTTCTCCAATGATTTTGTTATTTTCCAACTCTCACAGCCGTATGTTAACACTGAGATAACATTTGAATTAAACAGACGAAGCTTGGTATGTCTATTCAATGATCGTAATTTCCAAATGTTAGATAATCTATTGAAGGCGCTAGCTGCCAAAGCAATTCTAGTATGGATTTCTCTTGTTGTGTCACCATCCTGAGTCATTTTACTGCCTAAATAATTGAAACTTTCAACTTTCTGTAGTTTTTCCCCGTTCAAGATGATATCAAAGGTCTCGTTAGAAAAGTTCATAGCTTTAGTTTTAGAGGCATTTATTTGGAGACCTATTTTAACCGAGAGATGACACAAATTATTTACTGCTTCTTGGGATTGTCTGGGTGTTGAACTTAAGAATGCTACATCATCTGCGAAATCCAGGTCCCCCAGGAATTTTCCATTTGTCCATTTTATACCTAATTGTTCATTGTGGGTATAGTTTCTCATAACCCAATCTTCTTCTGCTTCTTCTTCGTTCGTCCTGAAAAGGACGGTGGTTGCGTTGTGTCTGTTTACGCCTAAGCTGTGATATCTGCACCTTTCGGTTGACACATCCGACTTCTGCACGGCATTTTTTAGGACCCAATCAATAGCTATTCCAAAATGTAGTGGTGACATAATACAGCCTTGTTTCACCCCTGTTTCTACTGTAAACCATTCTGTATTCCCTTTATTTGTTCTAACACAACATCTTGCATTGTCATATAGCACTTTGATTATATTCACATATTTTGTTGGAAAACCATAGATTGTAAGTATCTTCCACAATGATGGGCGGTGTAGGCTATCAAAGGCTTTTTGAAAATCGACGAAGGTGATAATAAGTGGCGATTGCCTTTCCACTGATTCTTCTATAATTGTTCTTAGTGTGAATATTTGATCAATACATGATCGTTTCGGCCTGAAACCCGCTTGTTCTTCTCTGATCTTTTCGTCAGCATGAAATTTGAGTCTTTCTAACATCATGCAACATAATAATTTTCCAGGTACTGATAATAGAGATATACCACGCCAGTTATTACAGTCTGATAGATCACCTTTCTTCGGTAACTTTAGAATAATACTGTCTTTCCATTGTTGTGGTGGTTGTTCTTCTCTCCATACTTCATTTATAATATCTAAAATTCTCAAGAGGTTGTTGTCATTAACTGCTTTAATCATTTCCCCTGAAATTTCGTCAACTCCAGCAGCTTAAAAATTTTTAAATCTCTTAACGGCTTGTTTGATCTCGTCCAGCGTGAATTCATCGCAAGTTATTGGCAAGGTGGTTGTGGGTGTTTCATTATTAAAATCAGGTGTTACTGTTGGTGGTGGTCTGTTTAGCACCTCCATGAAGTGCTCAGCCCATCTCTTCATTTGTTCTTTTTCTGTTGGTATTGAATTCCCTAATTTACCTTTAACAGGTGTTTCCATAGCAGTAGGCTGGTGACATAGTTGTTTTGTAATTTGATAAAGGCACCTACTATTACCAGTTCTTGCAGCATTTTCAGCTTCTACGGCCAGTTCATTGATGAAATGTCTTTTATCTCTTCTAGTTTTTGTCTTCACTTCTTTATTTAACAAGTTATAAGTTAGTTTGCAAGATTCAACTGCATTATGTGTACTTGCCGCTAGTAGTTTAAGTTTTGCTGTTTTCCTTTCTTGTATTTTATCCCAAGTATCTTCTCTCATCCATTTTTTTCTTTTTATGTACTAGGTATCCGGTGGTCGCTACTGCTGCTTCTGTCATTGCTGTTCTCAGTTGTTCCCATTTAGTATCGATTGTCTTGGTGGTGATATCGTTGTCAATTTTGCCTAAAGCATCGAAATAGTTGTTCATTTTGACATTATATTCCTCCTTTATATCATTTGATTGCAGTCTGTGCACATCTATTCTTCTATTTTTATTCGGTTGGTATAACTTCTTCAGTTTAATTCTCAGTTTAGCTATGCAGAGGTTATGATCGCTTCCGATCTCTGCACCTCTGTATGCTCTGACGTCTTGAACTGATGAGCGAAATTTTGCGCTTATGCAGAAGTGATCTATCTGGTTCTTAGTTCTGCCATCAGGTGAATTCCATGTTATCTTGTGGATATTCTTATGTGGAAAGATGGTGTCTGCCACAACGAGGTTTGATATTTCACAAAGTTCTAGAAGTCTTTCGCCATTTTGATTCATACAGCCTATGCCATGAGTACCGAGATATCTTTGTACTCCATCGTTGTTGTCACCTACTTTGGCGTTAAAATCGCCCATGACTGCTATTATGTCATGCTTGGGTATTGTGTTGATGGTACTTAGAAGTGCGTCATAGAAGTCATCTTTTGTGGTATCAAGAGCGTCGTTAGTTGGTGCATAACATTGTACAATTGAGAGCTTGAAAAATCTTGTCTGAAATCTAGCTAATATTAGCCTCTCATTAATAGGTACCCAGCTGATAAGCGATGCTGCTGCTTTCTGTGTCATTAAGATGGCTACTCCCTCTGTGTGACGATTATCATTACTACTAGAGTATATAATTTGTTTTTTTTTTTCTGAAATATATTTTATGCCCTTCCCCGTCCATCTACACTCGCTGACACCCAATATGTCCAACTTATAATTATCCATTTCTTTAATTACTTCTTCCAATTTTCCGTCTTGATACATAGTTCTTACATTCCGGTATCCAGTTTGAGAGATCTCCTTCGCCCCCGATTTATGGGTCTGAGTCATGTTTCCTGTCGAGCCTGGTGCTGTTTCGGTAACAATCGCTTGTCGTAAACCATTTTCAAGCATGTGATGTTGTTGCCAACCTGTTCCAGTGGCTGTAGCTGTGTTGTCAGAGTGTGCGTCCCATTAAACTGTATGAAACTGTTAACAGTAGTTCCAGCCGTCATTGACTTCTAGATACGAGTGTATGAGTGCATTGTTACCTATCAACTCTACAGAACAGTACACTCATTCGCGTAACTCACACATGTACTCTCACTCAATATAAACACTGTCCCTTGCCAGGGCCTCAATGCTTTATGGACAAGGTGACCGCGATATCCAACACTGTGTCGGTTCGAGTTGACCATCAACCTTCATCAAGATGACTAGTACACACAAACTACATGCACCACAGTCACCCTTGTCAATGTAATGTGCCAGTGTGACGCCTTTGCATTTACAGTTTACATTCTACATATATCAATGTGGCCCTTATCAGACTGGAGCGTGGCGCTACCGTGTTTTCGACTTCAGAATACGGGAACTTGGCTGCGAGAGAAAAACGCCTTTACTAGACTGCAGCCATGTCAAACATAAAATACAGGCAGTCCAAGCTCTAATACCGCTGCAGGTGATCGACGTGCTTCAAATTTCACTGACACTAGTTTTCAATTTTATGAGGTGGGGTGACTAATTCCCTAACTCAATGGCAGTCAGGTACCCATTTTTGGTTTGGTTTAGTTTTTAAGGACTACCTTCACTGCACACAGACAACGACATCAGTGCTCCGATCTCCTCCCTTAGATCACACATCATTTATTTTCTATTTATTTATTTATTTATTTTTTTAAAGTAATTAATTTATTTTTTACGTTACTTTAATTATTTAATAATAATTATTATTATTTAAATATGAATTACTTTTCCCCCACTCGGTTTTCCAGTCCTTGTTTTAATTATTTTGTATTTATAGTTTCAATGTACTATTCACTTCCGGTTTCCGGTTTAATAGCGGCCATTTTCGCTCCGACATGTGACACTATCAGGGAGTATTTGTTTCTTATTCCTATAGTTTCAAGTTCTCCACTTAATTCTCACTTTCTTTTCCCTTCTGTCTTTTGTTTGTCTGTCCCTGACGAAGGCCTTGTGGCCGCAACGTAGGTTTCCTTGTCCTTTCTTTAGTAAGACGTATTACTTTTTGTGTAATCCAAAGTTGTTTTTTTTTTATTTTCTGGATCACACAAGGAGGATCTCAGCGCAGTGCACAAACTCCGTAGCACCGGCGAGAATCCCAACGTGTGTATATAATGTATAGGAATCACACATTCTATATGTATTTTTGTGGTGGGTAGGCTTCCTAATTTTTAAATTTTGCCAGAGCAGCGGCCTGATAAGGCTACTCTTTACGATTACCAACTGCCGCGGGATTTTTAACGTACGCAACTTGCACATGGGACCTCCTATTTTTTCGCCCTTATCCGAGAAGGCTAGTCATCCGATCTCATTACCAATGAGACCAGGGGGGAGTATGACGTAATTAGGACCACTGGTTCTGACAAAAAAATATTTCAATAAGTTATATTCCCTCACCTCGGATTCGAACCCGGAACCTCTTGAATACAAGGCGGACGCCATATCTCTGAGCCACTCTGCCCCATACCAATTTTAACAACTGGGTAAACGGGAGCGACACACGACCTGAATTTGAAGGACATTTTACATTTTCTTGAGCGCTAAACAAGCCGTACATTTGTTCATTACAACCCCCCGCCTTTGCCTAAGAAAAACGATCAATTTTTTCTTTGAATATTCTAAACTGGTTAACAAGTTCATATCCGGGATTTTATATCCTATGTAAATGTTCCTACATTACTGCATGCGTCACACCTGCTGTAGCGAAAAGTTTTTAAGTGTGTACGAGGGCTGTCCGGAAAAGAACCGGCTATAATTAATATTCCTTAAGATGCCACTAGGCGTAATGGCCACTGACTGCTTTGCCGGTCATTGGCTAAGGACGGAAGAAGAAGAAGAATAATTAATATTAGAAAAACCGTTTGTGCGACATCGATGTAACTTGGCAGCCAAATAGAGTGGCCTGTTATGCACATACGTGCAATTTTGACGTTGCTGCACCAGTCAGTGCGACCGATAAAAGCCGTTTAGTGAGCACGTGCACTGTGTGGTCGTCGCATTCAAAATGGCTGAACGAGTAGAGCAAAGAATCTGCATCAAATTTTGCGTCAAGCTTCAACATTCCTCCACGGAAACTAGTATGATGATTCAGAAGGCTTTTGGAGACGATGCAATGAGTGCTACACAAATAAATGTGTGGCACAAACGCTTCAAAGATGGTCGAGAATCTGGTGAATGTGATCCCATTTCTGGAAGGCCTGCAACAAGCAGAACACCGGAAAATGTTGAACGTGTACGGGCTGCAATCAACAACGATCGGCGACTGATAGTGCGAGAACTAGAAAAAGATCTGGGAATTCCAAAAACTATTGTATCCGAGATTCTGACCCAGGATCTGGGTATGAGACGTGTCGTGCCAAAATTCGTTCCGCGCATTCTGCTACCAGAACAGAAGGAACTTCGTGCCACAAATGCTAATGATTTGCTTCAAACCGTAACCAATAACCCAGATTTCATGAAGAAAGTCATAACCGGAGATGAATCGTGGATCTACTGCTATGATCCAGAAACGAAGGCTCAGTCGTCTCAGTGGAAGTCGCCTGGTTCTCCACGCCCGAAGAAGGCGCGGCAAACCCGTAGCAAGATCAAGACCATGTTGACTGTGTTTTTTTATTGGGAAGGTGTTGTCTATCGCGAGCACGCTCCTTCGGGCCAAACAATTAATAAGGAGTACTACCTCAAAGTTCTCCGTCGGTTGAGAAATGCAGTACGACGAAAACGACCACAGTTGTGGGCAACTGGCGATTGGCGTCTTCTTCACGACAACGCGCCCGGCCATGCATCACATCTAGTGCAAAGTTTTTTGTTGAAACATAACATCAACCAGGTAACTCATCCCCCCTATATCCCAGACTTAGCACCCTGCGACTTTCGGCTTTTTCCAAAATTGAAATCATGTTTGAAAGGTAGAAAATTTCAGACCGTCGATGAGATTAAAGAAAATGCGACGACGCAACTGATGGCGCTTCCAACATAAGCTTTTAACGGTCGCAGTGACTGGTGCAGCAACGTCAACATTGCACACGTATGTGCATAACAGGCCACTCTATTTGGCTGCCAAGTTACATCGATGTCGCGCAAACGGTTTTTCTAATATTAATTATGGCCGGTTCTTTTCCGGACAGCCCTCGTATAGTCAGTAGTAGTACTGCAGAATCAGATATGGAATTCTGTATGAAAAGAGTGAAGTCCCAGTGCTGGAGAAGAACACTGGTATCACAGGATAGTCACGGCTGTGAAGGTATCTGCTTCAGAAAGTATCCAGAGTAAAATCAGACCCTACGGTGCCACCTTCGCTATGTAACTACCTATGATAATTAAACAATTCAATAAAACTCAAACGTCAACAATATAAAATTAAAAAGTCAGTGTGTTACAATTGTGAATTATTTCATATTTACACTTATCTTTTTCCTTTTCTTGTGCACTTATGAAGGGTGTACTGATGAATGTGTTACCGTGGGGTGTATATGTTCAAGTTTCTTGTGTGTTTGTTTATTGTATCACTCAAGTCAAGAAACTGGTATACTACCAGAGATAGTTATTTTTGATGATGTTTGTACCCAAGTTCGTTCCAGAATTCCTCTGTGGTTTTTAATGTTTTGTGACTTTTATTAGCATACTCTATGTTCACCATTTAGGCCTATTGTAAAACCTACAACAGAAGGTAGTTAAGAAAGTCTTCAGGGATCCAGTAAAACAGTTTATCATTTTGTATATACAATCCAAACAAAGTCACTTGCATGCATTCACAAATCCTCATTAAAAATGCGCCTTTGCGGTTATTTATTATTTCTCCCTGTATTTGTATCCAAGTTGGGGTAATTATTTTTGCTTAGTTCCTTTTCGTTTGCTTCTTAGATTTATCCGACTCAGGGATAAATGACAGTTGAGCCTCTACCTCTTTTATGATTTGAGCTAATTTGACATTTAAGAGCTCCGTTTCATTTCTTATAAGTTCAGCTCGTTCTCCCAACATTTAGGCATTTCTGGCCTAACTAGGTTTTATTCTGAAAAATAAAAAAAGTCACACGAAGCATTTACTTACGGGTAATATGAATTCCCAACCATATAAAAATTATCTGCTTCACACAGAGTTGATAACTTCAAGACCAGCAGTTGGATGGACTAGGGCTACGTCCGTACAAACTGGCTTCTGTAGATCAACTGACTTCAGATATGCGAAATCTGCCATCGCAGAGTGGTGGGCGATTTTTACTACCTTTTGGTTGGTTAATCTAATACTTCTTTATTTATTTTATTGGGTGTCAAATGCTTGCCGATGGAGGGTTTCGGCTATTCCGATTTACGTCATCGGTTGCTAAACAACTCCCACCAAAAGATAGCGTTGAGTGGCTATTTAACCTAGTTTCGACTAGTTTCAGTTTCAATGTGATACTAGCGTAACTCGAGTCTTTATTTCAATAAAACACCGTAACTGTTCTTCCTAATCTAACTGATAACTATTAGCACGAATGATACTAAGGTATCAGTAGTAGGCCTTCCGGTGACAAATGTGAATGATTAAAAGTGATTACACAACTTGAATGATTGTTGAGTTGATTAAGAACTAATTTTAAAAGTCTTTTCAGCAATCTTGAATTTAACTAAAAAAGTTCTCCAAAGTTCCTGTCTCACTATAGTCTCTTGTCTGGGCTATTAATCAACTGTTTCATCATAAACTAAGCACTGTCTTAGACTGTTCACATATGCTGCAGGAATTTTTTTCACAATTAGTACTCAACTTTAGAGTCAATGTCTGTCCTCATCTGAATGACACGCCATTTTATGTTGAAGATCTTTGCTGTAGACCACCAAATGCTGGTGGGGACTAAGGCTGATATCTAGGTGACAATATATAGACGCCTGTAAGGTTCCAGGAAGCTCTTATTGATCTGGATTCAAGACCTCCAGTGTATTATGACACATGCGAGCCCTCCTAGGGTAGATGTTAAGCACAGAACAGACTCGATTTGGTGAAGTAAAACTGCACGGCAAACAAATGACAAAGTTATAGCTTTGGCAAGATTCCTTCTTCAGTCTATCTCTGGCTTCTGCTTCGTGAGTGTGTGTTTTGAATTTTTTTTTTATAAAGCCTTTATTAAAGGTGACTAGGAAGACGAGAGGGCACTTAACAGCTGACCATTATTGTCTCTGCTCTTCCACTATCTTGGTCTACCCTGTTCAACCTAAGATTTGGTTCTAATAAGGGTATCTAATATAATTTTATTTTTAATTTTGTATATATAACTATTGTCTTTTGCAGTTTATGGTTTTAATTTATATTAGAATTTCTTCTTTTTAAGTCTTGTTTTTTGTTTCTTTGTTACTTCTTTGTCTTTCCTTGCACTATGAGTAGTCAATAATTTTGTTTTTCTTTAACGGTTTGTTAGTTTTTGTTGATTAGTTTCTATTTCGTTGAATTTCTTTTCTGAAGTATCATTATTGTTATTATTATTACTAATATCGTCACTGTTATTAACCTTTTGTGTGTTTTGAAAATTCCACTATCTCTTTTTTTATAGGCCAGTCGCGAACGTATGGGAAAGCAGCGTTTTGCATCCTGTCTTCTGTCTGTCACTTTTATCAGTTTCGAGTGAAGTGTGCGAGCTGGGTTCCAGACATCTTCGTCGTTCATCTTAACTCGTTTATCCTTAACTTTCTGATATATCTCCTTTTATTTTCCAGATTTTGTGCTTTCTTTCCATATGCATTTGGCTATAATTGGTTCTGATATACATTATTTAAACATGTTTAAAGTATATCGACTCAGTAGTTTTCCATGTTCTGGCTCAGTTAATCTCAATTTCCTCTATAAGTACTCCTTTTATCTACAATTCCTTAGAACTGCATATTTCTGGACTTATCTTTTGAAAAACAAACCAACTTCCATCACGTTCTGTGAATGCATTATCTTGCACTACCCTTAAATCTAACATAGATTTTGTACAGTTTTTTTTTCTCCGAGCAGACGCCATAATGCAATATCGATCGTCTTCTGCGAGCTCGTAATTTTTGATGGGCTGACCCAATATCGTTCCTTTTCATTCATTAACAAGGCACACGCTACACCTGGTAAGACATTACTATGGAGCAGTGTTTCTCAAGCGGTGTGCCGCCTCACCTCGCCTACGTGCCGCAAAAATTTTGTAAATTTACTACATGAAGTATATTTTTAGTGATCATGTAATATAAAACTGATCTTACAACTTGAATTAATTCAATAATAATTGGAGCTATTAATTGCTTTGAAAAAAAAATAAACATACTTTCAAAATTTCATGATATTACAAAAATGCAATATATGTAACCTCTATGGACGTTACTAGACAAGCGATCTTCTCTTTTATTCCACGGATATAGCTACTTAGATCAGGACTGGTTTTAGCAGTTTTGTTAATTCCTTTTGCGTTTCGTTGATTATTTACTTTCTTGTTTCGATATTTCTTTCTGGTTTTGCGATTTTCTTGCATTATTATTGTTCTTTTTTGCTCTACACCTGTGTTGTTTACTTTTTCATCTGCTTGTATCTCTCTTTTTTGTATATGTTTCTCATCATCGTATGCGTTTGTAGAATCTTTCTTTGACCTGCATGTAATTCTTGTCCTTGTCACCTGTTTGTAACTGTGACTGACGAAGTGTGAAACCCGAAACGTCCCGTGTTTCCTATGTAACCGTTAACTTGTAAATCTGATTTCATACCATTTTATTTTTTTAAATTTATAAATTTGTTACAAAAGCGCAAGAGTCGCATAAACAACGTTCAAAGCCATAGACTAAGCATAGTACTTCCACTTGGACCTAATTAAATATCGTATCAAAAAGAGCGGTAAGATAGAGGATATTGATAATATGCGCATGCGCGTAGAATTCGTGTTGCATCATTTTGTAATTAACACAGTGATCAGTGTGTTGTTTCTTGCTTGTGTTTGATTTGTAAAACTGTAAAATATTTAGTACATTCGATTTGCCGTTTTAAAACTTTATTAAAAGTAGATAGCATAACCGAAATGGATTGATTTATTACAAGAAAACGTGTCAAAGAAAATAGTAACAACTAGCAATAACCCGTCAAACTTGACGGGTTTATAATTATAGTGTGCTGTTTCCGTTCCCGGATGAGCAGATAGAAGTACATTCTTAGAGGATTTTTGGTTTCTTTCCATTATACAGTGTAATCAAACTGTTCATAGAAGTACATTCTTAGAGGATTTTTGGTTTCTTTCCATTATACAGTGTAATCAAACTGTTCATGAACACCGTCATTTGAATGCTTTTCTTTGTTGATTGTAACTGTTATCGGGAGAGTATGTATAATGGAAACAATAAAATTTTTCAACACGGTTGCATTCCTCAGCTGTGACCAACGTACACACGGCGAGAATTATGTTATTTTATAGTGCGTTTCAAAAAGGTCGGTCGACGATTGACTTCAAATATCTCCATATTCCTTGCACTGATAAACATGATTTTTTGCATGTAGTCTTATATTTTCAATGTCCCAAAGGTTTTATAAAATTAAATGTAGGTAGTGTGCTTTTCTTGCAACGGCTAATTCCTTTGATCTTTTTTAACGAAGTAATTATTTTGTCCTGGAAGAAAATAATTTACCGTAAATGAAGGAAGTTGCGTATTTTCGGCATAGGCGTCTATACAATTCGAATGTTAGAGGGGTTTGTTAACTGATTACTACGTGAGGTCCTTTTTTATTTCTTCGAAATATTTGAGAGAAAAATAACGCCTATTCGTTGTAAATGTTACTTTTTATACTAAAAAGTGAATGGATGCATGAAGAGGTGAAAGTACTGTGTATGTTAAAAATAGTAGTGAAATCGCGGAGATAAAAAGGAAATGAATTGGTTTACATATACACATAGATGGAGGAGAAAACATATAAAAGATATAAGGTATTTACACACTTATTCCGAGTCAGACGAGTCTAACATATTGATGACTATTCTTGGCTGAACGAACGACAGTCCATCTTTTTTCCAATAGTCATTTTCCTCTTTTAAGACATGGTCTTCACATTTACACCAATAATCTTTGTCTATCTGCGAGAGGGCGGCATATGTTAGTTCTTTCATATTGCATAGTTTGAAAGTTTTATTTTCTGTCCTTTAACTTTTGCCCAAACGAGTTCAGTTGGGTTTAAATGTGAATGATAAGGTGGCAGTCTCAAATACATATGACCATGCTGTTGAATCAACTTGTCTATATGGAATATCTTGGTCTCTTGTGATTTCTTAACAAGGGACAGTAATTCAGGTTTCAGAAACCCCTCGTTAAATGGAATGTCTTCTTTTCTGAGCCAAAGCTTTATAGCATCTTTTGTACTCGAAGATGTCGAGATTTTGTCTTCTTCTGCCACAGCGTTGTGGTATGATGCGTTGTCCATTATCAGACAGGATGGTCTGTCTAGGGACGGAAGAAAAGTATTTTCAATCCACTCTCTAAATATGTTACCGTTCATCTCGGTATGATAGTCCCGGTTGTCCGTATAATTGGAAGTGAAAATAAGTTCAGCATTTTTCACTAGCCCATTATGTCTGCTCCTGCTTGTGCCATTATCAGACGTTGTCTTTTTCCACTGGGTACACATCTTTTAATCGTTCCATCTGATAACTGCCATTCCTTTTTACTTGTGTGGTGAGCGTTGATCCAAGTTTCATCCACATACACAATATCATAATCTTGATTATGCATTTCCCGTAAATATTTACTTCTCATAGATACTAAGTGCGGCTTCTCGCAGATGACGTTTCTTCCACTAGCGTTCCTCAGCAGGTTTGTTTAAACATGTAGTTAGCACAAACTTAATGACAAGTTAGTTGGGCAAACTTATGATGGAGCGTCTGTGATGGTAGGTCATGTGGATGGCTTACAAAAAAAGGTTATTGATGTTTACCCAAAAGCACTCTTTACTCATTGCTGTGCCCATGCATTGAACCCCGTCTTGCAACAAAGTTTGATGAATATCAAAGACTGCAATATTTTTTTTTATAACTCTCAATGATCTTTCTGCATTTTTCTCAAAATCGTCTAAGAGAACAATAGCTCTTCAAGAATTTCTTTCTAAGAAGTTGCCAACTGTAGCATCTACCAGGTGGAACTTCACTTCCAGATTAGTACATACAGTGAACGATCATTGGTTAGAGCTTATTGACTTTTTTTGAAAATGTCATTGATTGTTCTTTAGAATGGGATGCTGACACAGTGGTTAAATCGCAAGGCTTTTTATCTTTCTTGAGGAGCCTAAATACAATTTTCCTACTTCAAGTATTTTCAAGATTATTTGCATATACAGATGTTTTATACAATTTACTTCAAACAAGAAATTTCGATATTTTGTACTGCTGCAAGAAAATAGAAGAGATCAAAAATGAAATTCAATGAGCAAGGGATACTGCCTTTAATGAGATTTGGTATGCTGCATTGGGAACGAGGGGAGAAGAATTTGAATCACCTACAAATAAACGACGCCGTGGTTGTATAGGAAAAGATGCATGTTGCCAACTGTATTTTGAAATCATTGATTCACACAGAAACACGGTTTGCAGCTTTAAAGAAACTTGAGTATTTCCACCTTCTTTATGAGCAAAAGTATACCAGTTTCAAGAAAAATTTTCCAGAGGACCTCATCAAAAAATTAAAAGACGTTTATTGAGAAATGTTCGACTATGTAAGATTGAAGAATGAACTTGTTGTACTTTATTGTTCGTGTAGCGAAATGGTTTTGTTTTGAGGGGAGAAGGTGTAAGTATGACAGACTTGATGGAAGAATAAAAGATAATCTCTAGAGGAAACTCTTCCAGACTGCAAGTTGAATGCACAGTCTCTCCTCGGGAATTAGTCCACTCAAAAAAACTTTCTAAGAGAATTCTGGTGAAACTAAACAGGATATTCTCTAGGCGATAAATTCTATATCCGATATCCTACAAAGGACTATGTATAGTACATATAGCTGGATAAGAGATTTGGTGCCCAGCCACATTAAAAATATCCTGACCCAATAGTGTTTATTAATTATGGCTCAGCCCCCAGGGTGTAGATTTATGTTACTAAAACTATACAACCCAATTAAATATTACAAAGAAAATAACAACAGACTCGGTTATGTAAAGTTTACAAAAATGAAAATAGAATCTCACAATATATTCAAATATACAACTATATGATATGTTCCCTAATCTATGAATGGTTCTGAACAATGTTAGAATTAATTTGTCATCACTGGACAAAGGGAATATTCTTTAGTGGTTCTGCTGGCATGTTCAGATACTCATCTCAGATGCTGAATTTGTGTAGTCTTGTTGCCAGGTGTTCACTATGTCCCAGCACTCCAGGTCCCGCAAGTTCTTTGTAGGGTTTCAGAGGATAGCAAGTTGCTTCTTCTCCGTCTTGACACAGGGCGCATCTCCAGCTGGGATGGATTAAGTCTGCCCTTGAGAACACTGCTTATGGTTTAGTCTTCTGGTATGACAACCTGGTAGGACTGGATTGACAAACAATTTGAGCTCCATTAGTAATCTTGCCAGAGAAGTCATTTCCCATATCTGCTGGACGCTAATCGTCCATCAGAAATCTAACGAACATTCATAGTTAACATCAATTTTTTAAAAATGCTATCTATTATCTATAAAGTACTATAGCATAACTGATGTTATAAGCAAACAGGTGGGTCTCAACCTATATCTGGCTTCCAGCTTGTTTACCGCAGTGATTTTCAACATATGGTGTTAGCTTCACCAACTGTGAAGTTTGAGGCAGTGGTCATCAAAAGTTTGAGAACCACTGGTCTACATTGTGCCCACAGAGCAATAAAATCAATTTGGGGTCACTGTCAACAATGGTTTGAGAACCACTGGGTAATAGTTTTCTATTCTTCTGTAACATGTTGGAGTGTCATTGCTGCCAAGGTTTGAGAACCACTGAATTACAAGTCAGTCAACATATTCATTTATAAAATTGGCTAGTGCTGTTGCCCATTCATTACATCTTCTTCTTCTTCTTCCGTCCTTAGCCAAAGACCGACCAAGCAGTCAGAGGCCATCACGCCTTGTGGCGTCTTAAGGGCAACAGCAGATTGATTTTCTCTGTTGTAGTTTCCCATCACGCCTAGCGGCGTCTTTAGGGCAACAACAAATAGATCCATCTGCCGCTGTTTCCGTAATCGGTGTGACAAGCCAACGGGTGATCAGCCCATTGGGCATTCATTACATACTTCTGTGTTTATGTGATAGGCATTCATATACCTTATAATACCATCATAACAAATACACATAAACTCATTAAAATATAATAAGGATATTTGCAGAAATCAGTTCAGGATTAAAATATGACAAGAATAATCATGGCTGAAATCATACAGTAGAATTAGTAGAAATCATTCAGTATAAAACAAGACAAGCGTAGTTCATAGATGAAACTTTCAGTATACATAATGTTGGTGTCCCCTGCACAAAATCAAGGATATTAATTTCTGTCACAGTGAAAAACAAAAGATACTGACATGATATGTTGTAGATAAACATATGATTAATTCATGTTATTCATATAACAATATAGATCACTTACTCGCTGCGCTCATAACCACTGCTGTTTAAGATGACCGGTATTTCTTAACCAGACTATCTTATCCAGGCCGGTCGCTGCCTAGCGAGAGAATGGGCTTACCAGACTATGCCTTGAAAATCGCGCCTAATTTCCCCAGGTTTCAGTTTGGTTGCTGAGGTCAAATGTCAAAAGTCAATATACGGCTGCCTATCCCGTTGGCTTAACTGTAATTATTCAGGGCGCGGTTTAAAGTTCACAGCTTTAAAAGGTCACAGTGGTTTTGCCAGTCAAACGTAGAACAAAGGAATATATTTCCCGAAGCAAATGGGAGATCTCCTGATGTGTATTTAGAATAGATATTCTAAAATAAAAGAGAAAGATGTGTATTTACGAGTGATAGATTGCATTTGGCTAGGCGCGAATTTTTTGAGTGAGAGAAGACGAGCATACATCGGTAATTATGTTAGTGTACATAATGTATATAGTGAGTAGATGACAGAATGGCTAGTATTTGCAGTAATGAAAACATCAGTTTGGACGAGGCCACGCTAACATCGAGTAAGATTTCTAAATCTAAAGTTCGTATTCAGTACATTGTCACGAAGTGGATTTAAGTATAGAGTTATGTCTGAGTGTATAGACAAGACACTAGTATGAGAAAGACTGAGAAGATCGATTTTTGATGAGAATGACAGTGAATGTGGAAAGATGAGACTTATAGCTTCGAGGGTGAGAACCTAGATTGACTCTCCCTCGCTACTCATGACTATTTAAGAGCTAAAGACTCACAACCTCTGACTACCAATAAAGGAGATAAGGTTTCACTAAAGTTCCACAGACACAACTATGCAGACAAATATATACGTATAGTATAGTTATATAGAGAAACTGATCCAGTATACAGTTTAAAGTTTATTTACACAACAAAATAAATGTACACATCAAAATAAATAACGTGCTAGGTCGCACATATGGAGAAAAAAAGAACCCAACAATTTAAATTACCGATAATAATACCCAACCCTTTCACCCACTCGTTCAACCTGCATGGGAAAAAGAATTCAGGATTAAACACACAGTAATTTGGTGGGGTCTCTAAGTGTACGAGCCACCACTCCTAAATATCCTATTATTAATTATTAAAACTCTAACACTACTTCTGATTGTAGACGTAACTACCCGTATACACAAATCTGAATGAACTTTCTAAAGTCCTACACATCTAATCGCAAGCACTGATCCCTAACAGACTTCTTCAGTGCAACCTCAGAGGCTGTCCTCAGCTCTGACTATATAACTTCTGTCTCTCCTCTGTTTCTGTTCAGTGTTTCTCTGACACGATTTTTTTCTACTGAGAGGCTTCTCCGTTACGCCCCTCCTTTCTAGCGCATTTGGAAGGAATGGTGACCCTATCTCCCTCCACAACTACTGCTGCTGATGACTTGGGCTTTTAGAACTATGTACTTGACTCGGAATGAAGATGCTTCACTGCTGACGAAACTTAATTCAAATGCCCTGTTACCCCTCTTCGGGTTTAGGACCGTCGGCTTTATTATAGCCGAATTTACACAAACCCAACCTCCAGGCCACGCGCCTCTTTGGAGTGGTATAACGAGCTAAGAGCTCTGGATTTTTATAAAGATGCACCCGTTCCCGCTGAAGCATGGGGCTTCACTGCATGAGAACTGCTATCTTTCACTGGTGTAGACGTACGTAACGCCGGTAAAGACCGCGTCACCAATTCTCTTTCGCCTCTGGCGCTGCCTCGACCCTTCTACTCCTGAGAAGGCCGAATATCTTGGCAAGCTGCAAGGCAATTTGGCATCCCTCCCGGTGTACCGTGAAAAATGCTGTAAACAAAAAAAAATAACAACGAATGTACAACAATTCAACATATTTTCATCCCAGACATATAACCACCTACAAAATACCTCTCCCCTAAAATCAATACAGCTCCTCTTCACAACTATGCACCACCGATAAACAGCTATTCCTACCTCAGGGTCAGCTCTCTACAGTCTTCTCCTATCTCTTCCTCCTTCGGCCCCCCTCCCTCTCAGCGTAACTATCTGTCTGGTAAGAAACCCCCGACACAGGCTGACCTAATTTGTTACGTTAATCTAGCCTCAAGCGTCAAAACATTTCCGTGGTAAAATTCCTAGGCCTACTTTATATTACGGGCTGACCCGGGTAACACAAAAATAAAATACACATCCTCTAGGAATAATTAAATCCCATCTCAGAAAAATTAATTACACAATCAATTAACGTACACACTTACGCTAGCGTATTTACACTGCAGATAATCATAATCAAATTGCGATTTTACACAGCAACTCTACATACTACGGAGCGCCCATGTATCTAAGAGCTAAATCTCACACTGTTAATATCTCAAAGCCGCTACATCAATCATAGAAAAAATTACATGCACCAACCACTTACATTTTTATTATTTCTATAAGATAGTTGTAGCGGGAGGTTATTTAAATTTATTTATTATGTAAGAGTATGCCAGTAAAGAGTTCTGACCTTACAAGTAATACCCCAGTCTTAGAAATAAGCACTGGTGTATTGTTATCATAACAATAGTCAGACTGTGAAAACCCTGGCCCAGTTGGTAAGAAGTAGTACCAGGATTTAAGGTGTCTCCTCCCTGTGACTATCTTATGATTACTTATATGCTAGGGGATAAGTAAAATGTACATTCACTGAACCCACAAAATGGAAAAAGTGAATAAATCCTCAGGTACAGTTAAAATAGTTTAATAATTACACTAATATTCTATTTCTACTAGTTGGAAAAGAGTATACACATATATATATAAAAATATTCACACAATTACTATTATTTTCTGTTTAGACTTCAAGATCTTAATAATAAAGTTACTGAAATCACTGTTATTAGTCCTTTGAATTTAAGGATAACTGTCATCAGTTGACTGAGTTTATGTATGGTTACTTATTGTTTTCAACTATTGGCTGTTTCAACATGTATAGGTGGTCAGTGTCAAACAGGACACTTATCTTTCCAACTTGATACTGCTGAAACTGTCCTTTGCTGATATCAGACTTGGTAGGCCCAACAGTAGGGATGCCAATGACCAGTTGAAGTTCACTCTTTGGGGTCCTGCACTTTTGTGGTATTTCCTCGGATGAACTACACCGGCTTCTGATACTGGACAGTCTGGTTTGAGTTATTTCATGGAACCTGCAACATATCAGCCTTGGCTAGTATCTGGCTAGACTTGTAGCTGACTAGCACAGATGTCAGACCAGTCAGTCATCAGATGTCACCGTTATACAATCATAGTAAGTAAGGACATCATTTCAGTGATATAGCATTAATATTAACATTTCAATTAAGTGTAACTGACTAGCTCATAAGTCAGACAAGTCAGTCATCAGGTGTCAAAGTTCTACAGTCATAGCAAGTAACATCAATTCAATGATATAGAATTAATATTAACATATCAGTAATAAACATCATCTGGTTTATTCCGCTCCTATACATCCCTTCATATGCTATAACTTGATCCTTCCAAATCATTCATATCAAGTACAAATTCAAATACTGATGCTATCTTAGCAACTACCCAAAATTAATACATAAAATAAATAAAGTGAGTGACCACGTGATCAGGTTGCTTTCTACTGAAACTGGCTGTAGAACCCTCCAGTTTACCAGCTGTAAATGGGTACAAAGTTGTGCGCTCGAACTAGGGAAGGCAAAGGCAGCGAGGAAGGGGACTAGTCACCTAACCTCGTAAAAGCGGTATCTTCCATGCTGAAGCTTCTAACAATTTATTTCCCTAAGACAATCTCTGGTCATGGGACTGCCTTTATCTTCGTAAGCGATAATGCATTTAATATCGACGAGATACAGCATTAAATATAATAAATATTTTCTATTTGGCTGTGGGGCTAGTTTTGATACGTTTTTGTACAAGCAACCATCTTCCACTAAGCACATGAATAAATCATATTAAAATAATAATACGTTATATCAATGAATATTATACAGGCATATTTTGTGAATTCTAAATGAACCTGTAATACAAAATAAAAGAAATTATTATACAGGATAGTTATCGTAAATTCGCTTACCCTCAGACTTCAGATACTGAACTTAAAAATGTTTCTGGCGATCCGCTCACAATTCATGGATAGTGGCGAAACTCCCTCCAGTCTGGCTCAAACCTCTTTCGTTGTGTATCTCTCTCAGTTTACCGATCCGCTACTTATACGCAAAGCGCGGACGTATCGGAGAGTACCGACGTCACAGCCTAAACCTAACCTGAAAAATCCTTCCCGAACCGTGATTTCAGCCGATCTGTGCGTCGACTGAAATTTTGCCTTTCTCATTCTCAGCATATATAATATCCATATTGTTCCATCTTATCTAGTTTTATACAGCTGATAAAACTCTATCTTCCTATCCATGTAAATTCCCAAACTGTTATATGTGGATTTTAATATTTCGAACAGAAGTGGGTCTACCAGCTGTTAGCGTAACTGTGGGCAGCCGAAATACGCATATATCTCCGAAAATGAGAACTTCCTACCGTTCCTTCTTATATGCAGTTATACACAATCCTTCCCTGTACTGAAATGTAAAATCCTTTTCATACGGATTCCCTTCTGTTGTTATTTATCGTTGGCGATTTCCTCTGTCCGATACACATTTCGCTGATACGCCGCCATTTTGAAAGCGGTCACTCGATCGTAGATGGGTTTATAAATCTAACTGAACTCATTTGCAATGACTTGAAACCAATTTCGCGACAATAGTAAATGATGGCACTTCTATAATATAAATTTTAAATTAACTCCCAGAAGAAAACTTTACTTAATCGGGCTAATATTCTATTATAAAACGAACTATAAATACGACGCTAATTAAGATATGGACATACCCAACTCGAATTTCTCTGTAGAGCAAACGAATATGTATAGTGTATACAGGCGTAGATTCACGGCCGGAAATTTTTAGATCAGAGAGACCGCTACTTGATTTACTCTGTTATTTATAATTGGAATACCCACGCTAAGACCCACGTCATGAATCCCTCTGGTCCGACCTTTAAGCAATGAAATCGCTGCAATTAGTTAATAACTGACCCCGTCCAATCATATCGTAAAATAATACATGACTCATGTTTATTACTGCTACCGCGCATCTATATTGCGTCACGCTAGATAAGATTACTACCATTCACGTGAGCAATATTAACTTTGATTGGTTAAAGCGTTGATTCGACGTACCTGGGTCGTCCTTTCCACACCCACCCCCGTCTAAACCCGGGTAGGTGTTTCTAACGTCGGAAAATTTTACCCAGCCTAATAATAACTCAGTCGCCTAATACAATAAAAATGACCGCAATTATTTTACAACGAAAAGAAGACTGGTGCGGATATTAAAATTAAAACCTACAGTAATCCCTCATGGAAAAAACGCTAATAATACATGGAGAAGAAAAATGGGGCCCGTTGAAAATAAAATCACAGTAACTTCTCACATACATGGACAGCTGATTAAGTCTGCAATTTTCTTGGTCTGGAGAGAAAGATTGTCCTCAGCCATTATGTGTTGTGTGCGGTGACAAACTTTCAAACGAAGCCATGGTTCCTAGTAAATCGAAATGACATTTGACCACTAAACGTGCACATCTCGTGAATAAAGATTTGAATTATTTCAAAAGGTTAGTTGAACAACAAACAAAACAAGTACAGTATTTTTAACAAGGAGTTAAAGTATCTGATAAAGTTCAAACAGCTTCTTATCATGAAGCCAGTATCATAGCACAGCAAATGAAATCATACACATCAGCTGAGTCACTTGGCGCCCCATCCATGATTTGGTCTATCAAAGGTTTTGTCGCACTTGTAAAAGAAAAAAATCCTAATATAATTTCTACACATTGCTTTCTGCATATGGAATCCCTTGTTGGAAAGACAGTGGGGAAAGAATTAAATTCTGTATTAGACCAGGCAGTCCTAATGGTCAATTTTGTGAAGTCAAGGCTTCTTGACTCGATTCTTTAAACAGCTTTGTAAAGCTATGGATTCGCAGTATGAATGTTTAATTTTACACACAGAAGTGAGATGGTTATCAAGGGGAAAAGTGTTAGCTCGGGTGTATGAACTAACGAACGAAATGAATTTATTTTTTTTTCAATCAGAAGGAAACCTAAACTTTTATGAAAATCTCAGCAGTGAAATTGGATGTGCCAAGCTGGCATACTTGGCAGAAATATTTAGGCATCTCAACAGTGTGAATACCAGTATGCAAGGACGAAATGAAAACATCCTTACTGTTGGCAGTTGCCCCATGGTGTGTAATTATTTTCGCTGGTCTATTTTCAGTCTGGATGATTGCACCATGTGGCACCCCCAACTTAGACTCATTTAGACGCATCGCGCAGAATAGGATGACGCGATACACCTAGTTACAAACAGTTTTCATGTAGCATTGATGCCAATCAGATGTGTTTTTGAATACGTGGTTTATCCACTGTTACACACGTAGTGTTCTACTGCGGTAAGGCTGTTGAGCCCAGTTGAAATGTTTCAAGTTTAATGTGATTTTATTCACTCGACAGCGCATTGAGCAAAGCACGACCGGCGCTATTCAGATTTATTGATTACCGGTATTTCATAATTGTCGAAGAACTTTATGTAACGGTAACATTGCCAGAATAATTACCAAAGATATGAAGACGGCGTTATAAGCCAAATATAAATAACTATGAAGAGTTAAAACTAGCAGAGCTGGAAAACAGTTCGCAGACGTAAAATGACAATATATATATATGTTCGTTTTCTATGATGTGTGCTAGTTTACGAGTTTGAGTTCAGTCAATTTGCAGGGATACATTACAGAGACAAGCTCTAGTGTGTCATGTTTCATAACAACTGTGATCGTATTATTAAAATTCGTGATCAGTCGTCACCATTGGAGTTTTCTTAATGAATTGAATTCATTTCAACGTTCGAGTGAATTTTGACCGTTGTGTCATGACCGTTAATGATGTTGTCTTTGGCCTTCAACAAAGACTGTTCAAATAGCAATGAACTTAACCCCTAATGAAACTTGGCATAAATAGTTACAACAAGGGTAAAACAGCAACGATAACAAAGCTGAACAGAAACTTATACGACACAAGAACTGTAAAACAATAAATAATAAACTCTGTAACGAAAATGAGATCAGCAGAAAGAATGCAAATTTATTCACGGTTGAAACTGACCTTGAGAACTCGAAGACCCCAACACTAACATCTACTGATTAGGCTACTGTCACTAAAAAAAAATAAAAAATTATATATATATATATATATATATATATATATATATATATATATATATATATATATATATATATATATAATATATTATATATATATATATATATATATATATATATATATATATATATATATATATATATAGATCCAGTTCAATCATCATCCTCAGCTGTCATCTCCACAACGAAGGTTGGCTGTAATGGATCTCCAACGTCTTCTGTCCCTTGTCTTGGTGGTGCACTCTGATAGACTCTTTCCTGTCCATCTCTTGATGTTATCTTCCCACTTATATCACTCTCTTCCCCTTGCATGTGTGCCTGCAACTCTCCCTTCTGTTATGGTCTTCTGCAAGGTGTTATGCCTTTTTATGTGGCCAAAGTATTTTAGCTGCCGAACTTTCATCTCCCTCATTAGTTCTCTTTTCATACCTAGATTTTCTAGGACCTCCTTATTTGTTTTCTTCTCTTTCCATGAGATGCGCCCCATTCTTCTATACATCCACATCTCAAGAGTCTCAATTCATTCTTCCAATCACTTATTCATTGTCCATGTTTCTACACCATACAGTAGTGCAATATATAACATTTTACGATTCTCAGTTTTAATTTGTGAGTTAACTGTTTAGATGTCAGTATATGTTTCATGTTATTGAATGTAGCTTTGGCCATCCCTATTGGCATTGTACATCCAATAGTTTGCCATTGCTTTCTGGATGGTTTTGGCCGCTTGCCATTACAGTCCATGGTGCGCCCTCAGCCCGATACCAGGCCTTTTCAACTCCTGCCCAAGACGCCGTTGTCAAAGTATTATTGAACATTCGCCCGTTCGGCCAGCAGTTGTGTGTACTATTTAAGGAGAACCTCCTTTTTCAATTTACTCACGTAGTTCTGCCGGCAGGCAAAGCCGTTGCCCAGGGGGTGGCGTATATATTCAATATGAGGATCATCATAGAAAAGTGTAAAAGTGTAGAGAATTCAACGGTGACCTATATACTTGTTTCATTGATTACACCAAAGCTTTCGACTGTGTACAACATCAGCAGTTATGGACTACTATGGAACATATGGGATTTCCAAACCACCTTATACAAGTCATTGCACTGTTGTACCAAGAACAACAGGCAGCCGTAAGAATAGAGGGGGAAACATCAGAATGGCGTATGTACAGAAAATAGTAAGACAAGGCTGTGTCCTTTCCCCTTACCTGTTTAACATTTATGAAGAGAATATCATGAGAAACGTAAGAGATGACCAAGAACACATAGAGTTTGACCCATTTAACATCGGCGGGTACCAGATTACGGAAATCAGATATGTCGACGACGCAGTCCTCCTATCGACCAACCCAGAAGGACTTGAACAATTAATTCTGTCCACCAAAAACACAGCGAGGCCTAGAATCTATACCTAAACGTGAAGAAGACCAAAGTATTGATAACAGACAAAGTAAAGACCAAACCAGAAATTGAAATTGATAACGAAGAACTGGAAGTTGTTAATGAATTCAAATACTTAGGATCAATCATCAACAGCTCTGGCGACTGTGCAGTAGAGATTAAAAGAAGACTTGCAATTGCCTCATATACACTAATACAGATGAAAAACCTATGGCAAGACACAAGCAAAGAAACAAAGTTACAACTGATCAGAGCATGTATATTGCCAATAGCAACATACGGCTGCGAGACTTGGACACTCAATAAAACAGTTGCAAAAAAGGTTACATCATTCGAAATGAAATGCTTCAGAAGGATGTTGAATGTTGAGAATACCCTGGACAGAAAGAAAAAAACCAACAGAGAAGTACTGCACTCACTAAACGTAGAGGAAAATTGGCTCCTAAATACCATTGCAATAAGGAAGCTGAAATTTTTCGGTCATATAAAAAGACATAATATTCTTGAAAAATTAGTGATGGAAGGCATGCTCCCTGGAAAAAGGGGATCGACCTAGACGACGGTGGACCCAAGACATCACAGAGAGTCTGAACTTGTCTTTGGCTGATGCAGGTCGACTTGCCCAGAATCGTGTTGCGTTCAGAGCAGCTGTAATGGAGACAACGTTCTGGAAAGAATACGTCACATGATGATAAATAAAGCTAGGGAGGGTAATCTAGATATGTTTCCACTGGTACCCCAAAAGAGTATAAAAGAGATTAAATAAATATTAGACAAACATAAAGGTATGTTTTCAGGCACTCGTAAGAAATAAAGAAGTAGCACACTAGACAACAGAAAACAACAGACGTGAGAGTATTTCTTACGAATGCCTGAAAACATACCTTTATGTTTGTCTAATATTTATTTACTGTTTACAGGCCTCGGGTTTCCCTTCCTTATGTGTTATAGAAGAGATTGATACCCTCATAATGGAGCATTTGGAAACATTGGAGCAAAATATCCAGTATTACTTTCCATCGTTGACGACAGAGAGATTCGACTGGGTAAGAAATCCATTTTTGCCTGTTTCATCTGACGTTTTTTTAATTTTAAATAAAGTTTTGCCTCGTATTGGCGAGGTGCGTCCCGTTCAACCTAGTCGGTTATATTAGGGCGCATGTCCAAATATAAATAACCCTTAGGTCTGGTAAGTAGATTCATTAAGGCGGTATCATCTGACGTGGATTTTACAACAATAGAAGAAGAACAGTTAGCTTCTACAAATAAAACACTCTTGACATACCCGTGACGCATTCTGGATTTCTGTTAAAGACGAGTATCTGTTATCGCAAAACCGAGCTTTAATTATTTTGATGCCGTTTTGTACGTAATATTTATGTGAGTTGGGATTTTCAACACAAACAAGTATTACAGTATATGCAACAAAAAGGGGAAACACTTCTCTGTGTTGAAGATGAAATAAGAGTTTGCTTATCTCAAATACGCCATAATATCCAAGAAATTACTCAAAAGCAGCAAGCCCAAGTATCGCATTAGGACCATCAGGTTTGTATGAAAAAACGTTTATTTTTGTTTGTTTGCCAAATATATGTTCTAATTATTATAAACAATTAAAAGAAAATCGAAATGAGAGTTTTCTTAATCCCAAAGTACCCACAAATTAGTGTATTTAATTTAGTATAATACTGAAGCACATTAAAAACGCACCACTATTATATATACTGATGCCGAGAAGCTGGGAAAAAAAAAGTGTAGGAATGGATTTTCCCCGTGTTTGTCATGAGGTAGAGAGCGAATGGCTGCTGGAATGGAACGTGCATGATTCAACCCACGGGTTTGTGTACAGACTACATGAAAACAATGAAAGTTACACGTGCAACACGATTCCCAACAGCTATGACCCTGAAAATGTGTACGCGTTGTGGCAGTATAAATAATAATAATAAATTCTTTAAGCGCCAAACACGGCGCATAAGGCAGAAACCAGTGCTCTCCAGGTTGTTCGTTGTGACGCCACTCCTCTTAGCTCTTGCACATTATTTAGGCCCAACGTTCTTCCTTCTCTTATTATTGTTCTTCTGAGTGTTTCTTTTGGTCTTCCTTTTTTCCGCTTACCCTCAGGAACCCAAGTGAGCGCCTGTAGTGGTATTCTGTTGTTTTGCATTCGTAGGACATGACCGATATATGACCATCGTCTTTTCCTTATATAGTCGGAGACATATTTCTGCCTAGAGTCTTCTCTTATTTGTCGATTAGTCTTGAATTCTTTCCAACTGATGTTCATGGCAGTATACTCGGTATAAAAAGGCCGTTGAGATAAAACACCCAGTACATGTGCTTGAAATGCCACGACTATCTGAAAACGACCGCCAACGAGCCATTGGTATGTTGGAGACCGGAATGAGCTCGCGGGCCATTGCCAGAAGGATGAATTGCCACCACAGCACTATTGTACGTCTCAATGAACGTTACGGAACCACTGGCAGTGCCCGGGATAGACTTCGGAGTGGCCAACCACGAGTTACTACCCCTGCGCAAGATCGTCATATTGTGCTGAGTCACCTAAGGAATCGTTCTCTCCCGGCAAGTCAAACAGCAAAAGCAATAATGGATAGACGTGGGCAAGTCTCTCGAATGACAGTCATACGACGACTCAGAGATACAGGCCTTACTGCAAGACGAACTTATGTTGGGCCAAACTTGACTCACAGACATCGTCAGCAGCGCCTGCAATGGGCAGAGCAACATGTCAGATGGACTAGACTGCCGTGGAATGCTGTCCTATTCACAGACGAAAGCAGATTCAACATATCCTTTGCTGATGGACGTATGCGGATTTGGCGACGGTGTGGAGAGCGCTTTACAGATTGCTTTGTTCGTCAGCACAACCGATTTGGAGGTGGCATTATTCACATTTGGGGAGGATTCAGTTTTCACCATCGCTTGCCTCTTCACGTCTTCCGTGGAAATATTAATGCTGTGACATATCGAGATGAGGTTCTGGATGCATTGGTTGCTCCTGCGTTCACAAATTATCCAGACTTGCAGCTTCTCCAGCAGGATAACGCACGTGCGCACACCGCATGCATTACGCAGCAATATCTACAGCAGCAGAACATTGTGACGATTGATTGGTCTGCCCTATCACCAGATATGTCCCCTATAGAACATCTGTGGGACGAGCTTGGACTCAGAGTCTACAGGCAAGGTTCTCCAGCTAATCTGCAACAGCTCGAAGCTGCTCTTACACGTGAATGGGACTTGATTCCCCGGAATTTCCTTCAGAGACTTGTGCGTTCCATGCGGAGCCGCTGCCAAGCTTGTTTGCAAGCACACGGTGGACATACCAGATACTGAGGATAGTGTGAATGAATATTTTATTGGTTGCATTTTTGGTTTTCTCCCTTGCCTGCAGAGAATGCAATGAATTTCATAACAATCAAATGTACAAATTAATGACCAGCATGGATTCATAGGAAAATGAATAAAGATTCCAAATATGTAAACTTGTAAACACTTATATTTGCATTTCACACTCTGTTCCTGGATTATACAGGTGGTGCGTTTTTAATGTGCTATAGTGTATATATATATATATATATATATATATATATATATATATATATATAATATATATATATATATATATATATATATATATATATATATATATATATATAATATATATATATATATATATATATATATATATATATATATATATATATATATATATATATATATATATATATATATATATATATATATATATATATATATAATATATATGCAGTGCTTTTTTTCTAAAATAAAGTTAGTGAAGATGAAAACTTCTTAAAACGTATCTGTTTTAGTGATGAGGCAACCTTTCATGTCTAAGGAAAGCTGAACAGACACAATGTCACGATTTAGGGATCAGAACACCCTCATGAGAGCAGTGAGCTTCAACGAGATAGTCCAAACGTTAATGGGTGGTGTGGCATCACGCACAATCACACCGTTGGTCTATTTTTCTTCAGAGAAAAAACAATTAATGCAGATGTTTACCTTAACGTTTTCAGGGAATTTGTGGTACCACAGCTGGAAAACCTGCAACCAACTATCATGTTCCAGCAAGATGGTGCACTGTCGTAGATTTTCGATAGGAGAATTAAGACTAGGTTTGGTCCCTTCTGAATAGGTTTGAATAGGTGATAGACTCAGTGAGAGTTAGTGAAAGGTAATAGAATTTCCACACACGTGAGATGATAGATTTTGATATAGTGGCTGTCTCTGAAAGCGAAAAGAATTCTTCTCTCTCTCACCTATCTTCTACAACAGTTGTTACAGCGTCAGACAGACTACACCAATATACATATTACGTATATTTCTATCACTCACAGGCACGCACATACACGTGACGACCGGTAAACACACAGACGTGGGAAAACTATAACAATGATATATATATTTTCTAGGACGAGCTGACCAAACACGATTATTAAGTTCAAGAGCGATTTTAATATCAGGAAAAATCGGCTCACAACATCAAAGAAAGTACATCAAGGAAAATACATATACACATAGTCATAAAAATTCAAGGAAATGTTGCAAGGATGTTAGCCCCGTTATAGTGTTAACTCTAGGTTTAGCCCGGCCCCGTTAAGAGAACAGATGATGGCGCCCGAGTCACAGATACATAGGGTTTGAGTCTAAGAGTTTTCTATGTTTTATCTCGTAATTATATGCACAGAGTTTGAAAAAAAAATCTGATTTAACCTAAGACAAAAAACACAAGAACTCTAGCCTTAGCAACAAATTATGCAGATTGAAAAAAAAAAAATTAGGACAGCAACAGGGTGTCAAAGATATAATAGTGAAAATATCACTCAAACCAGCGTACACTCATTCATTCCGCCATGGCCTCTCATACATGTACTCACGACTTTGCTCGCTGCCTCTTGGAACACACTGATTTTAGATTTTCACACAGACTCAAAAAATGCAGTCTTCTGCCAAGAAGTCCCCAGTTCCAAAAGACGTATTTAACTCGGAGTCTCCGGGAACGACTACTTGGGTGTGCAGATTTGTTCAAATGTCTGATTAAGTCACCTAACAATTATTCCAGGCGCGGGAGTTAGCAGAGCACAGTGTCAATAGCGTAGGTTTCTAAAAATGATGAATGTCAGGTCGGTGCCTTCCCTCAGTATAGGATTCACTTTAGTCACACCACAGATTTGTCCACAAAAAATATATATATATATATAGTCGGGAAATGTTAGTTAATACTTGAAGTATTTCGCGCCACCAGGCAGAAAGATTACGTAGAGTTTTTCTAGAAGAAATTGAGATCTGGCTCCAAGGTCCAGTATTTATCATTACAGTCTTTGAAAACCCGTTATTGGGATATAGTATTTCTGGCTAACTCGGGTTGCATATGCACTGTTTAGACCAGTGGTACTAAGAAACCCACGTGGTTCAAAATAAGGACTGTCTATTTCTTCACAAGTATGGAAACTACTACTAGGTGCTGGTAAAGTTAGGGTCACCCCAAAACTTTCACTGTGTGGAGGAAAAATAACACATATAATATAATAAACAGAATCTGTACTGGTTTTAACTTACATTTAAACTTGCAAGCAGAGAGCTTTGCTTATCATTTAAACTTCCCGTGACGTAAGTTATATTTAAAAATCAGCAATCCTCATGAATTAGGAACACGTGCGTATTCCGTCACCATTCATGAGGCTCGATTCTAGAGTTTATACGTTAGTTTAGAAAAATACACTCGACTGAGTATTAGCGGTTAAATTAAATTCATAAATAGCTACAATTTCCGTTATAAGCTAGAAATTTTAATTTTATTCTGCTTTCCACTGAATGCTTCCCTAGAAAATATAATAGCCTACCACTTTATTTCTCTTCTGCGCTAAAGAAATAGATTAAATGAATTAAGCGATTTAACACTTTAACACTCACAAAATCTATATATCTATCATATTAATTACCTCAACCACAGAATTACAGGTAGTCGCACAACTTAAGAATAAAAATGCTGAAAATATTTCTGGAAGTCTAGAAGTTCGACAAATTGCCGAAACAAACTGAGATCTTCGCTAACAGCTATTCTGTTTACGAGCAACCTATCTACTGTGAGTCTATGAGCGAGAATGAAATTAAAGTTTCAAACTAGGCCAATATCTTTAAAATCGGACACCGGATCCTAATCTTATTTCGCCAAGCGAAATAGTCTCCCCCGTCCGTATAACACCTTCGTCCGCTTATCGCGTGACGTAACAGCCATCAGTGGCCGAGGGCTTGCATGAGTTGCAAATCTCAGACCACCGTCTGCAGTGCGGAGTGGATTTTCACGCTAAGCCGGGTTTTTTCCTGACGAAAAAAACCTCATGCGTTTACTGAAATGCAGACTCTCTGTCTACTTTCCATGTCCCTCGGGTGAATTTTCACGCCCCAGGCCAGAGACCCTCAGACGAATGTCTAGCGAATGCTGTAAATTCACGCCTATCATCCGACCAGCGCGACTGACATGTACGCAATACCACCCAGGTGCGATTCTCAGTTTTAGAGAAAGGAAAACAGGTAAAGTTTGCGAATTATATGAAAATAATATTCGCAAAACGAATGGATGAAAAATATACAGGAAAAAAAAAATACAGAGATAATAAAAGAGAGAATTCGGGTGAAAGAATAGGAAGAAGATGTAGGAAATTAAATGAATATAAACCCTACGTGACAGAGCCTCCCCCCTTTAAGATATGGAAGCACTCCATGTCTACGTTATGGAGTTTAATTTCCTATAACCGTAGCTTCGGGGTGTCTGTCTTCTTCCCTCTCCTCTTCCCCCTCCATCTCTGTCCAATTCCTACTCAAGTCCACTCCTCAAAGTTTCCTTCCCCTGGAATGTCTCATATGCGCGCTTGAAAGAGCGTCGCCGCTTCTGACATTTTTTAAAGATTTCCTGTGATAGCGGTGGAATATCCCTGCCACTATCGTCATCTTCGTCAGTTTTGGCGATCGTCAGGAGATGGTCGGAGGTTGGCACTGGTTTTTCCAAGTATCTCTTTAAGAGATTTAAATGGAAAACCTTCTCCTTTCCTTCAATAGAGATCTGGTAGTTAGCCTTAGAAATCTTTTTCAGGACGGTAAACGGCCCTTGCCATCCGATCTTCAGTTGGTTGTTCTCGGTAGGGAGCAACACCAAAACTTTCTCTCCTGCTTCCAGTTCTCTCTCTTCCGCGACTTTCCTGTATCGGTTAGCGTGCTTGGTGCGTGCTCGCTTAAAGTTAGTCGTTGCTAGGTCCCACCCTAGTTTCAACCGTTCCTTTAAAACCGACACATATTTACTGGCTGAGACAACTGTCTCATCAGCCTTCTCGTCTGTCAGAGACTGAAGTAAGGCTTCAAGCGGGCCCTTAATGGGTCTGCCGAATAAGAGTGTAGCTGGCGGAAATCCTGTGGAAGTATGAGGAGATTCTCTGTAGCCAAATAATGCTGCAGGAATACAGAGATCCCAATCTTCAGGTTTCACTTGTGCCAGCTTACTTAGCATCATGGTGAGGTTTCCATTAGCACGTTCCACGAGCCCATTTCCGGCCGGAGTATATGGCTTAGTGTGGATGTGCTGGGTCCTCAAGATCTTAACGATCTCATCCATCAACAGGTTTCGGTATGGAGATCCATTATCCGTCAACACTTGCTGAGGGAATCCCAACCGAGTGAAAATCTGCACGATGGCTTCTGCGACATGCTTGGCATCTGCGCATGTTAGCGGGATAGCTTCTGCCCATAAAGTGCATGTATCGACTAAGGTCAGGATGAACCTGTTCCTTCTTTTTAGTCCTTTCGAAAGGCCCTAAAATGTCGATCACAACCCGTTCGAATGGTGTTCCCATTATTGGCATTTCACCCATGTGGACTGGGGGTGTCCGTTGCTTGGGTGGTACACGTTGGCACTGGGCACAGGATTTGACGTACCTGATAATATCAGTGTTTACTCCTGGCCACCAATAATGAGTGGTTATCCGTTGGTTTGTAGCGTTCTGTCCCATATGTCCGCTGAAGGGAAGAGAGTGCCCCATTTCTAGGATTTGGCTTCTGTACTGTTTCGGTACTAGGAGCTGGTTGTAACCTTGGTCAGGCTTGCCCGTTCTCCGATAAAGTACGCCATCCTTAGAAAAAATGTCCCCGTGCTGTTTGGGTTCCTTAGCCATGGGCAGTTTCCTAAAGCAGGGTGCCAAAGTAGGGTCCTTGTATTGCGCTTCTTTAAGTTCCATAGGTAACAAATTAGGCGCAGGCTCCCGTTCCTTCTTGGTTTGCCCTCTTGTAGTTACCGCTGCCACAATCGGCTCTTCCGGTTTCCCAATACACACGTATCTCCCGCCAAGTATGACTGGGTAGATGGGATCATCCATAACAGCCGCTTTGATCACGCCTCTGACAAAGTCAGAGTGTATCTCCACCAATGCGATGGGAAGCGCTGTAGGTGCATCACTCTTACGAACTCCACAAAGTTGGACGGTTTCTGCTGTCTCTTGACCGGGTTTGACCAGGTTCCTGGCAACAACGCAATCATAAGAAAGCCCCGTGTCAAATAAGCAAGAAGTTTGAGAACCGTTCAAAGTAACAGTACCTCGCGTTGAGGGTCTATCCCCAACAGGTTGGGAATCACTGTCAACAATTCCGCCTTGCGAGACTGTCAATAAGCATCCGATGCGTTTCGGCTCGGTGTGCTCGGTCTGATCATATATCCCGTGCTCAGGGGTTCTCCCTTTGCCACCTTGTCCTTTCTGGCTGCGCTGCCATGTAGGGCGGTCAGGTTGATCAGACTGTTTGGGGTGGTTGGGGTACTTGTTCTTGTAGAACTTGGATTTTTCAGGAGGGGGGTTTTGAGGTCCAGTTTCTCTGTGGTTATGTTTTCGAAAATGCTCCTCTGTCGGTTTCCGCTTTGTGGCCGGTAGTTCAGCCAGCGCATTGTGATAACGCTCAGACTTTTCCAAAATGTCTTCAAGTTTTTCTGCCCCCTGCTCAGCGAGAAATCTCCGGGTATCAGCAGACAAAGTGTTCTTTATTTGTTCAGTTAGAACAAGTTCCTCAAGACCTTCATAGGTAGAGGGGAGCTGCGAAAGCTCAAGGCACTTTGTTAGATATCCCTTAAGACGAGATGAGAACTGGTGAAAAGTTTCAGAATTCTCTTTCCGGCTGTTGCGAAACAGTTGCAAAAACTTGCGAGCGTTCATTTCAAAGCGCTCCAGTAACGCTTTCTTCAACACATCGTAGTCGTCTTGTTGGCTACTTTCCAGCTTAGAATAAACATCATAAGCAGAACCTTTTAGGGCCTGGGAAAGTTTCATATTCCAACGCGACCTCTCTAACCCGTACAGAGTTGCAATTTTCTCAAATTTTTCTAACCATGTGTCAATCTTCTCATTTGGACAAGGAAAAGATTCAAGAGTGAAAGACATAGCATTTAGTTGAAGAGATTGAGTGTTAGCAGGGTCAGTTAAGGAAGAATGAGGAGAAGACTCTCCATTGCTGGAGGTAGAGGCAGCCCCACGACTTTGGAACTCTAGAGCCTTAAGTGCCAGCTCATGCTGTCTCTCCTCCCTCTCCTTCTCGTGCTGTCTCTGCTTCTCCTTCTCTCTTTCCTCATGCTGCATCCTGCGAATTTCCATTTCCTCGTCCATCTTCTTCTGCTGTAAAAGACGGTCTTCCCTTTCCCTCTCTCTAGCTTCTGCTTCTTTCCTCTTGAGTTCTTCTTTTTCCTCTTTAGCTTCAGCTGCTTTCCTCTCCGCATCATATCTCTCAAGTTCGTCTCTGACAAAAGCTTTCGCTTCCTCTCCTTCCAGTCCCTCCTCTCTCGCTTCGTCCCTGAGAAGTTGTCTAAGCTTTGCCCTCTCGGCCATATTATGTCAGTGACTGAGACTAGTGGAGAACGAAAATAGGAAAAAGGATACACTGGTTCCTACCACTTACGAGAAAAAAAATTACCAAAAATCAAAAGATGATATCCTTAACTCTGGGATACCTCCTCCAAATTAAAATCTAACTATCGCTGCTATTAATCGGCAATAAAGCACTCAATGCAAAACACGACTACGCCAAATAAATGGTAGTTAAGATTACAACTGAAAAATAAGTTGCTACAGTGGAAAAGCAAAAGAATATTGCAAAAATTAAAGAGAAAAATAATCCCTTAATTTTTAAAAATCCACTATAAGTTCGCCCCTGAAGTCAGATCGGGTAAGGGAGGGAATTAATCTGGACAAAAAGTCCGAAACACACTCCTTAACTTAGTTCAAACGCCGTTCTGCCTCAGTACCCAGTGAATGTTATACACTCACCACTTTACCAGCATTTAGTATTACAATCAGCAGTTAACATATATCCCGACAAAATCAACCTGTAACCAAAATGTATATTATTCAAAGATGCTGTGGAAAAAAAAAAAACTTATTAGTTTGTGTGGTCAGCACGCCCGTAAACAGATCGCTAGTCTAGGGGGTAATATTTTTTTAAAAGATACACAGTCACAAGACATCACACTCTTACTCTATATCAGAATACAGAATCTTAAGTTCAAAATCCAGATAGACGAGTCCACATTTGTCGTACTCGTCTTCCTATTCTAAGTTCAAAAATCCTACGGACGAGAACCCATTTGTCGTATCGCCTTAGGATTTTGGGTTCAATTCCCGGTAACGAGCGACCATTTGTCGTAGATTTTCGATAGGAGAATTAAGACTAGGTTTGGTCCCTTCTGAATAGGTTTGAATAGGTGATAGACTCAGTGAGAGTTAGTGAAAGGTGATAGAATTTCCACACACGTGAGATGATAGATTTTGATATAGTGGCTGTCTCTGAAAGCGAAAAGAATTCTTCTCTCTCTCACCTATCTTCTACAACAGTTGTTACAGCGTCAGACAGACTACACCAATATACATATTACGTATATTTCTATCACTCACAGGCACGCACATACACGTGACGACCGGTAAACACTCAGACGTGGGAAAACTATAACAATGATATATATATTTTCTAGGACGAGCTGACCAAACACGATTATTAAGTTCAAGAGCGATTTTAATATCAGGAAAAATCGGCTCACAACATCAAAGAAAGTACATCAAGGAAAATACATATACACATAGTCATAAAAATTCAAGGAAATGTTGCAAGGATGTTAGCCCCGTTATAGTGTTAACTCTAGGTTTAGCCCGGCCCCGTTAAGAGAACAGATGATGGCGCCCGAGTCACAGATACATAGGGTTTGAGTCTAAGAGTTTTCTACGTTTTATCTCGTAATTATATGCACAGAGTTTGAAAAAAAAAATCTGATTTAACCTAAGACAAAAACACAAGAACTCTAGCCTTAGCAACAAATTATGCAGATTGAAAAAAAAAAAAATTAGGACAGCAACAGGGTGTCAAAGATATAATAGTGAAAAGATCACTCAAACCAGCGTACACTCATTCATTCCGCCATGGCCTCTCATACATGTACTCACGACTTTGCTCGCTGCCTCTTGGAACACACTGATTTTAGATTTTCACACAGACTCAAAAAATGCAGTCTTCTGCCAAGAAGTCCCCAGTTCCAAAAGACGTATTTAACTCGGAGTCTCCGGGAACGACTACTTGGGTGTGCAGATTTGTTCAAATGTCTGATTAAGTCACCTAACAATTATTCCAGGCGCGGGAGTTAGCAGAGCACAGTGTCAATAGCGTAGGTTTCTAAAAATGATGAATGTCAGGTCGGTGCCTTCCCTCAGTATAGGATTCACTTTAGTCACACCACAGATTTGTCCATAAAAATATATATATATATAGTCGGGAAATGTTAGTTAATACTTGAAGTATTTCGCGCCACCAGGCAGAAAGATTACGTAGAGTTTCTAGAAGAAATTGAGATCTGGCTCCAAGGTCCAGTATTTATCATTACAGTCTTTGAAAACCCGTTATTGGGATATAGTATTTCTGGCTAACTCGGGTTGCATATGCACTGTTTAGACCAGTGGTACCTAAGAAACCCACGTGGTTCAAAATAAGGACTGTCTATTTCTTCACAAGTATGGAAACTACTACTAGGTGCTGGTAAAGTTAGGGTCACCCCAAAACTATCACTGTGTGGAGGAAAAACAACACATATAATATAATAAACAGAATATGTACTGGTTTTAACTTACATTTAAACTTGCAAGCAGAGAGCTTTGCTTATCATTTAAACTTCCCGTGACGTAAGTTATATTTAAAAATCAGCAATCCTCATGAATTAGGAACACGTGCGTATTCCGTCACCATTCATGAGGCTCGATTCTAGAGTTTATACGTTAGTTTAGAAAAATACACTCGACTGAGTATTAGCGGTTAAATTAAATTCATAAATAGCTACAATTTCCGTTATAAGCTAGAAATTTTAATTTTATTCTGCTTTCCACTGAATGCTTCCCTAGAAAATATAATAGCCTACCACTTTATTTCTCTTCTGCGCTAAAGAAATAGATTAAATGAATTAAGCGATTTAACACTTTAACACTCACAAAATCTATATATCTATCATATTAATTACCTCAACCACAGAATTACAGGTAGTCGCACAACTTAAGAATAAAAATGCTGAAAATATTTCTGGAAGTCTAGAAGTTCGACAAATTGCCGAAACAAACTGAGATCTTCACTAACAGCTATTCTGTTTACGAGCAACCTATCTACTGTGCGTCTATCAGCGAGAATGAAATTAAAGTTTCAAACTAGGCCAATATCTTTAAAATCGGACACCGGATCCTAATCTTATTTCGCCAAGCGAAATAGTCTCCCCCGTCCGTATAACACCTTCGTCCGCTTATCGCGTGACGTAACAGCCATCAGTGGCCGAGGGCTTGCATGAGTTGCAAATCTCAGACCACCGTCTGCAGTGCGGAGTGGATTTTCACGCTAAGCCGGGTTTTTCCTGACGAAAAACCTCATGCGTTTACTGAAATGCAGACTCTCTGTCTACTTTCCATGTCCCTCGGGTGAATTTTCACGCCCCAGGCCAGAGACCCTCAGACGAATGTCTAGCGAATGCCGTAAATTCACGCCTATCATCCGGGTATATATATATATATATATATATATATATATATATATATATATATATATATATATATATATATATATATATATATATATATATATATATATATATATATATATATATATATATATATATATATATATATATATATATATATGCAGTGCTTTTTTTCTAAAATAAAGTTAGTGAAGATGAAAACTTCTTAAAACGTATCTGTTTTAGTGATGAGGCAACCTTTCATGTCTAAGGAAAGCTGAACAGACACAATGTCACGATTTAGGGATCAGAACACCCTCATGAGAGCAGTGAGCTTCAACGAGATAGTCCAAACGTTAATGGGTGGTGTGGCATCACGCACAATCACACCATTGGTCTATTTTTCTTCAGAGAAAAAACAATTAATGCAGATGTTTACCTTAACGTTTTCAGGGAATTTGTGGTACCACAGCTGGAAAACCTGCAACCAACTATCATGTTCCAGCAAGATGGTGCACCACCTCACTGGGGACGAGCTGTTCACCAGTTCCTTGGTGAAACGTTTCCAAATAGGTGGATTGGAAGGGGGGTACCAATTCCGTGGCCACCTCGTTCTACCGATATCACTCCCTTGGATTTCTTCATGCGGGGATATGTCAAAGATATCATTTACAAGATAAAGGTTTGGATCATCAATCGTGGTGGTCCTGGAAACAGTCTGCAGCAGTGCAGTCTGGCTGAGCGAGTACGGATCGCAGAGGGAAGGCAAACCCGGTCCCAAAAAATGCCGTGCTGAAGTCGGATGTGTCGACCGAAAGGTACAGATATCACAGCTACGGCGTAAACAGACACAACGCAACCACCGTCCTTTTCAGGGCGAACGAGGAAGAAGAAGAAGAAGGATCATCAATGCCCTTAAGGAAAGAATCACTGGCGCCTTTGCCACCATTGATGAAGCGATGTCAGAGCAAACATGGATGGAAATTGAATCCCGTCTTGATGTGTTTCGTGCGACCAATGGTGCCCATGTAAAAGTTTACTAATTTATGTGAAAAAAAAAAAAACAGCTGTCACGGGGCTGGTGCAACAGGAGCAAAGATCTGTTAGACCAGTCCTGTACTTGTGATATAAATGGCACCTCAACCTATTGTAACCAGTGCGTAAGCGGACAATGATGACCGGTTTGCGCCTACATAGCTGGTGATAGGTATCATCTTTTATGCGACCTGAGTGTTCTCTTATTTGGACTTGAATATGTCTTTTATAACCAACGGGCTGATCACCCGTTTGCCAGTCACTTCGATTACGGAAACAACAGCAAATGGATTGATTTGCCGTTGCCCTAAAGACGCCAATAGGCGTGATGGGAAACAATGGCAAAGAAAACCTATCTGCTGTTGCCCTAAGACGCCACTAGGCGTAATGGCCACTGACTGCTTTGACGGTCGGTGGCTAAGGACGGAAGAAGAAGAAGAAATGTCTTTTATAGTTGTTTTAGCTTTTAATAAGTTGTCAATTATTACAGCGCTTCCCCTTCTTTAGCAAGTTTATCTGCCTCTTCGTTGCCTGGTGTCTTGCAATGGGCTGGTATCCACTGGACTGTGTGCACTTGTCTAGGCTTTCAATGGAGTTTATCAGATCTTTCAATCCTTTAGCATAGTGGCTCTTCAGGGCTGTAATTACTGAGAGGACATTTGTAAAGATCACTATCTGCTTTTCAGCATGTGCTTTGTACTCAATAAGTTTCCGCTGCCTGTTTCAGGGCTTCAGCTGCAGCATTGAAGTTATTGCAGTATTTGCCAGTGGCAATTGCCATAGAGTGAATTCTATTCTTTAATTTGATGAGGATGCTAGCTCCTCCATTTTTCAATTGCATTTTCAACTAAATGGGCAAGCAGTGCGAGAAAAAAAAACACTGACATATCTAGGTATCACACTGGACCGCCGCTTGACATGGAAAACATAAATAACAAAATCACAGTTTAGGGCAAAACAGTGCATGGCCATCATGAAATAGTTAGCTGGTACCACATGGAGTGCTGATGAAAACATCCTGAAAAAAACTATACACAAGAAGAGTCAGGCCTGTTATGGAATATGACATCACAGCCTGGTGGACGGCAGCTAAGTCACATTTTGATAAAGTAAACAAACTCCAAAACCAAGCAGGGCGTATTATAACTGGGACCCTGAATTCCATGAAAATCAACCATATGGAAAACATTACATGGCTACAGTCAATGGAGTACAGATGAGACAACAGAATCTTACAACAAGCTGAACAATTTAAGAGACTCAAAGTACACCCCATGTGCAATAGAATAAACAGGCTAAGAAGAGGCAGGCTCAAGTGAACTAATTTTTTCCTGTTGCCATAAAGTAAAGGAATTCAGACAGAAACACAAAGAAAGCATATAACAACCAAGAATACTGACCAAAAGTTTCAAGCAAAGCTCTGGAAACATGCATAACACCTTAGCTTTACTACGCCATTTATTCTAATGTCATTGGGGTGGCATGAATAAACGGCTAGTCACAATGCTACACAGGGCAATAAATCAAAACACCAATGGGCAATCTCTGACAAGTTATATTTAACTATGCAACGAATCAGGGTCAATCATCATCACCTTCAGCTCCCAAAGAAGCATAGGCTTTCAACAAACTTATGTCAAGTCTTCCTGTCCCGTGCCATCAGCTCAAGGTCTTTCCATGTCTTCTTCATTCCTTTCATGCCTGTCTCCAATTCTCTTCTCCAGGTGTTATTCAGACCCCCTATACCTCTCAAAACCTGGAGATTCCAGAACAAGGACTACCTTGTAATACTATCAACAGGTTTCTTCTTTGTGTTCACAATCCATCACCACCGTCTTCTGATAGCTTGTTCCACTGGCACATGTCTAGTTCCTGCCGCCAGTTCCACATTAGTTATCTTGTCATACCATTTCAACCCTTCTGTTCTACGCTAGCACCCATTTATGAAAGTCTGTAACTTCTTGGTTCACCAAGAGCTGACGCTCAGTGACAAGTCAACTTCTTGGTTCACCAAGAGCTGACGCTCAGTGACAAGTCAACTTCTTGGTTGTTGTATTTGTTGTTCTCCATGTTTCAGAGCTCTACGTTAGCACTGACGTGCCATCTGAGTTGAAAAATTTGATTTTTGTGTTGGACTTGATTTCTTGTGATCTCCATATATTTCTCAATGCAATGAAAGCTCCTCTAGCCTTTTCATTCATATTTTGATATCCCTGTCTGCCCCTCAATCTGTATATATTGCTGCCCAGATAAATGTATGATACATCTTGTAGGGGTGGTTCTTCAAATGAAATACTATTATCGTTGTCTGCATTTATTCTCATTATCTTTGTCTGTTCCCTGTGTACTTTCAGACCCACCTGCTGTGACCTCTCATCAAGTATTTTCATGATATCTTGCATCTGATCAGGGTTATGGGCCATAAGAGCCAGGTCATCAGCAAAAATCTAGATCATCAGACTGTTTGGCCAGATTCCACTGAATTCCATTCCATTTGGCTGAAGTCAATGTTCCATTCTATAGCCAGTAAGAGAAATGGTGACAAGAGTCATCATGGTCACTCTCAAATTCTTATTCCAATAGGTTTTGTAAGTTGTCGTTCATGAACGTTCTTTGGAATATAAGTATGTATTTACCAAAAAAATATCTTGTCTGCTAGATCTAGTCTTGTTAAATAAGGTGACTAATATGAGCTTACGCTTGGAGCTGGTAATCTCATCATATAAAATAACTTGCCACAGAAACCACCACTGTAAGAGCATGTAACTGCTTGGTGCAGGCCTCCTGCAGGACCAGCCACAGTGGTGGTTCTATGCTATGTGAGGGGCACAACAGAAAATGAAGAAGATAATATCTTGTCTGCAGTATTGTATTATGTTCCATACAGCTAGGATTTGTTGAAGGTGAGTCTGTTGTTAGAACTATCACTTTCTGGGCAGGATTCATTGACACAATTGTTAATGCCTTTAGTATTGCAACAACCTCAGCCATGAAAATATATATATATAATGTCTGTAATGCTCTTTGTATTCTTTTTGTGTGTGCTCATTTTCATGTTGTTGTGAACCACAAGTCTCTTACCTTTTTGCTTAAAACATGCGGTTTTAATATGTAATGGTACGGTATGTGTAAATTAAATACACCATAACAATGAGAAAACAGTAAAATTATTTACTCATAATTATAAATTTATTTATCATTCAAAATTTTGTCCATGAGAGTTCGTACATAAAGTCAGCCTTTTTTGAAAATTTCTAGAAACTCTTTGACATCATTCTTGGCCATTCATGTATATAGCAGGTCTGTCCTTTGTTATTTGTTGTATTTATTTAACCTAGCTATGTTTTTATTAGCTGCTAAGTCAGTTTTGTTATTAATTTTTTTCCATCAGATGAAAGTCAGCCTGGCTTGAGTTTCAGGGTGGAAAAATTAGTACTTACAACTGTTAGTAACTGATTTTTTCAGAGTTGCTTGGGTTTTGTTTTAAGTTCTTCAGTACATTTTCACCCTCTTAGATATCTGCTGGTATGTATTTGGATATTCTGAAATGTTGGCTGATTCCTGGCAGAAGCTAACTGTGCCAGAAGAGTCTTGCATTAATGCACTCATATGATTTAATTTCAGTTCTTGTCTATATAATTCCAAAGGCATTATTCTTAAAAACCAGTTCTAGTGCTCCTACTAATGTTGATTTTGATACACTAGCTATTGTACATAATGCTTGTTTCTGTATCATGTCTAATTTAATCTTGTTACTGCATGATGTGAAGTTGTATACTAATAAAAAATAATAATACGGTATGAAATCAGTTTTACAAGTAAACGGTACACATGAAACAAGGGACGTTTCGGGTTTTACCCTTCGTCAGTCACAGTTACGAACAGGTGACAATGACAAGAACTACATATAGGTGCTACAAAAATCAACGATGATGAGGAAATCGCTAAATGAGCGATACAAGCAGATTAAATGACGGTGATGAGCGAAACGATAACGGTAATAGCGCAAGAAAATCGTAAAACCAGAAAGACATGTCGAAACAGAAAAGTAAATAATCGACGAAGCGAAGACAGAAATGAACAACACTATGAAAACAAGTAAAAAATCACTTAGCTGGATCCCAGAAAGAAACATTCAAGATGGCTGAAAAAATGAGGCGTCATGCGGAAAAGACGTATGAGCTAGTCACGGCTGAGAAAAGATAATTGAGGAAACGAAACGAACCAAAGCAAAAACAAGGATAGAAAGGAAAATAACGACAGAAGAAATAAAGTATGAAACAGAGACAGAAGCCACCAGAATTATGCAAAATGATGCTGGACATTCAATCCAGCAGGAGATAAAACGCCCATTTGAAAAATAAGACGATTCTCCAACGAGAAGCGAGTTCGGTCGTCGCCGGCACATGACAGGAGGGCAGTGACATGAATGTCAGAGTTACCTGAATGGTCAGGGCTATTGAAGTGAAGGGCCACCGGTAAATGTTTGTCATGATAGATGTCATTCAAGTGCTCACGAAACCTGTCTGCCAGTTTCACCAATATAGGTCATGTCACACCTCTTGCAGATGATAGCATAAATCAGGTTTCTGGATTCGCCTGTGAAAGACTCCCCAGTGGTAAATTTACCGTTAGGAAAGGAAACTGACTGCGTTTGGAGTACAAAAGGACAGGTCTTACATATGCGGCGTTGGCACGGTTTAGTACCAAAGTAAGAAGGACTAGTTTGTCTCAAGCGACTATGCACAAGAAGATCCCTAAAATTCTTATCCCTGCGATATGCCATCAAAGGGGTATCACGAAATAACTCTATGGTATCAGGATCGGAGTGGAGAATAGGCAGATGACGAAACATAATTTTTCTCACCGCCAAACAGTGAGGGTGAAAAGTAAAGACAAGTTTGAGTCTGTCAGATGTAGTAGTAGGTTTAGCATTAAGTGCAACCTGACGAGTAACATGACTAATGCGATTAAGGGCATCGGATAGAACTCTTTCAGAATAGTGACGTCGGCGAAAAAAATCAAGCATTTCTTGAGCTCGTTCACGGAAATCATCTTCATCGTGACATATCCGACGTAAGCGTAGAAGTTGAGAGTAGGGAATGGAATCTTTACAGCTGAGAGGGTGAGAAGAGGTGTAAAGAAGGAAACTATGAGCATCAATAGGTTTATAAAAGACAGAGGTAGTAAGGCCAGTAGGAGTAATATTGACAGTAAGGTCATGAAAGTTAACTGAAGTGGTAGAAATCTGAGAAGTGAATTTGATGGCAGGATGGAAATTGCCAACATAGTCAATGAATCTACGGAGGTTAACTTCAGACATGTCTGTGACTCCAATACCGTCGTCAATATAACGACGGTAAAACTCAGGTAAAGGTCCATCGTAACTTTGAAGCACCAAATATTCAAAGTGACCCATGAAGAGGCAAGCATAACTCGGGCCCATTTTGGTACCCATAGCAACGCCACTAATTTGATTAAAGAACTGGCCATTGAATTCAAAAGAGTTGAGAGTGAGAACCAATCCCGCAAGGCGAAGAAGAGAACCTGTGCTAAAAGTAAGGTCAGTGCGTTTGTCGAGAAAAAATTGTAGTGCTTTAAGGCCATCAGAGTGTGGAATGGAAGTATAAAGCGAACAAACATTCAGAAGGAAAAGACGGTAAGTATGGTCAGGTGTGAATTGGATGGAATCAAAAGTAGTGATAGCATGGGTGGTGTCCTTCAAAAAAGAAGGTAGATTGGCCACTAACGGTTGCAAAATACCATTAAGGAAATCAGAGATACGTTCAGTGAGACAATAGCAGGCTGAGACAATGGGTCGACCCGGATTGTCAATTTTGTGAACCTTAGGAAGCATGTAGAAGGAAGGTTTACCTAGACTACTATCAGGAATATGGAGAGACATGGCACTAGAAGGAAGGAGGTTATCTAGGATGAGATCACGAATAGTAGCATGAACAGTAAGATTATGGCGGACTGTAGCATCACCAGAGCTAGGTGAGTAAAAGGTGGAATTGCCGAGCTGTGAGACTCCTTCTTGAATGTACAAGTCCTTTCGCCAAACTACCACTGCACCACCTTTATCGACAGGTTTGATGATAATGTCATCCCGCTTTTTAAGGGATGACAATGACCGCCACTCAGAAGTAGTCAGGTTAGATCGACGTAGACGGGGTAGAGAAAGTTGATAAATGTCATGCAAAGTGTTAGCAATATATAAATCGAGAGCGCCAGAGGCACCTGGAGCAGGAGTCCAGTCTGATTTAGGTTTGTCAAAATGACGAAAGATATCCCCGTCTGGCTTAGAATCATTACCCTTCTTATGGTAATATTGAAGACGCATGCGGTGGAAGCGATAGACATCTTGGAGCATAGAATATTTATCAAATGTCGAGCGAAGAGGAACAAACTTAAGACCTTTACTAATAACAGACAATTCATCAGGAGATAGTTGTAGGTCAGGAGGAATGCAAATAACTTTAGCAGAAGTGGGAACAGGGGACGCTGAAGATTCAGAAGGAACATGAGTGTGGAGGCGACGCAATTTTTCTTTTTTATGCGTGCTCAGCCAAGTGTAGAGCTTCTTATTAGTATCATGGATAATAGTACGAATAAGAAGCAAGGCTGTCGGGTACGAAGAAGTCAGTAGACGAAGTTGGTGAATGAGGTTGGATTTCAAACATTCCAAGTCAGTGAGCAGGCATTTATGCATAGCAATAACACACCTCATACGTTGAAAGGAACACTTTTTATCAACTAATTGCAAGCGGTGCAGTACAGAAGGATGAAAGTGTCCAGTCGAAGGATGGAAGTGGGAAAGAAACCCTTTAGGGATAACTCTAACCCGAAGACAGTTATTAAGAAAATTAGAGTGACATGTGAAGCGTGTTTTTTTGTATGTGGTGAAGGCTAAGGCAGAAGCAGTCCGAGATATGTCAGAAGGCATGAGAGAAAAAGAATTGGTGGTAAAGGCATGAAGAGAAGAATTCAAATGTTTCTGAAGAAACGCAAAAATGAGAAAGAAGAGACGTGGACAATATAAAATGATCACAAAACGAAAACAGGGTAGCAGCAATGAATGGGGTATAGTGTATAACAGAGAATAGTAGAGAAGTTGTATACTTACTTACTTACTTAGTCGTTCCCCTTCTACCGTGAGGTGTAGAGGTTTGGAAGAGAGAGCGCCAGACCATTCTATCAGCTGTCTTCTTCCTGGCCTGGTTCCATTCTAGTCCTCGGTCCTTCAAAGATTGTCTAATGTTGCCCTCCCAGCGGACTCTGGGTCGTCCTGGAGGTCTGGATCCCTGGCTCTTTGTTTCCCATGCTTGTCGTGGTAGCCGATCTTCTCCCATTCTGCAGACATGGCCAAACCATCTTAGTTGGGACTGTTCTATTTGGGTCTGCAGCGGATGGGATTTTAGGCCTTGACGGATCGTCTGGTTGCGGACCATGTCTCTTCTTGTTACTTCAATCACTTTCCTCAGATACCTCATTTCTGAGGTTTGGATCTGGCTTTTGTGGGTTGTAGTCATTGCCCACGACTCGCATCCATATGTCAAGACTGGGACATAGGTGGAGCGGTATACAGCCATCTTCGTTTTCTTACCAACCTCTTTCTTGCTGAGGAATCCACGATTTATGGCCTGAAAAAGTCTCCCAGCCGCTGCTTTTCGAGTCGCCAACTCTTCTTTGATGCCTCCCTTTCGGTCTATAATAGCTCCGAGATATTTAAAGTGGTCGACCTGCTCCAGGACCTGTTCTCCCAACTTAATCTGATGTTTTCTTTCTTCTCGTGATATCACCATGGATTTTGTTTTAGAGCTGCTTATGACCATCCCTCTCTTCTCCAGCTCTTCCTTCCAGACTTGCAGGTTGGATTGGAGATGTGCCTCTGATTTAGCAATCAGGGCAACATCATCAGCAAATGCCAGCTCCGAAATAAAGACCTGTCTCATCTTCCAGTACCCCACTGAATACTTTCTTGTTCTCTCCTTACATGCCTTGATGACATCGTCCATAAGGAGTATGAAGAGGTAAGGTGATAGGATATCACCTTGTCTTACACCAGTGGTGGTCCTGAACTCTTCTGACTTATGGTTTGCTGTCCTCACATAATTTCTGCAAGACTTGTAGAAGCTCTGTATAGCATGAATCAGAGGTGCTGGAATATTCTTTCTTGCCAAACAGTCCCAAAGTTTGCTCCAGGGGACCCTGTCAAACGCCTTTTCTAGATCTATGAAACAAAGATGGATCTCACTCTTATAATCAAGGGCCTTTTCACTCAGCTGTCTGAGTGTGAAGATTAGGTCTTGAGTACTTCGGTTTGCTCGGAATCCGCACTGGACCTCATCCAATTGTGGCTCAGCTAGGCGTCGGAGTCTCTGCTCTAGAATCCTAGAGCAGATTTTACCAGGGACACTGAGAAGGGATATGCCTCTATGGTTTCCACATTGTCGATTGTCACCCTTTTTGAAAATTGGTGTTATGATGGCAATCTCCCAATCCTTTGGTATGGTCTTGTTGCACCATGCTGCCTGTAGGACCTTTAAGAGTAATAGGTCGCCTGATGCTCCCATGTACTTAACCATTTCTGGTGTTATACCATCATGCCCTGCTGCTTTGCCCATCTTGATTTTCTCTAGTGCTGCCCTCAGTTCTTCTATCTTTATGTCATCTTCACCATCATTGGTTTTCTCTTCTGTGCTAGTGGTTATCATTTCTGATGCTTCACCATGCTCACCATCCAGGAGTTCTGAGAAATATTCTTTCCATCTTTCCATTACTTCCTTCGGGGCAGTAAGCAATTTGCCTTGCTTGTCCTTTATAAATTTGAGAGGGCATTGTTTTTCTTTCCTCATGTTCTTTAGGGTCTTATAGAACAATTTCTGGTTTTCTTGTGCATCTTTTTCTAGCTTTTCTCCAAATTCTTCCCAGGACTTCTGTTTTGCTGCTAGCACTTTGTTCTTTGCTTCTGTTCTGAGTGTCACATATTCTCTATATTTTTCCATTTGTCCTGTTGTGTTTTTAGCTCCTAAGTATTGTTTCCATGCCATTTTCTTCTCTCTTATTTTCTCTTTGACTTCCTCTGTCCACCAAGGTGTCCTCTTTCTCTGGTTCCCAAGTCGGACTTCACCGCATGCTTCTGCAGCAGCTGTCTTTATGATATCCTTGAATTTAATCCAGAGGGTTTCCAAGTCATCAGGTCGTTCTTCTGTGTTGCTCACTGCTGTAGCAATAAACCCCTAATATCTGGTCTTAATTTCTGGCTCTCTCAGCTTGTAGGTCCTAATGCTCATTTCTCCTGCTCGTTTACTTGGTTTCTTGCGTGATGTTGGGCAGTTCCTAGGCTGAGCAACTCTTTCAGTTGTTCGTTTGATTGTTAGCAGGTAGTGATCACTTCCAATCTCTGGCCCCCTCCAGACTCTTGCATCTCGGACATATCTGAATGAGCTTCTCTGAACAATGGCATAGTCGATCACTGACTTCTCATTCTTGGTTGGTTCACATCTAGTGTATGCATGTATGCGCTTATGGGGGAACTTTGTGTTTGTAATGATCAGATTCTGCTCACTGCAGAATCCAAGGAGTCGCTTTCCATTATCATTGAGGGTATCTTCTCCATATCTTCCGATAACTCCACCCCATCTAGCATGGTCATTTCCAACTCTGGCATTAAAATCTCCGAGCATAATAACTTCATCTAGGCAGTCATCCACTGTCCTTTGAAGCAGCTCGAAGAATTCCTCCTTGACCTCTGCTCTCTCATCCTCATTTGGCCCATACACTATGACCAGGTTGACTATGGTTTCTCCTTCTTTTAGTTTTACAACAATAATGCGCTCCGAGACAAAGTTCCATCCCTTGATACTATCTTTTTTATTTTGGGCCACAATGCAACCCACGCCCCCCTTTAGCTCTTTCAGATATGGGTACACCACTGTAGAGCAACGTGTTGCCATCGAGATCCATGACTCCTTGTCCTTTTTTCTTCGTTTCCGTTATAGCCAGGATTTCTAGTTTTGCTTTCCTCATCTCTTCCACCAGCTCCTCTTCCTTCCCATTTATACTTCTTGTGTTCCAAGTTCCATAAGTCGTAGTCCGTAGTCCGTTCCAGTTCGTCGCCTTTAGAATCAGTCCGGTTTTCTCTCTTGTAGTTCGTGTAATCATGATTTAAAGCAAACAGGTGATTGGCCTGTTGTGCCTTTGCATGGTGGAGGGGCTGCCTCCTTACGGCCTCCATGCAGGCCGCCCTCCTCCTTTTTCATCCGGGCTTGGGACCGGCATAGGCGGAGTTAGTTGTATACTACGCTAGCATAATCTATTTCTCCTGTGATAAATGATTTATAGAATATAAGCATTGTTGTAGTACTTGCACCCCATCCACTTCATTTCAAATATCTTTATATTTTATTTAATCATGTGCAGATCTGTGCGAGTTTATCGAAGCAAGGGAGGGCAATAAATTTGCCAACTGACACATGTGGGAAAGTGGCATCAAGCCTGTGGCAAATTGATTAGACCTGGCATGACACTAAACGAAAATTTCATGAAAAACATTCTTGAAAAAAAAAATTGTGATTCAGAAATTTGAGTCATACTTTTCTGATTTGATACAGTTCAACCTGGCATTTGAATTCTTGAAATTGGTTTTTTTTATATTTAAAAAAAAAAAAAACACCTGTTCAACCTCTTATGGGTTATACTTAGGATATATAGTGTCTTTAATTTCAGATAATATTTTCATTTGCCGATACTTGATCATGGTATCATTTTTGCTTTCCAATTATTGTAAATAGAGTAAAAACTCATTTCACTACTTCTGAAATGTCAACACAAGAAATTATCATTTTGCCGTGCTTGGGAAATCGTAAATTTGAAGCGACATGCCCATGTTACAAAAGCATGTAAGGGTATTCTGAAGTTCATCTCAAGGGTTGCTCAGTCATTGAGATGTGAGAATATCTTTTGGAAGATGAGAAACTTCCTACTTTGAAACTGGCCATTTCCTAATTATTTTCCATGTCTGATTTGATGTGGCTCTATGAATCAGCATTTCCTTCAAATACTTTGATCAAGTAAAATACAGATCTCGATTAATGGATATGAATTTTGAGGCAGAGCTGAGATGTGGTCTTAGTTCAGATATCCAGCATAATTTTGACCAAAGATTGAACAGATTTTTCACATTTACTGAGCTTCCTTGATTTGTGCTGGACTCTGCAAGCAAGAATAATGCTTAACACATTAACTATTGCAAGCCGGTGAGACCGGCTTTTGAAATCCTATCATTTGGACTACGAGCCGCTCAGAGCGTCGATCTAATTTTAGTAATAAAACGAATGAAAAATGTACTGAAACACTTTCTGATCTGGTTCGAGATTTTAAGTTGCCACCGGAAAACAAATTCCCAAAGCATGGCTGTTGTAGAACACTGGAAAATTGATATTATGTTCATATTTTTCAGCGTTTTGGGTTTGTTACCAAATCGTGTAAAACTGTTTACCGTGGCAACTAGTGATAGGACCACAAAAAATGCTTGTACATCTCGTCTAACGGCTGAAAAGGCTAGAAACTTGTTTCAACAATTGACTGATAGATCTAGCGACGAGGACAAGAGTGAAAATGGTGTGCACATTGATTGAAATAGTGATTTTGATAGAGATGGGGCGCAAGCAGTTATAATTGTGAAAATATTGCACGTCCTCGGCCATCGGAGGGCCGTTAAATAGCAACAACCTCTATTAGAGTTACAAATGGTACTTATTGTAATAGTACATTCATTTATCTTTAAAATGACATGTAATTCATAAAAATCTGTAAACAATTACGAAAACTACAGCTAACTTTGTGCAAACACCTACAGGATGAAAATGGGAAAAAAATTTAATTCAGCAAGTGTGTTTTTCAATTCGGTAGTTAATGTGTTAAATAAATTCATAAGAATTTTTGATTTTCCCCTTTAATCAAAGCAGTTAAGAACCTTTCTTTTCCACATGGCAAATGAATCATGAAATTTGCCACACTAGTGGCTTGACTCAAAATCCATCTGCCCACATGGCATCCATGCCTTTTGTTAAAGGTCAGTTCCATAAGTGTAACAGTCCAACGTCATAGTGTTAGTGTCCTGTGTGATGTTGGAAGCCACCATGAAGGTTACAGCGCTGTATATGTGTGAGTAGGGGGTCAGGTCAGCCCAGGCAGTACAGTACAGGTGAATGTAGGTCACCAGGCGTTGAGGCACTGACAGGGTGCAATGAAGACTCTCTCAAGGTACATGCTCTCAGATGTGTAGTAATGATCGTAGCAATGTGTGGTTGATAGTATGTATGGGTGAGTAGACCTCATGATAAGGTGTAGTACGCGAATGTGTATAGGCTCTGGACATTGGCACAATACCCACTCAACCACATGTAGAAGTCAGAGAAGGTTGATAACAGCGGCTGACTTTTACAATGCTTTAATGCAGTACGATACAAGAGACGCCGACATCAGGACATAGCCATTTGACAATACTCAGGAACATTGTAGACATGACAATAGTACAATACAGTTAGAATCAACAGTTCATCGATCAGTAAGCTGGGCATATATACGACTGCTGACTACAATCCAACTCCCTTCCTAAAGCCACAGCAAAAATACCCCGCATTACCAGCGGGTGTTGATATATGAGTTTAACAACTCTCTTCTGACAGAAATACATCAGTTACATTGCCTAGCATGCAGCAGGCCGCAAAATATGGCAGGCCTCTAGGTCCAATGGCCTCTGTGGTATTCCTTAGCAAACAAGGTGGGTCAGACCCTGTCCAATATGATACCGCTGAAATAGCGGGATGCATCAAATATAATGTTCTCTGGGCATACACAGGCCCTAAGCCAATAATGACAGCATACTTCAAGAGCTCAACTCTCGCATACTTGATAGACTCTTTCCCGCCCAGGGAAGAGTCGCTGAGCTGGTAAATACATGTGATACGTGATTCTGATAGTAAAGGAAAATGAATCGAAGGATAATTTACCTTATCAGTTCCTCAGAATAACACTAATAAACACACTCATCTCCTAGACGCTTAGAAATATATCATGGGGAAAACATCTTCAGACTTCTAAGTTCACACACAGAGGGCTTTCTTTCCTCCAGGCTTGAAGCCTAACAAAGACGTCGAAAGCACGTCTTGACACTCTGAAAATTCACAGCTCGACTCCCAGATCGGAAGTCTTTCTTAACAGCCACAAAAGCTTGCGCATGCGTCGTTAGACGCCAGACCCCCTGAGCTAAAACTCAGGTGGGCGATATTGAACACATACCAGGAAAAGACTGACCATTCAAGCCTTATATGGTCATGAATTAAGACATCAGCTCTAGTTGCAAACATTCCTAGAAAAGCTAACCATTCAAGCCATATATGGACATGCAACCAGACATCGGTTCTAATATTAGACCGGTAGGTTAAAAACAAGTGGGCAAACAACCACTGTTAAATTCAACCCCCAGTAAATCATGAGTAATACCCCTTAGATCAGGAATAAAAAAATAATATCTCCAACTAGACAGGTACATTTAAAGGATTATACACACAGCGAAAACTGTCCGCAACATCTTTATTTCAGTTAAGCTATTGATCCAGTGTTATGCCTAGGTATCTAGTGGATAAGCCTGCTGTTGCGGACAGTTTTCGCTGTGTGTATAATCTTTTTAATGTACATGTCTAGTTTGGAGATATTAATTTTTGATCCCTGATCTAAGGGATATTACTCATGATTTACTAGGGGGTGAATTTAACAGTGGTTGCTTGCCCACTTGTTTTAACCTACTGGTCTAATATTAGAACCGATGTCTGGTTGCATGTCCATATATGGCTCGAATGGTTAGCTTTTCTGGGAATGTTTGCAACTAGAGCTGATGTCTTAATTCATGACCATATAAGGCTTGAATGGTCAGTCTTTTCCTGGTATGTGTTGAACATTGCCTTCCTGAGTTTAGCTCAGGGAGTTTAGCGTCTACGACACATGCGCCAGCTTTTGTGGCGGTTAAAACAAGACTTCCGATCTGGGAGTCGAGCTGTGAATTTTCAGAGTGTCAAGACGTGCTTTTGATGTCTTTGTTATGGCTTCAAGCCTGGGGAACGAAAGCCCTCTGTGGGTGAACTTAGAAGTCTGAAGATGTTCCCCCATGATATATATTTCTAAGCGTCTAGGAGACGAGTGTGTTATTAGTGTTATTCTGAGGGACTGAGAAGGTAAATTAACATTTTGATTTATTTTTCCTTGCCTATCAGAGTCACGTATCACATCTATTTATCAGCTCAGCGACTTTTCCCAGGGCGGGAAAGAGTCCATCAAGTCTACGAGAGTTGAGCTCTTGAACTATGCTGACTTTACTTGCTTAGGGCCTGTGTATGCCCAGAAGACATTATATTTGATGCATCCCGCTATTTCAGCGGTATCATATTGGACAGGGTCTGACCCACCTTGTTTGCTAAGAAATACCACAGAGGCCATTGGACCTAGAGGCCTGCTATCCTGCGGCCTGCTAGGCAGTGTAACTGATGAACTTGTGTCAGAAGAGAGTTGGTTAACTCATATATCAATACCCGCTGGTAATGCGGGGTATTTTTGCTGTGGCTTTTTTTGGAAGGGAGTTAGATTGTAGTCAGCAATCGTATGTATATGTCCAGCTTACTGATCGATGAATATTGATGCTATCCGTATTGTACTATCGTCATGTCTACAATGTTCCTGAGTACTGTTCAATGATCATGTCCTGATGTCGACGTCCCTTTGTATCATACTGCATTAAAGCTTTGTAAAAAAGTCAGTCGCTGTTATCAACCTTCACTGACTTATACATGTGGTTGAGTGGGTATTGTGCCAATGTCCAGAACCTATACACATTCGCGTACTACACCTTACCATGAGGTCTACTCACCCACACTTCCTATCAACCACACATTGCTACGATCATCACTACACATCTGAGAGCATGTACCTTGAGAGAGTCTTCACTGCACCCTGTTAGTGCCTCAACGCCAGGGTGACCTACATTCACCTCTACTGTACTGCCTGGGTTGACCTGACCCCTTACTCACACGTATACAGCGCTGTAACCTTACTGTTGTCAACATTGTAGAGGCCACACACAAGAGAACAGACCCTTTACATTTATGGTGGCAAGTTTACACCTCTACACTTGCACTTATTTTTTTAAAAATCTCTGCATATTTATGTCAAAAGCTGTAAAGAAGTGAAGTGTGTGGGAAAATATAAAAAAGCACCAGCCTCTACCTTGAGAACAGGGCCTCCAGAGTATAATGACAGACCTACAGGAAGATGATATTGGAGCTGTATCAAAAACAAAACCAGGAAATATATTCAACAAATATCAAAAGACAGTATTACAGTGTACACAGATGGGAGATGATAACAAATTGAGGATAGGAATGTATGTGGCAAATGGTTAAAGGATATAGTATAACAGATCATACATCTATTTTCACAGCAGAGATGGTTGCAATTCTGAAAGCTCTGGAAATGTTCTCAAACAACCCTGCTCATAAATTGACAGTACTGAAAGTCTCACTTTCGGCTGTTCAGGCTTTAAGAAACTTACGAGAATGCAGTAGACCTGATATAGCAGAAGAAATATTACTGACAAATACTTACCTATGCTCCAGAGGACGTTTCATTCTAATAGCTTGGATACCTTCCAATGTTGGCACAGAAGGAAATGAAAAGGTTGATACAGAAGCTAAGAGAAGTAGAAATAATAGAAACCAAATAAATGTTGGGATGAGTAAAACAGAGATCAAAAGCCTAATAAAAAGAATAACATCTGAGGAAAGGACAGTGGAGTGGGATGGAAATCTGAAAAGCAGACATGCATATAAATTGTTCAAGACTCCAACAAGAACGTGTCAGTATCTAGAGAACAAAAAATTCCTAGCAATAAGAAACTTCTTAGACTATAACTAGGAATGGGATATTTTAGAATAGAAGAACCTTACTGTGCAGGGACTAGAAATAAATAATATAGAGCATTTCCTACTAAAATGTAGGAAGTATGAACAACAGAGAAAACCAATATTAGATTATTTACAGGCATGAAATTCATCGATAACAGTGGAAAAGGTGTTGAGAATAGACAGACCTAGAGAATTGCACAATATAGTAAATCAGTACATTAGAAGAACTAAAATTAATATATAAGGATCAATGATGGTGTGAGGATAAGCGGTAGTCTGATGGGGTGCTCGTGTGAATGATTGATAATTGGTGGATTTGGTGTAATCTCTAACACCCCTGGGCTTTCTCACTCCTTTTCACCTTGTTAACAACAGGGCAGTTATGAGAGACATTACTTTGTTCTTTTTTCTCCGTTCATGTTTAAAAAAAAAATATTTTTGTATTTTTATTGCTTGTTTGTTTCTTGGAAAAGGGGAGGTCACACACAATTGACCAATGAAAGTATGACAGAGATTTCTTCAGTGCTGTGCAGAACCAATCCTGACATGTTCAGTTGAATCATGGACACTTAGTACACAAGTAGGAAAAGCACTAGAAGCTACAGAGATGTGGTGTTATAGAAGAATGTTAAAAGTACCACAGATAACTAAAAAGACTAATTGAGCATGTCATGAAAGAGGCCAATGCACAAAGAAGCTTATTCCACACATAAAAAGGAAGCAGTCCACTTTCTCTGGGTATGTTATGAGAAGAAGAAAGCTTGAATGTGTTTGTGGTGAGGATGAAAGACTCAATCAAAAAAAGAGACAAAGGATGACAAAGAGAGAAGACAAAGAGAGATGACAAAGAGAGAAGATATTTGACAGTCTGACATCATAAAATGGAAAGAAGCCAACAAGAGAATTTAGAAATACTGGAGACACGAAGTCATGGAGAGACATGATCACCCACCCATGCCAGTAGGCATGGTACTTGAAGTACAAACTGATTATAAACATTATATTGTTAAGCATTGTAATATTTATCAGCATCGTTAAACTATTATCACTGAGAAGAATAACTAACATATGTGAGTGTGAGCATGTATGTATGTATATATTAGTACGATGGTATATATATATATACGAATATATATATATATAAAATATATAGGGTAATATATAAATATATAAGAAAATATATATATATATATATATATATATATATATACACACAGATTTAGAGTAGAGTAGATTAGACAGATAGATAGATAGAGAGACAGATTGAGCAGTAGAGCAACATAATTATTTTAAGTAAAGAGAAATGTTTTGTCTGTTACTCTCTGTTTAGGCATATGAAGTAGTATACAGAGACCAAACATGATGTAATGTTATATATATATTTATATATAGTGTTCAACATCATTACTCTGTTAACACTGGGAAAAACAACTAACATATATATGTATATGAAGCAGTGAAGTTAAACAATTATTTTTCATTAAGAGACGTGCACTAAGATTTTCTATTGAGGCACATGAAATTATATGTAGTAATATACAGCCATAGCATTACAGAATTCACATACATAATATTGTTCAACAACATTACTATCTTCACATTAAAAAAAACAACAAACAAGTAACGTATATAAGAATATAAAGCAATGAAATTACACAATAATTTTGGACTAAAAATATTTGCAGTGTCTAGTATTATTTATTTAGGCACATTTAAAAGGAGCCGCGGTAGCATAGTGGTTAGTGCACTGGCTTCCTAGCGCAGTGGTCTATGGTTCAATCCACAGATGAGGCAGGAATTATTTAGGACACAAATGGCTCCTGGGTCGACCCATCCCCAAATGGGTACCAGAGCAACTCTGGGAAGGTTAAGGGGGCCGGCGTGATGCCGACCACATCACCCCTAGTGTGCCGACGGTCAAGATAATATGGGCCTAACACCATATTCTCAATATGCCTCAATGGGCGTGTAACGGGTTCCTTTACCTTTACCTTACATGAAATAATGCATGGTAATATTTAGACATGATGTAATTCTAATCATTTTATTAACCACACCACAAGGTCTTTTATATTTGTACATGCACCCCAATATACCTGATGGACCCTGTGTCTAGGTTGAAAGGAGCGCAATTTGCCAAAACAAGGCATCATTTTATTTTTTTAAAATGATGTAATTCCTATATATAATATGTAAATAATACACAAACATCTTTTAACAAATCAGAACATTTGTCAGAATATGAAATACTAAAATAACAAGTCACAGGCCAGATGACCTTCTTATGATATGATCAAGAATATTCATAAATAATTCTCAATATATGTGTGATTTATTTCTTTGTATACATACAAGCAGGAATACTAGATGTTGAAGAGATGAGAATGGAAAATAACACCATGCCATGCTGCCATCCTGATCTTGTGTTTCCTTGTCCAACAAGCAGAAAGGTAAAAATATGAACTGAGACATAAACCTTCTCAGGTCCTTCAATTCAGATAAAAAAAAAGACTATTTCTGAGTTAGATGAAACCATAAACTACATCAACACCACAACAACACAGACAAGTAAAAATATGAATTGAGACATAAAACCATCACAGGTCCTTCAATTCAGATCATATAAGACTATTTCTAAGTTAGATGAAGTCATAAACTACATCAACATCACGACACAGAAAAGTTACACTAAAAACTAAGAAATAAAATGATCACAGGCATGCTTAGATTATGTAAGATTATTTATGAATTAGATCGACCTATAAACTACACTGACAGCGTAATGTACAGAAAAGTAACAGTAAAAACTACAAAATAAAACTGTTACAGGCCCCTGAATTTAAATTTCATAAGCCTGTTTCTGAAACGGAGAAAAACCTGGACTGCATCTGAACCATAATGTCTAAAAAGCAGAAAGCATGAAATAAAATCATCACAGTTTCTGCACGACAGACCATGTTGGGCTTATTAAAACTCAGAACCTATAAACTGTATCTACATTATAATGATACAGAAAAAGGAAAAAAATTGAAACGAAGAAATAACATATCACAGTTTCTTCAAATCAAATTATATAAGACCATCATGAGTCAGATAAATCCACAAACTGCGTCCACATCACAATGACACAGAAGACTAAAAATAAAACAATTACAAAGGAAATTGTCACAAAAGCCCTCAATTCAGAATTCACATTATGTAAGGCTATTTGTGAGTCAGATAAGCCCATCAAATGGACCCTATCATAATGACACAGTAAAGGACAAATTGAAACTAAGAAATAAAATTGTCGCAGAACCCTCAAATCAGATTATATAACACTATTTTTGAGTCAGCATAAAAACATCTAAACTGCATTCCAATCATACGATCACGGAAAATGAAAATTATAAAATAGGAAGCACAATTATCACAGTTCCCTCAGTCAGAGAGTTAGGGAAAAAAAAGACAATTTGTGAGTTAAGAAAAATAGCTAAACTGCATCCACAACATATTCTCCGTGTGATATAAACACAGTGTGCTATAATGTCAGGTGACATTTAAAAAAAAGAACGTAAATCCAAATGAAATAGAAATAATAAACTTACATAATAAATTATCACTTAAAGAATATACAAAATAGATAATGAATATATGTCCTCTTATCACAACAATTTACTAACTTAATGACAATGCGAGGAATACTTTGCAGCTTTTTCTCCACTTTCCCCACATAAAACTTAGTATTTTCTTTCCACTCGACAAATGAAAAGAGCTTTCAGATGTTCAGCCAGAGACCATGAGCAAAATATTTATCATATTTTGAGAACAAGATTTAAAGGTACATGTATGTAGATTACTGGTGTGCATAATGTATAAATGCTTTCATTAACAATAATTTAGTTATGCAATGTAACATTAAGGCTGAAAGAAAATAATGATCAAACAATCCACACACAAAAAATATCACTATCATCTGAACCGTCATATGACTCAATTTCAGACTCCTATTGATAATTCATTTTTACTGTCATCTGCATAATCACTGCAATATGAATTAGCTCCTTCAACCAGAATTTCTTCAAATAATATTCTTGCTTGGTCTGAAGTCAAACTACCATATCTGCCAAAAATCATGAGCATGGCCATTTGGATGCTTAGAAAATATGCACTAAAAAAAAAAAACCAGAAATGAACAAGTAAAGACACATCCACATTTGAATAAAAGGAAGTGCTTTTTTTTGTCCTAAATGACATTATAAATGTGGAACAGCAACATAAATTATACTAAACATATACGCCAAAATGTCATTTACACACCATGACAGGACATTCATCGGAGCTGATTTAACATTTACAGGGAATTGTGAAGTGACAACAATTTTTAAAATGCGGTCAAAAAAGAAAACTTCAGCAAAATCTGGTCACCTTTGGGCACAAATCTAGAAAGTCTCCAGTAATAAATTTAATGGGCAGTTAGGTCAGAATCAAAAGTAAAAATATTGTTAAATAACAGTTTATTATACTTTTGGAAGACAACATTTCTTTATGCATAGCAAGTGTTTTATTTAAATCAAATTAAACACAAAGATAATAGTCTTTTAACTGATCATTGAGACATTTTATTCAAAGATAATTATCTAAGGAATTTTATGTGGGTGGGGCACCATTTGTATATCTCAACATGGGTGCAGTGGAGTGTCTGAAGTTATTGCTAAGCATGCAATTGTATTCATCTTCGCAAACAGGTAACAGGCAAAACAACAGGAACAGCATCAGAAGTAACAGCTGAATGGGCAATGCAGCTCTGATGACACGTATGAGTAGTCCTCTGCGGTCCTGGCTCTTTGTTGGCTGTGTGGCAGTCTCTGATGTTTTAAGTCCTGTACTCAAGCTGTGGAAAATAAAGATATTTGTTTCAAATGACGTTTGCAAAATGTAGTTTAAAAAATTCAGTGAATTTGCAATCTCTGTGACTCAAACTGTTGTAATAAAATGACAGTGTAGTCAACTGAGTGATTATGTTATTATTTATTCCGAGCATACATTCTCACACTTAGGAAAAGAAAATATTAAAAATTTGCTAACAAAACTTGTTGGAAAATAAAATTCATGACAATTAAGGAAAGAAAAACAAAACAGGTGCTCCCATATTACTTAAATGATATGTGAAACACAAATGTTGCACTGCCCAAAATCTTTCAAGCAAATACATATACTTAATAGTTAATTTTATATTTAAATCTGAATATAAACACTGAGAATTTAAAATCTGTTGAACTAACAAAAGGGACACACAAGTATACAGTCAAGCACTCAAAAACAGTTTCCCCACAGGCACAACTCATTAACAGAAACTTTCACTTGTATATTTTGGCTTAATCTTCAGAAACGATAAATTTACTTGTAAGGTAACTACAATCTTCACAACATAGGCTGGTGACTATCTTATCTGGTGCAGATCCTTACACCTTGCTCAAGAGCTCATGCAAGTAAGTCAGTAATGTGAGCACAGGAAAGTGACAACACGCAGGCCAACAAACAAAAACGCTGTTATTCTTATCATTTGTTTATAATGTGATGTGGCCTCCGCAGACTGCAACATGTCAGAATATTTTTTGTTGATCAGAACTGACATCATTGCACTCAAAAGACAAATCTATAAGTGCTCAATCTCCCTTAGCAAATGTCAAAGGGCATGAATGCTAATTGTTCCTGTAGCGTGATGGTTGCATACACATCAGAATATTTGACTTACAGAAAAATTCAGAAAACTGTTAATTTTGTTAAAATATAGATTTAGAGATGTTCATATTTTATGAAACCATCTCAGCTTCTCTACTATAAATGGTATATACTTGCATGTGTTAAACATGATCTTAGTTACATTTAAAATACATCTGAAAGCAGATCAAATTAGAAATATCAATTCGACTCTAAATATTAAAGCAGATTTTCTAAGAATCTGACACATAGGACATACAATCTTCAAATAAACATAACTTTTTACTTTTGTTTGTTGGTGGACATTGTTTATTATAACTTGTCACCCAATTTTTCCCCTCATTTTATTTTTTCATAATTAGAAGTATTTGAAAGGCCCTCAAAACAAAAACCCGTTCACTCTTAAACACATGCGGTATTTAAAAGAATGTACTTGCAGTCGGAAATGACGTTTTGGGTGGTTTGTGTGTAGTTATAATTAGAAATAGTCTCAAACAGAGGCACATATACTAAACGCTTTATAAAGTTGATTGGGCCAAGCGCGTCTAACCCCTGAGTATATATAAAGTCGATTGGGACTTAAAGAGTTAAATGAACAAAACTATGCAGTTATAACCTTCAAATTCATCTCCCTAGCACATATAAGTAAGCTAGTAAATAACAAGTACATTTTTGATTGATCAGTAAATGCTGGCCTGTTATCTCAAAGCAATTTAGTAAGCAAATTTGAGATACTTAATAAAGCAGACTCTTGCAATTTTTGTATCATGTGCTTTATTCAGTTTTTAAAGCTCTCTGCTAAATGTGTTAAGCTTCAACACGTCTTTCCATCTCAGTAGCCTAACAGAAGTAATACCCCACTCAGCCTTCAGGATATGTCCCTCCAACATGAAGTCTTAACTGAAACAGTGCTATACTGGGTCATTTCTATGACAACAAAAAGATAATCCAGAAAAACCAGACAATATGCATCTAATGCGTCTAGCAAATCTCTAGAGACTGCAAAGATGTGGTTTTACCAGAGAATGTTAATATCACCAAGTATAACTAGAAAGAGTAATGATGATGTCCTGCAAGAAGCCAGTGTGCAATGGGAGTTTATTACTCACATTTGATGGAAGCAATTTACTTTCTGTGGAACACTAGACAACAGAAAAACAACAGACGTGAGTGGCTTACCCAGGACTCGAACCCAGGACCTTCCGTGCGACAACCCCGCCTAGCTATGCATGCAAATCACACTATCCTCCCTGCCATCTAGGCATCACCAAAAATGATGCTTCGATGACGGGTCATTAGTGCGACCTGCAATACATAACACCGGAAATTTACCATGGGCAGTCCAGCCTATTAATGACGCAATCACTTCTGTTGTTCCCCTATTATACAGTATAGGTCAGACTACACAATAGCATAGCTAGGCGGGGTTGTCGCAAGGAAGGTCCTGGGTTCGAGTCCTGGGTAAGCCACTCACGTCTGTTGTTTTTCTGTTGTCTAGAGTTCTACTTCTTTATTTCTTACGAGTGCCTGAAAACATACCTTTATGTTTGTCTAATATTTATTTACTTTCTGGGGGCATGTTATGAGAAAAGAAAAGCAGGAATACACTGTGACAACAGGAATACACTGTGACAACAGGAATACACTGTGACAACAGGAATACACTGTGACAACAGGAATACACTGTGACAACAGGAGCATGTGAAGGAAAATGAGACAAAGGATAAAAGAAAAGGTAAGAGGGAGCCCCATATCAGATACAGCCATAAAGGAGTGGTGTTACAGCGTTCATCATACAAGGTCCAGCTTTGAGAGATGGGGTGACCAGTTACCTTCCCTGCTGCCTTTTCCTTCTCTTACTCACGAGCAGAGTCAGGTACGCATACACAGTTGGGTAGGCTGGAGTTGACGCCACCGTGTTTGGAGCCTGGTACCTTTGTCACGAGAGACCAACGCTCTAACCACTGTGTCAATTGGACACTCAGACAGATGATGACAAAGAGAAAAGTTACTTAACAAAGTTAACAACATGACACGGAGAGAAGTCAACAACAGAACTGATAAGCAGAACTGGGGGACAGAATGTTGTGGAAAAACATGATCACCTACATCAGCAGGCATGGTACAAGAAGCAGAAGCCTCATTAGAATAGATGTCATTTATTTGTGAACATAAAAGTAGTGGTGCAGAAGTGGTTGTGGGTGCTTATAGTGATATGAGATGACATCGTAGAAATTACTGTTTTAATCACATACCAGCATCACTTATTAAATGAAAGTTAAAAACTGTAATCCTCAAACGAGCAGTCATCATGCCAGAGAAAAGTCACATATTTTATATATATAATTTTTTGCAGAAGTAAATGTTAGTTACTGGTTCGTGCATCACTGGTATAGAAGGCTGTCAAAATAAACCTACAAAATGGTAATTGCATATGTGGCAAATCAAAAACAATAACAAAGTAAATTATTATGCTTGTTAAAGAAATAATGAAAGAACTATGAAACTGGTATTGGTCTTAGCTGGGTCACAATACAGTATTTATGAGCATCTGCTTGACTGCAAAAGTAAAAGTGAGTTTGAAGTAAATATTTTTATAATGGGCAAAAAAGGAGAAATCAAGATATTACTACAGTATGCTCTATGATGGGAACCCCCCAGTCTTTGAGAAGCATGAGAAATTTCATTATTTAAGCCATTCAGGTCTGACCAACAACAACAAAACAAAAGCAGAGAAGATATTTCTAGAATGTGTTTTGAAGTCTTTTAGATAAATAACCTCTTTATATCAGAGTTAAAACCAGTAAATAAAGTTGCAATACTATGAATATGATCAAGCCCATATTAAGCAGCCCCAATACTTTTAAAAAAATAAACAACCGCACAAACTGTCTTTAAATATGTTTATACCATTTCACCACCAAATATTTGGTGGAAAATTAATTGTATATTATATTTGGTATATACTTACAATTGTTATGAGATATGAATAATGCAGCAAATATGACAAGTCTGAGCTTTTAAACTACAGAAAGTAATGGAGAAGAAATTCTGAGATGATGGAGACTCGCCGACTCCTTACTTACTTACTTAGTCATTCCTCTTTGGAACAGAAAGCGCCATACTGTTCTATCAGCTGTCTTCCTCTTGGCCTGATTCCATTCTAGTCCTCGATCCTTCAGAGATTGTCTAATGTTGTCCTCCCAGCTGACTCTGGGTCATCCTGGAGGTCTGGATCCTTGGCTCTAATGACCCCACTCACCAAAAATAACATTCTAGTTTCACCAGATTCCCTGACTTGGTGCCTATTATAAATAAGATCAGCTGAAGAAAAACTGGACAAGAGACCATAAAGCCCATGACAACCACAGAGCATCCTCAGAACTGCAAAAGACTGGTCAGGATGGTACTAAAAGGGTATCATCCATGACCCACATTTCTGAAAACTATGCAGCAAGTTGTTTTGTAATTAAACTGTAGTACCGGTAGATATATGAAGTCTTACAGTAATTAGATGGTTTAAAAACTAGATATATGTTAGCATAACACCAAAACTTCCTTCAGATTTCACCTACCACAAGTGATTTGAGGTCTGAACTGCTGCCAGACACACTATGACAAAAATGAGAGAACCCAGATCAAGCATGCATGAGGCAGCATAGGTGGCAAATTGAAGAAAAATGCATTGCTCACAGACATACACAATGTTTTAAGCACCTAAAATTAGGCAAGCAAAGTTGCTGTGTCATGACAATAAGAAATGATGCAATGCAGCATATGCAGTGAAATAATGTGCTGGAAGTGGATAAAAAATATCGGGTTAGATATTATATTTCCAATGCCATAACTTGAGCATGCCCTGCTACCTTAGGAGTGCGGAAGGATAACAGAATTGAAATATAAAGAAAAAAGGAAATGAAACAAGAGCTGGTCTGCCATTTATGAAGTATGGGGATATCATTGTTATTTACTTGTTTTTATCCTTTGTTCTGGAGAACAGTCTAGGGTGCATGATTCCTGATATTAGCTGTGGAACAAGAGTAATTTGATATGGCATGAAATAATAAAGATGACATGACATCCAAAGCCCTTGAAGTAGGAACGGGCATATCAATATTTGAATTTGCAATAAAAAATTAAATATTTCATACAAAAGTCATTCAGTAAGTTAATTTAAAATCTGCTGGATCTTAACTGCAGTGTGCACTGTAAACTGTAATTTTTATATTTGACAAGTAAATTGTCATCACTTCTTGCTAGTAAGTTATAACTACATAAATTCTCTCTATTCAAACAGTGATCTTCATCTGAAAAGTACTTTTTGAGAGAATTATGCATTCTAAGAACGAAGAAAATGAAGGACAGTATATGTGCAAGATTAAAACCTCTAGCCTAATTTAGTTGTATCCTAAAAACAGGCAAGACTTACCCGATGAAAGAATGCATATGGTGACCTGCTTCTGGTTCTAAGGGACAGAGGTCCTGACTGCAGTGGGGTGGATGACCTGGATGGATGAGAACTTCCAAGACCTGAAGACCTCCCTTCACTCGTATCAAAACTGTCAGTCTGTAACAGTAGAGAATCTCCATATTACTTGACCACACATTACAATGCTGAAGATATTTTCTATATAAATGATCCTATTGCATGTCCCTAAGGTCAAATGTCACAGAAAAAACAATATTTATTTAAAGAGCTTGTTACAAAATCTTCAAAATACATCTTCTTCTTCATCTTTTTCCTTGTTGCTCCTTATGGAGTGAACTAGTGCCCCTAGATCTATAGAGAGTTACGCCAACTATGTCAGAATCGAAAACGAGGCTGAACGACGTAGACGCCATTTTCGGCTGGACAATACCAGGGCTAGTAGCGAGAATAAGCATCGAGTAAGACTTTTTTTTTTTTTAATTAATGAAAATATATATCCCGTTCAACTTCTGATGGGTTATAATTAGGATATATATTGTTTTCAATTCAAAATAATATGAACAACTGCCGATATAAGAGAAAGTGGCATCACATTTGTCAAATCATTGTAAATAGGGACAATCACAATTATGCTTTTACGTTAAATAAATAAACAAACAAACAAAAAACAAAAAAAAAATAAAGAAGAAACTCTGAACAAGAATAATATTAAAATGGAGGGGTGTAAAGACCTGGTGGTTACAATTATATAACTGACTTTAACAGATATTTAATTGACTTTCGCCTATTAAAAGTCATATGTATTGTAAGAACAGCATTAGACCTTCACATTCCCAGCCACTATATATTAACATTTGTTCGTATTAAATATTGTTTGACTATATTATGCAGTTCCTTAGGACTGTCTATTCTTAACACCTCTTCTATATTTATAAGATTATATTTATATATATTTAGATTTATAAACATATTATAAATAATTTTATAATTATATAATATAAATTATATAATTTTATAATTATGTAATTGTAATATATAAAATAATAAAAAATTATATAATAAAAATTATATAATATAATGAAATTTTATATTTGTCTCTATTTTGGTTTCCTTATCTTCTATGTTTTGTTTAATCTTTTCAGTAAGTGAGTAGTTTATGATTCGTCTTTGATCTCATATTTTATATATATATATATATATATATATATATATATATATATATATCTATATATATATATATATATATATATATATATATATATATATATATATATATATATATATATATATATATATTATATAATAAAACTAATAAAATTGTAATTAATTTTTATTATATTATTTTATAAGGTAGTATGTTTTGCTAAGTGTTGCAATTTGTATGGAATATTTGTTGCTAAATAGTGAAATTCTAACGGAATTTAAAATTCAACTGAGTATGTGTTAAAAATTCACGCTACTGATTCTATTCAATAAAACGGTAAGTAAACTAGTTTTCTTCTTTTTGTTTTGTTAGTTGAAATACAAAGAATAGTACAAATATGTGCTACTGTATTTACATCTAATTTTATTTCAAATTACTAGTTAACCTAAACGAAAATGCATATTAGGTCTGAAACTCGCGATTGGGTCCATTTTCCTGCTATTTGGGTACAGCCGAAAATGGCGGCCAAATTTTTGGGAGGACAACATTAGACAATCTTTGAAGAACCGAGGACTAGAATGGAACCTGGCCAGGAGGAAGACAGCCGATAGGATAGTCTGGCGCTCTCTCTTCCAAACCTCTACACCTCACGGTAGAAGGGGAACGACTAAGTAAGTAAGTAAGTAACTCTTATATGATAAAGGGGCACTAGAGTGAACAATGTAGTTGTTCCTTGGAAGCCTACAACTACTCTGATGCGTTCCTTATGGAACATGAACATGAACATGAAGACTGCAGCCCGTCCCCAGGAAGCCTGCACCAAGCATTCACGTGGGCTTGCAGTGGTGGTTTCTATGGCAATTAGTTTTATACAATGAGGTTGTCAGCTTCACACAAAATCTTGTATAAGTAGGTTCCTTTCATAAATATAGTCCCATAGTGGATACTGCCATAGGGGAGAGAAGTGTTACAGCTTTCACCATACTATATCCAGCTTCAAGAGGTGGGGTAACCAGTTCCTTCCCTAACTCAAGAGCAGAGTCAGGTACCCATTTACAGCTGGGTATGCTGCAGTGTGACATCACCGTGTTTCACATCCGATACCTTTGCAGTGAGAGACCAGTACTCTTACCACTTTGTCAACTGGACGCTCGACACGAGCTTTTTAACTGCAACAACTTTAATATATGCCATTGGAGCTAGAATTGCCGCTCAAAATACATCAACTAAGTTTAGAAAATGCTTGTAAATAACAGGATAAGGTTTCTCTTAATGTGATCATCATTATTACACCAATACCTCGCTCTTTCAACAGGTTAGGGACCAGAGCTATGACGAAAGTCGAAAATCGACGAAAGTCGAAGCATAGCCTTTATTTAGCTTACAAATGCATTAGGGCCGCCAAAAAACGAAAATAACTAACTATATAACACTTGCGAATGCGTGCAACACCTAGATAAACAGAAATAAACATAAGAGTAAAGAAAATACAGTAATAAATAAAAAATACGTAAATAGCATCTTACCTTAAAATCATTCTTGAGCAAGTAGACGATGAATATATACATTATGTACAGTTTTGAATGTTGGTAATTTAGGGGGATTCTAGACTTAGAAAACCAGATGGAGAAAATTGAGGTGGCTCATCTTCAGAACTGGAGGATTTCAATCTAATTCTTTTAGGAGAAGGGCACTTTGAAGGAGATCTAACTGGGGCTGATGTTGATGGCTCAGAATCTGAAGGGTTAGAGGGAGGGGTGACTGAAGTTGGTTGTGGCGGTTGCGTCTTGAAAAAGGAGAGCAAAGACGTTTACCTCATTGATGTCTTCTTCCTTTCCCTAAGGAGTTCTCTGTAACAGGCTATTTGGTATTCTAGCCCACTATTTACTTTTGAACTTCTGTCGAAATTTATTCTACGTTGAAGATCTGCTGCTTTGTGTAGCCAACTTCTTCTATAATTGTTTCAAGCTTCACTTGAAAAGCTCAAGCAGCTGCGGTATCTGCGCTAGCTGATTCTCCCTTTACTGCTATATTATGCAAATTTGACCTTTTCTTAAATTTCTCAAACCAGCCCCTGCTAGCTCCAAATGTCTCTTCAGCTGATGTCACTCCTTGTTCAGCCTTCATTGCATTAAATAAAGTTTATGCTTTAGCCTGGATAAGATCTTGGATTAGAGGAATGTTGTGGCTGACTTGGTCTTCAATCCACACATTTAACACTTTCTCCATCTCACCAATTAAATTGTGCCACTTTCTAATAAGTTTGGTATGCACTGGCGTAGCGTTTTTTAATTTCCTCTAACACTTTAGCTCTGTTCTTTACAATTGTGCTAACTGTAGTGCTTGGTACACCTAGCCTGCGGCCTATTTCAGCATTTAAGATGCCTTGTTCATTAAGCTTGATTAGCTTAAGCTTTTCTTGCAAATTGAGAACCTTATGGGTTCTTTTAACTTTGTCACTACACTTAGGACCCATTATGAATATATTAAAGCAGAAAAATAAGGAGTACTGTATAAGGCCTAATCACACAAAAAAGTACAGTATGAAAACTGTACACGTGTCGTATAATCACGATATGAACACTGTCATTAGACTGTTATCACTAAAATAACTATGAACTGTTTACAGTATAATCACAAAAATAATATAGTATGAATAGTTTTGTTATTTTAATCACAAAAATAAGTAGTATTAATATGTTTAATGACAAATATAAGAGATTCAATGCGGACAACTTAAAAAAAACAGTGCACACCGAACGATTTCTGTTCAAAGACTGAACGACGAAAGAATCAAGATGACGCGCAGTTGTGACCAAATGCGACGAAAGAGCGAAGCGAGCGACGAAATTTGGAAACGTGGTTAGAATTGAAAACCGACGAAAGAGCGAAGCGACGAAAGTCGAAGCGACGAAAGTCGAGGTATTGGTGTACTTTGAGGTTTCACATGGAACACAGGCCTTCAACAAATGTATGCCAAGTTCTGTCACGTGCCATCAGTCTAAAGTCTGAATGCTGATACTCAACACATTTGGGCTGATGCAGCCAATATCAAATAGAATTCACTGCCTGAAATGATACTCCATGAGACCCTTTATGCGAGACAATTTAGTTGTCTCTTCTTATACTCAAGCAAGTAACTTGAAAATGATGGGAGCCAGTAAACCACCTTATTTGTATGTAGTGCAAAAACATCCCCCTGGTTAAATTATACATCGTTTATAAAATATAAAATTGGTCTACAATTTAATACATAGACATTTCTATAATCGCGTGAAAATTGAAAATGTAAATTACAAGGTGAGTTGTGGTTACATGAAGTCGGACAATAAAAATGAACTTTTCTCATATTTTGACACTTATTGCTTACTACTTTCTATAATATAAATTTTGCTTTTCTGTTATTTTTTAAACACTAAGTCAAACTGAAACACAGAACCAAACATAAATCAAGTTACACTGTTACATGTTTATTTAACACAGAATGAATAATTCAACATTTCAAAGAGTGAATATTAAGATAGTGAAATTCTAGAAAAAGAAGAAAATAAATTTCACTGCAGAATGTGATATTCTCTGTCAAAGTGGAACGTGAAATCTGTGTCAAATAATAAAATAAAATAAAACAAAGTGAAGCTTGTTTGTGTCAAAATAAAATGTGAAATCTGAATCTGGATCAAAACAAAATGAAACGTTTGTCTGTGACAGGGGCATACTTTAAGTATTTGACATGCAGCGTGGATCCTTCCTTTGGTACACCTCGCCCCCCCCCCCCCCCCCCCCCCCCTCCCCCCCCCCCCATAAAACAAACCGAAAAATAAATTATCCTTGCAAGTGGATTCTTAAACAGTATAGTATTGTTACAATAGTGTCCAGTGGCATGCTCCCCCCCACCCCACACCTCTGGTCTGTGATACAGCAAACTGTGGTATATGTGTGTCAAAACAAACATTTTAAGTCTTTCTAAGTGAGAAAACTAAATGTGATATCTGTCTGTGCCAAAACAATACGGAAGTCTGACTTTTGTAATACAAAATGTGCAGTCTATCTACATCAGTGAAAAAAATTATCTATCAGCTAAAAAGCAACAGACTCAAAGTAACAATACAACTTCAGTGCAGAAGAACTATCTATACATCTTCAAAGCGAGAGAACGATTTATTGGAAGAAAAACGTCTAATGCTTGTACTTACAACAGTTCCTCCCTTTGGTGCTGTCTTCAGTCTGTTCTCTAGACTAGAGATGTATGCTGATGTCAGGTGTTTTAATGACTGCACACGCTTGTGGACAATGTATATCTTGTCTCGTGCTGTGGACAATTCTGGTGATTCCATGCTCACAAGTAACCTATCAGCTGTGTCTTTAAGTGCCAGAACTTTTGCCTGATTATGTATAAGATCAGTGTGGACTTCCTAGCAGAATATGCAGTAGAAACCATATGAGAATGAGAACAAACAGTATACACAACATATTTTTAAAAACTAATGCATTAGGGAATTAATATTAAACTTAAAGAAACTCCCCTATCAGATATAGAATCATACATGTATCTTTGCAACAGTATAGACAAAGTTGGAAGGACAGACAATGATATCCAACTAAGAATACAAAAGTCAAGAGGAGCTTTAATTGCATCTGGGAAATATATGGAGGTCAAGTCCAACACAAGCATACAAATCTTCAACCCATATGTAAAGTCAATCCTTATGTATTGTTCTGAAACATGGAGAACAACAACCAAAAAGCTACAGACTTTCACAAATGGGTGCTTTTGTAGGTTAGAAGGATTGTGACGAAAGTACTGAGATTCTGTCTTTCAAATGGCCCATGTCTTTTTCTCCTTGCATTTTGTTCACTATTTTTAGGAGGGATTACAGGAAATCCTTCTCCATGTTTCTTCTCCTTCTATTATTTACGTTTTTTCAAGATGAGATCACGATGGAGTTTGATCTATGTGTTTAGAATGGGGGTGTAGGGAATTAGACAGTATTTTTCTAGAAGAAAGATTATAGATGGTAGATCAGGATTTGCACCAGTGTCCTTTTTTTTAAAGATATTGCGTGGCCATATACGCATTTTTCGGGAGTTAAATTATTTGCGGCCATTTTTGCTTCATTTCCGCAGTATAGGGCTAGGACCAATTCCCGGTTCTTTGTCTAGCAGAAACTGGTTGCATCAGAAAGATCTAAGGTTCTGATTGGCTGAGAGATAACTGCAGTTGAAATGCAGAGCTCCGATTGGCTTTAGAACCACGCCGCGCATATGACGTCATGAAGTCGGCACGTGGGGGTCTTGATTATAAAAAGGCCTATATTTCATAGCCTCTTTCTCTTTTAATGAAAAATTGCCAAAGCCGGGTGCCAGAAGCATATTGTCGATTGCCTTCAGTTGGACATTCGAGATTTGGTAAGCATGAATTTTTGCGTGAGGACTTTATTTAATTTTTCTAGTCCTAGCCGATCATTTAAGTTTCTTTGGGCAGTTTAGTTTAATTTAATTCTTAACTCCAGAGCCATCAATTCGATCTGAGTGATAGACATGAGAAACTAGGTCCATTTAATTCCTTGTTGAAAGAATAGCGGCATGGTTTAAAAGTTGAGATATCACCGCTTTGTATTATTGCAAAGTCGGTCGGGAGAGAAACTCGCATCTGCGAATCATATGTATTTACAGAATAGTCGGGAGCGTGTGTAATGTGTATTTTTATTTGTGATTTTAGTGAGAGTATTGATGCTCGCTATTTATATAGTTACGCATATATCTGTGGACGGAAGTGATAGAGGTATTAATTGGAGCACATGTGTGCTATCAGTAATGAATGTATGCAGGAGCGCGTGGTTGAAAAACTGCGGCACCACGTGGCTGAACTACGGGGTTTTCAATTTGATAATCGGGGGTTATGTATAACTTTTGACGGCAGGTAGATGCTAGCGTAAACAGGATTATATGTTATTGATTGTGCATTATTGTTCTGTGAATTCAGAAGATGGGAGAAGTAATTTTTTAGGGAATTATTTTGTATTACATTTTGAATGTGATTACTATTATTGACGGGAATTTTAGGAATTCCTAGAGAAGGCTAGTTTTAGTTGTGTTAAACATTACGGCATTAGTGTCAGCGTAAGAAGTAGGCCACAGTACGTCTGCCCAGACGGGCCATTGAAAATATTGTTGTTGCTCGGAGTTAGTCAGGCAGAACAAGCGATCTGGGTTAGCCAATGTTTACCTTGTGGGCTCAGGTAGAGAAGGGAGCTCAGTGGGGGAGCGGACTTTGTTTGCATGATTTTGTATGGTGGTGCATAACGGGAGAGAGTAGGGGAGCTGTATTGATTATAGACGGGGGAGACTTACGTGTTAAAGACTTAAGGGTTTGTCAGGAAGTTAATTGTTATTTGTAATAGAGTATTAACGTTTTGTTTAGCTGTTGTTTTTGCTTTTGTCTAAACAGCAGGTGCCGGCTTTTTGTGGGAATGAGAGCGGAATTTTGAGACCACAAAATTTCTCCCACGGCAAAGTTGGGGCATTCGCAGAACCGCAAGGGTTTTACGTTAGTTGCCAGTAGTGGAAGGAGAGGAAGAAAATACGTTTTCCCAGCCAGGGGAAGACATTTTCCAGCGAATAGGATTTTTGTGGATAAATCCTGAGCTCTGACGCTCGTTACACACGCAGATTTGGCAGGCTGCCAGCGTTGTGGTAATTTTTGTGTTCGTTTCTTCACGGCCATAATAAAGCCGACGGCCCAGTTATAGGTACTCGGGCAGGTAATTTCAGAGTGGTAGAAGTCAGCTACAGTTCCAGCCCAGAATCCAGTGGGGTTCTGTTAAACCTCAGTCATCAATTCCAGAGTTAGTGGAGAGAGAGAGGGTAAACATTCTCTCTACTGAAGTCAGCACAGATAGGCAGAACTGTTAGTTTTGGTGAATCATAGCAGAGGACAGCTGCTGAAGTTTAGAGGTGCAGTTAGTTGTGTTCAGGAGATTCCAGGATAGGCTGTGTAGAACCGAAGTCTGTGCAGAGATTGTGTAGTCACTTCGCAGTCGTTCCAGCTATCAGTGGACTTAGAGTTAGAGTTAGAATTTAGAACAGCTAGTTTGGAGTGTAGGCGACATCAAGTGCAGTGTAGTTCATTTCAGTTAACCTTACCTTCTTTCTCCATACAGGTTGCAATTGTGGGAGAAGGGTTGGGGTTGATGCATTTTTAACTGTGCTTGATTTTGTTTCAGGTGTGCATCCTCGCCTTTTTTGTATTTGACATGTATATGAGTTTGTTTATAGGTGTATAATAAACTTGTATAAATTGTAGCTGGCATCAGTCATTTCCTTTAGTACAGTAGCTATATGTTGTCTGTATCTTGGTGTTTGTGAATCTTGATTGAACCTTATCCCCATAGGGTAGTTAGAGGTGGTTCGAGGCCATAGCAATTTAAACGTCCGAAGTGGCGAGGAAAGAATCAACCTCGGTTCTCAACCTCGGAGCCAATGGTCTCAACTTTCACATTTTGCACTATATTTCTATCTGAATCTATCTTTTCAGTCTTTCTTCTTACTATTGTCTTGTCACTATATGTAGACAGTCTCTAGTCCTAAATCCATTTCGTGACAAAGTGGGTGCTATCGTCCGGTGAATCATCTTTGTTACGTTCAATTCTGTGATCTTGACAAAGTGGGTGGCGTCGTCCTTGGGATCATCTTTGTTGGGATCAATTCTAGATTCATAGATTGTCTCTGTAGAAAGTTCTGGAAATAGATTCTTTATAAAATATCCCCTAGACTTGAGCTATATTAAGACTGATCCAGCTATAAGTTTTTTTCCACAGGTTACAGTTAGTTAGATGATAGTTGTAGTAAGGTTGTTTATGACTTAGAGGTAATTGATGGCTAATTGAATTTTTTTTTTCTTAACAGGAAAGTAAATTCGGGTTTTGGGTAGCTGGATAACTTGAATTTTTTTTCAGGTAGTTATTAGTCAGACTTGGTGCTAGTCTGAGTGCGGGTTTTTGCGACAGCATATTCCTAGTAGGTAACAGTAAATTTTTCTTGTTCCTTTTTTGTCATTTCCCCTCGTGGTGAGTTACTGCTGATTTGTCAGGTAAGATGGCGGAATTGGTCAAGCTACTTACTGCATGGAAGGACGCAGCTAAAAGCATGGGGATGAATGAGGCCGAGACTAGGGCTTACATTATGAGGGAACAGGACCGGCAGACGGAGAGAGAGAAAAGGGAAGCGGAGAAAGACCTGCGTAAATTGGAAGCAGAGAAAGAAGAGAGGGCCCGACTGGCAGAGATGGACCTGCGTAAATTGGAAGCGGAGAAAGAAGAGAAGACCCGACAGGCAGAGGAGAGAAAAGCAGAGAGGGAAGCCCAGGAGAAGATAGCAGAGAGGGAAGCCCAGGAGAAGATAGCACAGAGGGAAGCCCAGGAGAAGTTAGCACAGAGGGAAGCCCAAGAGAGGGAGAAGGCAGCAGAGAGACAGCATGAACTTGCCCTGCGTTCACTGGAACTGCAGTACCGATCTTCGGAAGGCAGTTCGGCTAACGGAGATTCTCCCGGAGCAGGGGCGACAGACACCTCAGGAAATGGAGGACCCCGGATGGCAGCCATGAATTTTCCGATGGACTCTTTTCCTAACGGGAATGAGAAAATTGAGGTATTTTTAGAAAAATTTGAACGGATGGCAAAGGCATATGGGCTGGATGATAGTCTTTGGTGCCTCAAATTATCTCAATCACTAAGAGGACATGGGTATGAAGTCTATAGCAAGATGCTAGTGGATGACCAGAATAACTTTGAGGCACTGCGGAACGCCCTGTTACAGCGATTCCAATGGACTCCCCGGAAGTGCCAAACGATGTTTAGGGAAAGTCGACTGGAGAAAGGAGAAAGTTTTCCCCAGTTCGCAGAGAGGCTGAGGAATTACCTCACTCGCTGGAGAGAGTTGTCGGGTTTGGCTAAATCTTTTGAAGGATTGGAAGAATTAGTTCTGTGCGAACAGATAAAGGCCAACATGTCTCCGGACTTAAGGAAGTACCTGGCGGAGCAGGGCGCACAGCAACTGGACCAGATAATTCTTTTTGCTGAAAGGTTCCAGACGGCACAGGCCGAAGTACTGGGACAGAAAAGAAAACACCCTGACCTGCCAGCCCCGGACAAAGGAGCATCTTCATCGCAGTCGCCTTCCTCTTCAGATCAACAGCAGCAAGGGCCGTCTCGCAAGGAGCTCCCTCCCAGTCATAACATGCGCTCCCAGCCGCCTAACAGAACACAGGGGCCGACTTCTCATGAACCCGTCAGGAACCGGGGAGATAATGAGAGATATTGTAGGTTCTGTCGGACTACTTCTCATTGGACATCACGGTGCCCAAACAAACAACCCGCTCATCAGATGGCTTGTTTAAGGCCTGTGAGGGTGAAACAAGGGAAGAAGTGGAAACCCTTCCAGTCAGAGAAGTTGTTCTCCAACAGTGGACCAGCCGAAGTGAACGGGACTGAGACTACATGCTTATTTGACAGCGGGCTTACATACCCCAGCATAGTCGCCCGACATCTGGTGAAGCCTTGGCAGATGACTAAGGAAAAGGTCAATATTGGTGGAGTTTTAAGGAAAGGGACTTCACAGTGCTTTCCGGTAGCCAATATTGAGGTGAAATGTAAGTACGTGTCTGGCACCATCAAGGCAGCTGTAACGGCTCAGCCGGCCTACGACTTCATTCTCGGTAACCCATATTTAGTTTTGGGGAACCCGCCCACACCGATCCTTGCTGATGCAAGGGGGCCTACTGCAGGCCAGATAAGTGGAAAAGGAGAACCCCTAATTCACGGAGCCCCGAGCGAGCTCAAACATAGCTGTCGTGCCAAGGAGAGGTGCAACGCCTCTGACGACAGTGATATGTTATTTGCAGAGGCAAATTCGCCCGCCAGCCCTGTTCAGCCAACCGGCCAAACAGTGGTGACGACGCCTCTGATTCAGGAAGTACACTCTTTGTTGTCGGGAATTAGGCCCCCGATGGTATTAGCTCCTTCAAGTGAGGGACATACTGACAAGAGCGGTATTACATATGTCAACGACCAGCGCCATCTTCATAGGGCACAAGATAGCGGTCTGAGCGAGCATATAGTTCCAACCAGCCCTGGAGCCCCATCCGACCAGCACTTTACTCAACCCGAGGAGGACCGTGATCTGAATATCCGTTTGCCTATAAACGGAGATGGGCCCCACAACTCTCGTATCTTGTTTACAGGAAACGACTCTTGTAACGAGGAGCCTGAAAAATTGGCTATCTTTTCCAATTTGTTTCAAGGAACATTGGAACAAGTCACTGAGTGCTTTATCTCAGATTCTCCGCGATCAAACGGGATCTTAAACCGTCAAGTGTCACTGCAGGACACATCCCAACTGACGCCAGTAACTCTTACAGGGGAGGGCAAGGTTGAAGGTAGAACCAGGGTGTTAGACGGAGAGCTCCCGTGGTCTACAGTTTCATCTCACCAACTTTTCAGGCCAGAAAAGAGTGAGAAAAGCGACCTTACGCATTTGCAAGGAGCTATATTGGAGAGCTCTGTCCCGCTTCAGATTGGTAGGGGAAGAGCGAATCCAGAACCACTGCCAGGGGCAGATCTTACCTACCTTTCTTCAAAGGTAGAAGCTATTGAGGTCGATCGTGATCCAATAGACACCCAGCAAGAAATCGGAGGCTCTACACCAGTGGAACCCGAGACGTTGCATCGTTCTCGCACGGTACCAGCAGTCACAAACCCGCTGACGCGCAGCGAGGAAGTCGCCATCGCCAGGTCGCCACAGCGCCCGCCGGTCACATCAGCTGACCAGAACAGCCTTTTGACGGTCATAGCAAGGGAAAGTTCAGACCCGCCATTAGACGGCACAGGTCTGAAGAGAGATCAACTCTCCCAACGGAGCATAGGAGCTCATTCTAGGAGAGGAGGAAGGAGGAAACGCAAAAGAGGAAGGTCGAAGAACACTGAATAGGAGGGGTAAGGACAGACAGCCTTGTAGACAGGAATAAGGGCCAATGTGAAACACAGAGATTTCAGTAAGGAGATCGTTGCTCAATCTTTGAAAGGGGGGAGTGATGTGACGAAAGTACTGAGATTCTGTCTTTCAAATGGCCCATGTCTTTTTCTCCTTGCATTTTGTTCACTATTTTTAGGAGGGATTACAGGAAATCCTTCTCCATGTTTCTTCTCCTTCTATTATTTACGTTTTTTCAAGATGAGATCACGATGGAGTTTGATCTATGTGTTTAGAATGGGGGTGTAGGGAATTAGACAGTATTTTTCTAGAAGAAAGATTATAGATGCTAGATCAGGATTTGCACCAGTGTCCTTTTTTTTTAAAGATATTGCGTGGCCATATATGCATTTTTCAGGAGTTAAATTATTTGCGGCCATTTTTGCTTCATTTCCGCAGTATAGGGCTAGGACCAATTCCCGGTTCTTTGTCTAGCAGAAACTGGTTGCATCAGAAAGATCTAAGGTTCTGATTGGCTGAGAGATAACTGCAGTTGAAATGCAGAGCTCCGATTGGCTTTAGAACCACGCCGCGCATATGACGTCATGAAGTCGGCGCGTGGGGGTCTTGATTATAAAAAGGCCTATATTTCATAGCCTCTTTCTCTTTTAATGAAAAATTGCCAAAGCCGGGTGCCAGAAGCATATTGTCGATTGCCTTCAGTTGGACATTCGAGATTTGGTAAGCATGAATTTTTGCGTGAGGACTTTATTTAATTTTTCTAGTCCTAGCCGATCATTTAAGTTTCTTTGGGCAGTTTAGTTTAATTTAATTCTTAACTCCAGAGCCATCAATTCGATCTGAGTGATAGACATGAGAAACTAGGTCCATTTAATTCCTTGTTGAAAGAATAGCGGCATGGTTTAAAAGTTGAGATATCACCGCTTTGTATTATTGCAAAGTCGGTCGGGAGAGAAACTCGCATCTGCGAATCATATGTATTTACAGAATAGTCGGGAGCGTGTGTAATGTGTATTTTTATTTGTGATTTTAGTGAGAGTATTGATGCTCGCTATTTATATAGTTACGCATATATCTGTGGACGGAAGTGATAGAGGTATTAATTGGAGCACATGTGTGCTATCAGTAATGAATGTATGCAGGAGCGTGTGGTTGAAAAACTGCGGCACCACGTGGCTGAACTACGGGGTTTTCAATTTGATAATCGGGGGTTATGTATAACTTTTGACGGCAGGTAGATGCTAGCGTAAACAGGATTATATGTTATTGATTGTGCATTATTGTTCTGTGAATTCAGAAGATGGGAGAAGTAATTTTTTAGGGAATTATTTTGTATTACATTTTGAATGTGATTACTATTATTGACGGGAATTTTAGGAATTCCTAGAGAAGGCTAGTTTTAGTTGTGTTAAACATTACGGCATTAGTGTCAGCGTAAGAAGTAGGCCACAGTACGTCTGCCCAGACGGGCCATTGAAAATATTGTTGTTGCTCAGAGTTAGTCAGGCAGAACAAGCGATCTGGGTTAGCCAATGTTTACCTTGTGGGCTCAGGTAGAGAAGGGAGCTCAGTGGGGGAGCGGACTTTGTTTGCATGATTTTGTATGGTGGTGCATAACGGGAGAGAGTAGGGGAGCTGTATTGATTATAGACGGGGGAGACTTACGTGTTAAAGACTTAAGGGTTTGTCAGGAAGTTATTGTTATTTGTAATAGAGTATTAACGTTTTGTTTAGCTGTTGTTTTTGCTTTTGTCTAAACAGCAGGTGCCGGCTTTTTGTGGGAATGAGAGCGGAATTTTGAGACCACAAAATTTCTCCCACGGCAAAGTTGGGGCATTCGCAGAACCGCAAGGGTTTTACGTTAGTTGCCAGTAGTGGAAGGAGAGGAAGAAAATACGTTTTCCCAGCCAGGGGAAGACATTTTCCAGCGAATAGGATTTTTGTGGATAAATCCTGAGCTCTGACGCTCGTTACACACGCAGATTTGGCAGGCTGCCAGCGTTGTGGTAATTTTGTGTTCGTTTCTTCACGGCCATAATAAAGCCGACGGCCCAGTTATAGGTACTCGGGCAGGTAATTTCAGAGTGGTAGAAGTCCGCTACAGTTCCAGTCCAGAATCCAGTGGGGTTCTGTTAAACCTCAGTCATCAATTCCAGAGTTAGTGGAGAGAGAGAGGGTAAACATTCTCTCTACTGAAGTCAGCACAGATAGGCAGAACTGTTAGTTTTGGTGAATCATAGCAGAGGACAGCTGCTGAAGTTTAGAGGTGCAGTTAGTTGTGTTCAGGAGATTCCAGGATAGGCTGTGTAGAACCGAAGTCTGTGCAGAGATTGTGTAGTCACTTCGCAGTCGTTCCAGCTATCAGTGGACTTAGAGTTAGAGTTAGAATTTAGAACAGCTAGTTTGGAGTGTAGGCGACATCAAGTGCAGTGTAGTTCATTTCAGTTAACCTTACCTTCTTTCTCCATACAGGTTGCAATTGTGGGAGAAGGGTTGGGGTTGATGCATTTTTAACTGTGCTTGATTTTGTTTCAGGTGTGCATCCTCGCCTTTTTTGTATTTGACATGTATATGAGTTTGTTTATAGGTGTATAATAAACTTGTATAAATTGTAGCTGGCATCAGTCATTTCCTTTAGTACAGTAGCTATATGTTGTCTGTATCTTGGTGTTTGTGAATCTTGATTGAACCTTATCCCCTTAGGGTAGTTAGAGGTGGTTCGAGGCCATAGCAATTTAAACGTCCGAAGTGGCGAGGAAAGAATCAACCTCGGTTCTCAACCTCGGAGCCAATGGTCTCAACTTTCACATTTTGCACTATATTTCTATCTGAATCTATCTTTTCAGTCTTTCTTCTTACTATTGTCTTGTCACTATATGTAGACAGTCTCTAGTCCTAAATCCATTTTGTGACACTGATTAGGGAATGATTTAAGTTTTTTGAGTCTCCTATTTTTATTTAGGCAGTAAAATGACTCAGGATGGTGACACAACAAGAGAAATCCATACTAGAATTGCTTTGGCAGCTAGCGCCTTCAATAGATTATCTAACATTTGGAAATTACGATCATTGAATATACATACCAAGCTTCGTCTGTTTAATTCAAATGTTATCTCAGTGTTAACATACGGCTGTGAGAGTTGGAAAATAACAAAATCATTGGAGAACAAGCTGAATACATTCGAGAACAAATGTCTTAGAAAACTCATGAACATCAGTTGGAAAGAATTCAAGACTAATCGACAAATAAGAGAAGACTCTAGGCAGAAATATGTCTCCGACTATATAAGGAAAAGACGATGGTCATATATCGGTCATGTCCTACGAATGCAAAACAACAGAATACCACTACAGGCGCTCACTTGGGTTCCTGAGGGTAAGAGGAAAAAAGGAAGACCAAAAGAAACACTCAGAAGAACAATAATAAGAGAAGGAAGAACGTTGGGCCTAAATAATGTGCAAGAGCTAAGAGGAGTGGCGTCACAACGAACAACCTGGAGAGCACTGGTTTCTGCCTTATGCGCCGTGTTTGGTGCTTAAAGAATTTATTATTATTATTATTATTATTTTTAAAAACAACTTCAAATGGTACAGGCTGCTCTAAGCTGTCGGAAAAAGACTGCTTTTGCTTCTGACTGTTGGCCTGTGTTCATCACACAGCATCTTCCTCATAAGCAATATTAACTGCTAAACCTCTCTTTCGGCAGTATTTCAGGACTGGGCACATCAGAATTCCATAGAAGCTGTTCGCATGAAGGATTCATCATTCTCACTGCTGGTTGTGGTTCTAACTATTATTCTCATCAGATATTTCTTTTATGTTGCTTGCTGACTAATAGCAGCGGATCCATGTTGCCTTATCATTATTGATATGATGTGTCTTAGTCTCGTTTCATCCCCTCTTGTTCCACTGTTATCTGTATTATTTTTTTCCATAAGTTCCAAATGCTTATCTTGTCAACCCACTTTAATCTTTCTATTCTGTGCACGCATCCATTTATTAAAAGTCTGTAATGTCTTGAATGTCATTTTTGTTGTTCTCAGTGTTTTGGTGCCCTGAAACAAATCTGTCTAGATGTCTGAGTAGATAATTTATATTTCTGTGATGGATTTGATTTCTTTTGATTTTCATGGCAAAGGTAGCTCATCTTGACCACTGTATTCTGATTTTGGTATCATTGTCTGCCCCTAGTACATGCTGCTGTCACGATATATGAATGAGTCTGATCTTGTAGGGGTGTATTTCTACAAATGCAATAAGGCTATCATTTATGCACTCATTCTCCTGACCTTTATCTAATCTCTTTGGATTTTAATGACCAACAACTGTGACCTCCCATTCAGTACCATACTCTGTCTTGCATCTGGTTTCACCTAAATGACTGAAGGACAGGGTCATCATCAAATTTCAGAAAATTCCTAGCTATTTGTTCAAAGTCTGCTGAGTTCCATTTCTGGTGTTTGATGTTAATTTCTGAATCCCGTCTGTAGTAAGTAAGAAGAGAACTGATGACAAGAAGCATTCCTGCCTCACAACAATTCTTATCTCAGATGGTTATGTAAGTTTTCCTGCATGAAGATCTCTGTACTTCATGTTTTATTTTGTTTTCCTTGTCAGGTTAATAAAGTTAGTGGCGAACTCCATGCTGCCACACCAGTTTCTAAAATGATTCTCTCTCTAAATAGCTGAAGGCCTTGTGAATAGGTTCACAAATTCAATTTAAAGTGGAGAAATGAATTCAAAGCTCTGTTCTGGTCTATAGAGGATCTGTTTTGTAGAAAACATGCATGTTCCTCCCTCAGCTGTCTGTGAACTTCTTCAAATCTCTCAAGGATATCTTATTTAACGTTGCTCCTTGCACTGATAACATTATCCCTTTGTAATTTGTGCATTCCTGCACTTTTCTTTCTTTGGCAACAGCTGCCCTTTCTTCAACTTTGCTGGTTCATCTACCCCCTCTCGAACTATACCACGTAATTTGCATTATACTCTGCAGGTGTCTTTGCTTGTTTTGATCACTACTGCTGGAATGTCAGCTCATTCCAAATGTTAATTTTTTTCACAATGACTAATGGAAACCAGCTATAAATTCAACATGGGGAGTGTACAGTGGAATCTTGTCCACTGCAAGATGTGAGGAAATGAGAAAACACGGCAAAAGAAGGAGGAACTGAAATTCAAACTGAAAACAACATATGCAGAGGTTAAAAACAATAATAAAAACAGACTTCAAAGAAAAATGCCATAGGGAACACCTCATTCATATATAACAGAAGCATTAACAAAAAAAGATAAAGTGATAATTTTTAGATTGAGAACTGGCCACTACAGGTTCAAATACCTTCTATTAAACAAATTAAAAACTAATTGGAGAGACATGTCCATGTGAGGAAGACAAGCAAATAGCAGAACATGTCCTCCAAGAATGTTATCTCCACTAGAGCAGCGGACTGACAGTATGACCTTCAACAAATACTTTGAAGAAAATAACTGTATGGTGATGAGAGAAGTCTTAAACAGACCACCAAATTTATGAGAGATGTAAATGTGGTTATATGACTAAGCATGATGAAGAAGAAGAAAGAATGGAATGGACTTTTAAGTTATAATAAAGCTTTATTATTAGCATCTTTAACTGATTCCGTACATAATTATTTTCAGCTCTGGACGGAATTATTTTTAAGCCCCAAAAATTTACACATACATAATTTACGTTTACTGACAATGTGTGTCTAATCATGAGTTAAGTATAACATATTATATATCAAATTAAAGTACATTGGATGAACAATATAAATCCATATGCCTTTCTAGCTAATTTTATGTTATGTTTATGTTATAACAGATAACATGTACACGGAAAAAAGATAACTTGAAATTTTGAACAAAAATTTTCGACTTACGTAAGGCTGGCATCAGTCATTTCCTTTAGTACAGTAGCTATATGTTGTCTGTATCTTGGTGTTTGTGAATCTTGATTGAACCTTATCCCCTTAGGGTAGTTAGAGGTGGTTCGAGGCCATAGCCATAACATAAATTGTTATCACAATACAGTTTCACTGCTCTCTTTGTGCAGGTAATCCATTTAGAAACACAGAAAAAGTAAGAAAGTTATGGTTGATCACACAGTTTGTTCACTGTTCACATATTAGTAACATATCCTGTGTGTTTTTCGGCCATTATGGCGATACGACAAAACACGATTAAAGATGAAGATAAATGTGAAAAAATCCGTTCAAAAAAAAAAAAAAAAAAGACGTTGAAGCTTGTTGAAATTTGCCCAGTGTTGTGTTTACTTCCGTTCGAGATAAATTCCGGGCAGTATAAAATATCAGAATAGAAAGAAACAATGAAATAAATCAGCGTCTTTTAAAAGATCTTACGTCTACAGCGTTCGGCGTTTGCATCTATTATTAGATCTTGCGTACGGAATCAGTTAAGAACAAAATGGTGACAAATAAAATCAATGAGACAACAGACGGGGATAAACAGACAACACACTCAGAAGCGTCCCAAAAATATTTGGCATCCGGGGCAGACTCTACCTTTAGGCACCCCACCCCCCATAAAGAAACACACTTGTAAGTATATTTTTAACAGTAAGTACTATCATAAAAGTGTCCAATTGCACCCCCTTCTTGGCTGTCACATGGGGCCCCCCCAGTAAGTCACTGAACACAATGAATGGTTAACAAAATGATATGGAAGAAAGTCAACACTACTACACTCATAAACAGCTCTAGGAACCAGAAGTTGTGGAGAAGCATGATCACCTTCAGTGGTCAGGATTTCATTTAAAAAAGAAGAAAAGTAAAAACAAACTGTCTCAGTTTTAATGTGATGCTTTATCAGCTTCAAATAATATTTTCCTAAATATAAAAAAAAAAACTTTGAAATGTGTTTCACCTCCATGTTAAATGTCTGTTTTTATCATTTTCAGACTTTGGTTAACAGCTGCAACAGATGATTAACAACTTCTACTCACTGTTAGCCTTGAGTATTTTTCCAATGCAGCAGATTCATCTGCATTGAGGTTAATGGACTCACAATGTCTGATTTTAGTCTCAGCATTCTCCAACCATAGCTGGTAGTCATCTATTGTGTGAAGAAATTCTTGACATGGAATCAAGGACATCTGTACCAGCATGGATCGATTGACCAAAAAAAAAAAAAAAGAAGAGAAAAATATTGTTAATTAAAAACACAAGAGTAAATTTGTTTATCTGTTTGTAAAGGAACCATTAAAATAACATAATGCACCAGGAAACTGTACCTACACATTTTAAAAGGAAAAAAATATAATCTTGACTTTTACAAATTGAATATTTGATCAATCTTCTAAAGTGTCATTACATCTGACAAAAACAAACCATCTTGTAAAATTTCTATACTGACCCATTTAGGTTCTTATTTTTGTAACTTTCATCTTTAATCTTGCTTTTCTCACCTGTAAGTCTCTTCTTAAGTCTGCAGCCCATGAGAGAATCAGCTCCCATCTCCTGTTCATGTCATGCAGTTTACCTTCTAACTGCCTGGTCCTTGCAGATTTTGTTCTCAGACACTTTTTACTTAGCAGGTTTAGGGAGTGTACTATGGATTTCTTGGATTCCAGTTGGGCTAAGAAGTCCTTTAGGAAAAAAAAACATAATAGGTTTTAGGCAAAAGACGAGAGGTTTGTGAGTCACTGCTGGGCAGCAAAGAGTAATCCTACAGATGTCATAGAAGAGGTGATCAAGCAACCATTTAAGAAGGGAAACCACAGAAAATATGAGTATGAACATGAAATAGGACAAAACAAAATGTAGTAACATTGTGAGCTCTATACTGAAATGGAGAAAAAAAAACAACATGCAAACAGAATTGTAATATTACAAGTAAAGTGTTAATTCAGTTACTTGCCATGACATCTGTCTTAAATGTAAATAATATTCTCACTCTCAACAAACTTACTTCACACTCTCTGACTACTACATCCAGCTGGGCAACATCAGAAGGCAAACACTGATGCACAGACTGCAAGGCTTCTGCTTCATCTAACCATGTCAACATGCTCTCAACTTCTTCGTCAAACTGAACAAGGTCATGTCTCTCCTGTGATGATCTAAAGTCACCGTCTTTGGCTCGTCTCTCAAGATTTTCCCATCGTCGCAAAATTGCTGAAAGGATTTGAGAAATGAAGCTAAAATTGACACTAATAGAGGAAGAAGCAGCACGTGGACAAATGAATCAAAACATCATGTGTTTATCAGAATCCAGATTTCAACAACTTTCACAAAACAGTATTACTCACACTTTACTTGAGCATCTATACTATCAACAGAAGTGAGGCCTGTTTCTATCTTCAGGAGACGGTCTAGCGTCTGCACTTCATTAACAGCAATTTCACATTCCACCAGTGGCTGCATCTGATCACAGAAATAAAATGTAGTCAAGTTTATTTTCTGCAGAATACTTAACGGATTTACACATACATAAGTTAGCATCTTTTTCTGAAATTATTGTTTTAAAAACTGGGATCAATGTGACTATTATTTTTATTTTTTTTATTTTAAGAAAAATATCCTATTCAACCTTGGATGGGTTAAAATTAGGATATGCAGGGTCTCTAATTTTGGATAATGCATTCAATTACCATTATTACAAGTAATAATGGTTACAAGGAATAATGGTATCATCCCTCATGTCCAGTCATTCTAAACAGAATAAATTAAAATGTCCACATTGTTTGAGTGTGTGTGTGCATGTGCATATTTCTTTCTTTTCTAAAAATGATAGTCTTCTGAAATTTGTTTTCGTGTTTAAAAAAAAGGGGGAGGGGGGATATTAAAGCATTAGATGTTTGGGTTGATATTTAATTTACTCTTTATTTGTTATTAGTAATATGTATTACTAGAACCTTACCAGATGTTAACTTTTCTGTCACACCCCAACTAAACCACTATGTATTAGTTTTAAACAAGTACTGTTTAACTATATTGTGCAGCTCACTATGTCTGTCTTTTCTCAACACTTGTTCTTCAGTTATATGTAAATTTCAATCCAGTAAATGATGTAACAGTTGTGTTCTCTGTTGATCATACTTCCTACATTTTAGTAGGAAATGCTCTATGTTATTTTCACATAGACAATCTGCACAAAAAGGTTCTTTTATTCTGAAACAGCTTGTTCCGAGTTTTTTTTTATGGCTGGGAATTTTTAAGTCTCTAGATACTTGACATGTTCTTATTATAGCTTTAAACAGATTATATGTATGTCTTCCTTTTAGATTATTTATCCAAGGCTACATCTGACAATCAGAAAGTTAGCACACAAATTAATTGGAATTATGGTTTTGTTACAGCAGTACAAAGTAGCTGATGAATGTGGTACATATATGTTTAGTATCAAAGTAAGTGATAATGTGTGATATGTATATCCATAAACCAAATTGAAAAGAAAAGGTGAGAGAATATTACACCAGTGGTGGTCCTGAACTCTTCTGTCTTATGGTTTCTGCAAGTTTTGTAGAAACTCTGCATAGCATGGATCATTGGTGCTAGAATGTTCTTCCTTGGCAAGCCATCCCAAAGTTTACTCCAGGGGACCTTGTCAAAATCACCCGTTTGCCAGTCACTTCGATTATGGAAACAACAGCAAATGGATTGATTTGCCGTTGCCCTAAAGACGCCAATAGGCGTGATGGGAAACAATGGCAAAGAAAACCTATCTGCTGTTGCCCTAAGACGCCACTAGGCGTAATGGCCACTGACTGCTTTGACGGTCGATGGCTAAGGACGGAAGAAGAAGAAGAAGAAGACCTTGTCAAACACTTTTCCAGATCCAAGAAACAAAGATGCGTCTCACTTTTATACTCTAGGGCCTTTCACCTAGCTGCCTGTGAGTGTGAAGGTAAGGTCTTTGGTTTGCTTGGAAGCCACACTGGACCTCATCCATTTGTGGCTCAGCAAGGTCTGAGTCTGTGCTTCAGGATTCTAGAGTAAATTTACCAGGGACACTGAGAAGAGATATGTCTCTATGATTTCCACATTGTTGGTTGTCACCCTTTTTTAATATGGGTGTTATGATGGCAATCTCCCACCAATCGTTTGGCATAGATGCACATAAAACACAAAATGGTAAATAAAGTTACACTGAATACCCAAAGTATACCTGAAAATTAGGCTTAACAGGGTAGACTCTTTCCTGGGATAGTGAGTGACCTGAGACAAATGAATACTATTCTGCCCTTCTCGCATTTGTTTAAAAGATATTTAAAAAAATGATAATGTGAATATGGGAGGAATATTGCATTCCTTCCTTTACCTGTAACTTAGGTGGTCACTGAAGCACCACTTTGTATTGAATTCTTTAGTCAGACACCAACTCTACTACAATTCCACTATCAAGTAAGTCTATCTAGGGTGGGGAAATCACTGTTCAGTACAAAAGTTTACTTGTCTGAGATCTGAACACATAATTTTTATAAATTAAGAAATAAGCTTTAGCATTTATACCAGACACAATTCTAATACAATTCTTAGGCTTTCAACTTACACTTTGTTCTCTACTTCCAAAAGGTCCAAGGGACCTTTCAAGTCTGGCAAGCTTAAAATTACAGTCATCAAATGACTCCACCAGTTGTTCCATGAGTACATTAATCTTTGCTGATCTTTCCAGGTTAGTGATGTCATGTCTTAGTTGTCCTAAAAATAAAATTGTCATATTTTTGTGATCAAAATTACCACCAACATCTCAGTATGAGATAAATAAGCAATGAGCATAACATCAATACAACAAAGCAAACTTCCAATATTTTTGCAAAGAAATTCTTCTTCCATAAGCATACCTGTCAACTTGTACGAATTTTTCGTACAATGTACGGATTTTTGATACCTTTAGCAGTGTACGGCCGTACAGACTCATTGTACGGATTTTTCTCCCCTCCCAAAAAAAAAAAAAAAAAAAATTTTTTTTTTTTTTTAATTCTAAACATATTTTCCAACCCAAGTTTTTTTTAAATTTTAAATCAGAAAATATTTTCTAGCCCAGGTTTTTTTTTAACCAATTTTTTTATTTTTAATTCCAGAAATCTCTGCGTTCGTTTTTAAACTGGGGTCTCTCCCAGCAACCAATCAAATCCTTTTATACCCAAGAATTCGGCAAACACCTTGAATTCGGCCTCAAACGCTTTCGGTTTTCAGCGTGACATGATGCATTTTTAAAGTTACCTGTTATCAACGACGACGCTTGCTTGCCACCACACTTCGACGCCATTTTTTTTAAAAAAGCTAAGTACTTATAACTTGTTAAATATTGCTGTTGTTTTGCTTTGTTGCAATTTAATCGCTGCCTTAATCTTTCTAGTTAGGCCTACATCTTGCCACTCAAAGTATTTCCGATAAATTGTCATAATATTCTGTGTAGGCCCTACATAACTAGAAAAAAAAGTTTGTTTGCGTTGAGTAGGCCTACTTTATGCCAGCTCTCGAGATTCGCTGCTTTATTTTTTAATAAAGTGGCAATGTGTTATCAATGGTCTAGGCTACCAACTCGTAAATAATAATTTTGTAAATTTTTGGTGGTACGTTTTTTCTTCCTAGATTTGATATCTTGCCCTTCAATATATTTCCGATAAAGTGTCATAATATTCTGTGTAGGCCCTACATAACTAGAAAAAAAAAGTTTGTTTGCATTGAGTAGGCCTACTTTATTCCAGCGCTCGAGATTAGCTGCTTTATTTTTTAATAAAGTGGCAATCTGTTATCGCTAGTCTAGGCTACCAACTTGTAAATAATAATTTTGTAAATTTTTGGTGGTACGTTTTTTCTTCCTAGATTTGATATTCTGTTCATAATTTTGTTTATTTTTATTTTTTTTTTGCTGTTAGCCGTTTGCTTTGTTCGTTGTATTTTTTAATCATTCTCTTCGTCTACAAAGGTTATTAGTTGAAATATTTCATCCTCTGAATGATGGCTGAGCCTAATTCAAAGAAACAAAAGCTTGCAGGTCATGGAAAGTTTCAGGTCGAATGGGTTAAACTCTTCCCTGGCATTGTAGATGCATCCAAGTTGGATCAACCCATGCTTTTTGTAGATTATGCAGCAAAGATATTAAAGTAGTAGCTTCAGGATTATATGATCTGAAAGTACATTTTAAATCGAAATTGCATGAAGGGGACCAGATACAGTGTTGGCTCCAAGCTCCGTAAGAAGGGCAAAGGAAATGATCAATCAATCAACACCCTTTAGCTCCCCAAGGAGCATAGGCCTTCAACAAACACATGCCAAGTCTTCCTGTCCTGTGCCATCCGCTCAATTTCTTTCCATGTTTTCCTCATCATTTTCACCTCTGTATCCAGTTATCTTCTCCATGTGTTTTTTGGTCTACTTCTGCCTCTTTTTCCCTGTGGATCCCAGAACAAGGACTGCCTTGTAATGCTATCAACAGGTTTCCTCAATGTGTGTCCTATCCATCACCTGTGTCTTTTTCTCAACTTTTGTTCCATTGGCACTTGTCTAGTTCTTGTCATCAATTCCACATTTGTGACTTTGTCATACCATTTCAGTCCTTCTATTCTTTGCAAGCCCTCATTTATAAAAGTCCGTAGCTTTTTGGTTGTTGTTTTTGTTGCTCTCCATGTCTCAGAGCCATACAATAGGACTGACTTGACATGACTTAGCAATGACATTTGAGTTGAAGATTCTTATTTTCATGTTGGACTTGATTTCTCTTGTTCTCCATATGTTTCCCAATGCAAAGAAAGCTCCTCTTGTTTTTTGTATTCTTATTTTTTTTTTTTTTTTCGTACGCCCGCTAATACTCGAGGCGAAATCTCAGGTTATTATTAATATTTTTAACCTGACATTGATTTTACGTGAGTATCCCTTTGTTTCTTGTACATAGACAGGTGTCCCTCGCCATTCAGGCAAATACTCTCCGATTTCGGAGGTACCCATTAGAGCTGGGTCGGCTCAAGAGCCGCCAGTCCCTGGTCGACGACACTCCTTCAAATGTTCTCGCCAGGTCTCGAGTTAATCCAGTCCAAATCCCGGTCAACGAAAAATCCTCAAATGCCGTCGCCCGGGTTTGATCCTGTATCACCCGGTCGCCAGCGGGGCCCCCTATTCTTATTTTGATAGCAAAGGAAATGACGATAGTGACTATATTATTTTCTTACTTTATTGTTGTTGTTATTGTTCATATATGAATATCTATATTAATTCATTCCTCATTATTAAGTCTGCTCATGCTGTTTAAGCAGCTTAGAACCACCTAAGCAACTGGTTCCTTATCAGGAAAACTGTGCAGAAGCACTTTATGTGCACTTGCAGTAGTGGTTCTGTATCAATGTCTAATATGATAAAGTTGCCAGCCCAAGCAGAACATCATATGTTGTCTCCTCAAAGATCTCCGGCAACCACACAGGTCCATCCATATTAATGGGGACGTGCGGTAACACATGTTAAATCAAAATAGGACACAAATTAACATTTGGATTTGTCTATGTGGTTCTCATAATTTATATTCTCCTGAATCTCAGTATGTCAAAATCATTTATCAGAACATTCCAAGTATGTGTATTTTGATTCCATAAATTGTATTTTCTTAAGAAAGTGTACTTTTCCTATCAAGATCATCATCATCTCATCTCAACCCATAACCCGTCATGGGTCGTAGGGGTGCCATGGTGGAAGCATCAGCAGACAGGGTCCTCCACTGCTCTCTAATATAAAGATAACCATGAATTATTCAGAACCTCATTTTTCTTTGTTACTAATTTTATTATAGCTTCTTAGTCGATGAACATGAGATTTTGCACAGACAATTTCCATTATATAATAACACTTTTGGCTCATCCGCTTTCTGACATCTTACCAAAATTTTGATTTATTACAAATAATTTTGAAACATTCTGAGGTAAAGGTAGTCCCATCGCAGATACCGCTGTAAGGAAATGAAGTATTAGACTTTACTACATTAGGTTTCAGTTTTAAGAGGTGGGGTGACCAGATCGTTTCCTCGCTGCCTGCCCTAACTCAAGAGCAGAGTAGGTACCCATTTACATCTTGGTAGACTGCAGCATGATACTACCAGGTTTCAAAGCTGAAACCCAGAAATTTTGCCATGAGAGGCACTGGCTCTAATCACAACGTGTCAAAAGGATTTATTGCAAATTTTGAGCATTTAGTTTAATCATTGATAGTTGATGTGTATCTACCTACTGCACCTCATACTTGTCCATGCTCAGAAAAACTGGTGTCTTTCTTATGCATGGGATAACCATTTCAACGCCATGTGGGTTATAATTTTGGTATATAGTGTACTTTGTTCTATGTAGCACATTACACATTACTTCAATTAACCATATCTCTTTTTGTTTCACAGCACATATAATCTCATACAGATATGAATTGTCAAGATTTTTACATATTGTCTGCTTGGGTTTGCAGGCTTATTTTGTTATGTACAGGTTTATTTTGTTATGTATAGATAAAAGCATTGCCAACTCACCGTGGCCATCGGTGACATCTCTGGTAAACCGGGATGATGACATTTTACTTGGAGAAAGTCTCTTTGATGGAGAAACAGACCTACTGGTTGTCGCTGACATTTGAGTGGGAGACCTAAACAGTGGACTAGGTGATTTTGATCTTCTAACAGGTGATCTACCTCTGCTGGTCTGTGAAGGTATTACTCTTGATGGAGACAAAGACCCCCTACTTCTAGAGGCACTTGACTTATTCATAACAGGGGGTGACTCTGGTGGTGATTCCTCTAAGTATTGTTTCAGTTCCATCTCGTATCTTTCGACATTTTGCAGCTGTCTTGTATGATCAGCAAACATCTGGTGATGCCTATCTTCACTGCCACATTTTGCCATATCATCAGCCTAAAATTGTACATCACGAGAAAAGTCTCTGTTTATATAACATATATATAAACTGACAAAATATTTCATAATATTCAAACTAATGTCTTAAATGTTGGATTTAATACACTGCATGTAAAAACAAAAACAAAAACTACCCAAAACACTGATTTGCTCAGTCACAATGATAGGAAACTCTATACAGAATGTTGCAATGGGAGACAATCTGATCATCCAAACAGCCATCAGACAAGTGTTTTGACCTTTAATTTCCTTTGCACTTAGGGGAGGGGGAGGAGAAGAGATGACTCCCATGTGTCAGCTTCCTGTTGTGTTTTCCACCCTACGTTGGGAATTGAACCCACTCATCCTTGGTTGCGACTTTCAACTTCTCTTCTGGTTTGATCTATGCTGTCAGCTTGAGGCAATTGTGAAAGTAACCATTAAGTTGTATATAAATTACTGTCCTGAGTTCCATAGCCCGCTGGGTTGATCCACAGCCAACACAATGCCCTTTCCGCAGTTTCACTGAGCCTCTAAAGTGCCCTGCTTTTTGAGTGTCCTTTCACACTCAATAGTTTCAGTAGATCATACACTTCTTCTTCTTCTTCTTCTCGTTCGCTGTTGTTTAGAAATGTCTACACAAGAAGTCCGGTTTTCTGGATGTATGTTGCTGTGGTTGAAAGTTCTTCAAGACTCCCAAACAGCTTTGTGTGGATGTGCGTCTCTGTGGGCCAATGTTCAGTTCGCAATTGACTAAGCATGTGGCAGTCTTGCAGGATGTGTTCGGCTGTCTGTGCTGCCTGTCCACACGTACATAGGGGTGATGGGACCAATCTCAGTCTGTATAAGTGACTGTTCAGTCTGTTGTGTCATACACTGAGGCAGCCACTAGATCTCTTGTACCTACCTCTACAGCTATGACTTTTGCTCTGAACATGTCAAGTCTGAATTCTGAGACCAGATCATTATACTTGGCCAATTTCATACATATTTAGCACTAGTTAAAGCTCAGATCAAGAAAACATTAACTAGTTAACACAATATCATATACAATATTCAGGCTCTATAAACAGTGAACTCAAAACATCTTCCATCACATAAGTATATGATTCCAGTGTTGCTGCAAAATATTCTTAAACATAAGTTAATATCACAAGGACATTTTTCCTACCCGCTCTTTTCGTTGCAATTTATCTGTGGCTTTATTAGCCAGTGTCACTAGATCTCTAGAGGCCTTTAAGGTTAGTGAGGCTCCCTTAATTTTGATGTAAACTATATTAACAATATTTAAATATCTGTTTATTAGCTTACTTCTCCATTCTGCATTTAGATTACTTATTAAATTAGACAATATTCTCATGCATTCTATGATTTTCAAAAGGCTGAGAAATAATACCAGAAAAAAAATAATGGCGCTGACAGACCTGTCCAACAACCATATGCTCAGTCTGCAGTTGCGTGCTGACCACTCTTTCCAACACTCTTGTGCAGAATGCCCTGAACTCATCCAATTCCTTTTGAACCCTCAGTGCTTCCTGACTATCTCCTTTCTGCATTAAGTATGCACCAGCCTGGTCGAGATATTCCATGCGGTAACGTTTGGTATGAACTTCCCCTTCAATGCGCTACAAAAAGAAATTACAGTAGACTACATTATAAGATGTCTACTTTTCATTAGTAACAGTCACAACAGGAGACAAAGATGAGAAATAGAGAAAGGTCATGAGAAAAAGAAAATGGACCCTGCAAAACCTTTGGAAAAAAAAATAATGAAAAAAAAAAATATGAGGGACACAGAAAGTTGAAAAGGAAGAAAAAACATGAATAACAAGAGGAAAAAGTAACATTAACTAGGTAAGTAAAAATACAGGACAGGAAAGAAGGAAATATCAATGACAAAGAATCTAACAATCAATAAAAAATGTATAAAAGAAAATGGAATATTAAAATAATATTGATTAGAATATTACTTACATCTAAATATAAATTTAACATTTTGAATAACACAGTAGATGTCTGAGAGAGTACAAAGAAGAATAAAACAGATATCAAGCATGAAAGTTGTTATGTAGTATCATTATTGCTGAAATAAAATGCTGGAAATTACTTATGTGCTGGTAGCAAGTTTTCCAGATGTGTATAAGCTGAAAGAAATAGTACTTACCTGCATTTCAGTGATTTTGGTTGGCAGATCAAGGCCAGAGCACTGCAGATTTGTCAGCTGCTTGTCCACATCTGATAACCATGTGATTAGAGAGGCACGAGTTGCTTCAAAATCTCTCCTTATACTTGATGAATTACACAATTTTTTCGTAATCTAAAATAAATACAAAAGAAATCAGTGCTATGCCGTATGAGAGTTCAGCATCTGTATATTTATTTTTAAGACAAAACGTAGCTATATTTTCTTTATTCAGTGTAAAGTAAGCAAATATATGTATAAAACTAAAATAATGAATATGTGACTGATGTACACATAGAACAATATGAATGTGGTGTGAAAAAAATGATAGGCATGCACATTTTTGAAGAGAAGCAGAAAACAAAGTTATTTTAGATCCTTGTCATAAATTCTTCAGTGTTTTAACTGCTTAATCATGACTGCTTAATGTATACGGTCAGAGATTAAAATTTCTAGTTAAAGCAAAGTATGACAGAGCATCAACATTATAAGCACATCTACACAAAAAAATAGTAAGAAAACAGACAGTGTATCAGCATCACCTGGTCTTCCCCATGACATAACAAAGAATATCAATTAAAATCAATAAGATGGATAAGAAAAAAACAGTTAATGAATAAGCCTAATAACCAGTTTACTTCTCAGCTCAGCAGCTTCATTAACTCTCTGGTTCCCAGCGAATATTAACTTGGCTTTGAAAATATCTTAGGGCCATAGATGATACTGTCACGGAGTGGTTTGAGGGTGTTTTGCATTATGAATGTTCCCATGCTCCAGCGGGAGTTTAATTAGTCATTTGAGTTGTTGTGAGTTGGGTATGCTTGCCTTGTAATATTTTAGTTACAAGCAATGTTGTGAGCAGAGATTAAGGCAAGCTGCTAGCTATAGTTATGCGTGAATGAAGCTCAGTGGAGTGTGGAAGGTTTTCATGTGTTTGGTGAATATGAATGAAAGGGGTCAGTCAGAGAGAGATGTGTGCTGGGTTAGTAGAGAGTTGAGTCAGTAGAGAGTAGACAGGAGACAGCGAAGAGCGTAGATAAGAGAATGGTGGATGTCTATAGTAGTGCGCGAGTAGAGGGCCAGAGTTGTGCAGCGGATTTATGTAGTAGCCTATTTTGTGGCTGTAGTTATTTCGAGGATCAGAGTGATAGTGGCATACTCGGGATTTGTTATGTCTCCAATATTTGTAATGGCCCTGCGCCCATTGTGACTTATTTGTGATATAATATATTCACGGAGATTGATATGGTTGTTGGAGTTGGTGTATTACTCCTTAGACAGTGAGCTAGACGGGCGGTGTATGTCTGTAGCTTGATCTTCCACATCAACCCACATACACCCTACTCGTCAAAGATACTTCGCTTTTAGTTTTTGTTTAGTTTATAATGCTGTTTTGCAATTTTAACAATCAATAACATAACTTCTCATGAATAGCACTCCTGTTTCAAGTATGAATTGGTGATAAAATGAGCAATGTTTTTGTTGTTGTTAATGTGTGGTTTATTAGTGTATATTTTCAAGGCTCCAAAATGGCCACACTTATCGTCCCTGGCAGACCTCACATGTTGACTTCAGACAAAGCATGGAAATTATTTTAAAATATTTTGGATGTCGAATTCAATTCAAACTGTAGTGATTATGAAGATAACAATGCAGATGAATTGAAATTTAACAACAGGAGTCCGAAATAGTTACATGACAACACAGATGAGTGAAAGATCTGATGTAGTAAATGAAGTTTTGTGAAGTTATATACAGTTAGATTGTAAAAAATACAAGGATTGTGCTTGAGCTAAAGAAGAATACAGATATAAGGAACTTGGTCATGCTGCAACACAAGATTCTGTCAATGACATGAACATCAATAACACAAGATTTTGTTAACGACACGAACACTATGTAAATATTTTCTTATCTCTCTCACAGATGTGTTCTGAAATTTTCTGTGTTTACAAACTAATGACATTTTTTATACTCGGTTAAAATAATTATTTCCTGATGATATCAAAACAAGAAATTGATTATATATTATTAGAATATGTCTGTATAAACTGGTGTTTTTCTTTGGATGTTTAACTTGGGAAGAGAAGGGAGACAATTCTGTAAACTAGTAAGTATTGTGGCTTACACTATTGTGTATGGGGTCAGAGTGGCTAAGAGGTATGGCATCCACCTCGAGTTCTAGAGGTACAGAGTTCGATTTGCAGTTGAGGGAATATAATTTATGGAAATTTTTTTTTCATAATCTAGTTGTCCTAATGATGTCATACTACCCCCCCCCCACACCACCCCCCCCCCCCCCACCCCCCCCCCCCGGTCTCCTGGGTAGTGAGATTGGATACCTAGCCTTCTCGGATAAGGGCAAAAAAATAGGAGGTCCCGTGTGCAAGTTGCACACATTAAAAATCCCACGGCAGTTGGAATTCGTAAAGAGTAGGCCTATCTGGAAGGTAACTGCCCTAGCAAAATTAAAAATTAGAAACCTACCCACCACAAAAATATTTATACATGTGATTCCTATATACACACATTGGGATTCTTGCCGGTGCTACAGAGTTTTTGCACTGTGCTGAGATCCTCCTTGTGTGATCTAAGGGAGGAGATTGGATCACTAATGGAGTAGTTCGTGTGCAATGAAGATTGTCTTTAAAACAAAACCAAACCAAACACTTTTGTGTCATCATCTTTTTTGAACTTCCATTTTACCTTGCACGGCTAACAAGTTTTTAATGAACCATGCATACACTATCACCATTTTTCTTTTCGCTGCCTGTGGAGCATAGAGCCATACTTGTAGCTGGCTCCCTTGCAGGAAGCCTGTACCAAGCATTCAACTGCTCTTGCCATGGGTGGTTTCTGTAACAATCTGTTTTACATGATGAGATAGCCAGCCCCATGATCAACCTCGTATGAGTTGCCCCGTATGACATACGTGATGGTACAGTACCCCTATTCTTTCTTTGTCCCAACAGAGGCCCCTGGGAATTACACGGGGCATTACATAGGCTATATGATGTACACCAATAAACTACATACCTTTAACCTTCATTTGAAGTGGAGTGAAATAACCTTGCCCACAAGCATATTCAGTTACTTGGTTAACGTCAGTACATTCATTAAGGGATTAAATAAACATTTAAGGTCACATTGAAATCTGTGGTCATTACCAATCAAAAGCAGAGTAACTAAATTTTAAATACCAAAATCTCAAAATAAATATTTTCATTCGCAACAAATATTTTCTTTAGAAGCAAGGAAGCCAAAATAAGCATTTCTTGGTGGGAATGTTACATGGGGGGGGGGGGGGGGGGGGGGCGAGAGGGGGGGCGGGGGGGGGGGGAGAGGGGGGGGGGGGGGAGGGGGCGGGGGGGGGGGGGCGGGGGGGGGGGGGGGGGGGGGGGGGGAGGGTGTGGGGGGGGGGGGGGAGGGGGGGGGGTGGGGGGGGGGGGGGGGGGGGGGGGGGGTGACGCCTGGCAACTACATCATGTTAATCACATTTCTACATAAACCACTACTGCAAAACAGCTAGCTTCAACTGTAGCTCCAAGCTCCATAATTAGTAAATGACATGATGATTGTGGGGAATGTGTACACATGACTAATCAAAAGCCACAGCTTGTAATAAGATCTGTAACTCTTCTACTTACTGTCACAAATACAGTATTCATTCATTTCTCTTTACAATCCCTAAGGAGCATAGAACCACCATTGCAGCTGTTCCCCTTCAAGGAAGCCAGCACAACATCATTCACGTTTTTTGTTTTTTTTGCAGCAATGGTTTCTGTAAAAATGTGTTTTACATGACAAGGTTGCAGCCCTTTACACTACCTCAAATTAATCCCCTTTTACAGGATTGCCGGAGGGAGCAGTGTCCTATTCTTCCCCTCAGAAATGACCTGGAACTACATGGGGCAAGTACAGTATTAGCAGCACATAAAAACATGCCGTAACCTAGAACTATACAAACCTCTGTTACTCTAAGCTGAAGGGCATCCCATCTACTGTTAAGTTCTTCCATCATGGCCTTCTGGGAGCCATCTGCATCAGTGTAGCCTTCTTTCAAAAGCTGGCAGTACTGGCGGTTTATGTGGTCAAGGTCATTGAGGTGGTCATGAATATTACGCTGGAGATCCTACAAAGACAAGAAACATGTTACAGAATGTATAAACTAGACTAGCCTACATCTATTACAGATTCATTCCTTTATTGAGTGCTGTCCTGACTGGCATTGGTGACCATGTCCCTACATTTCCCATGGTCTCTGGGGTCTTGAATCACCTGTGTCTTCAATCTCTTCACATGTCATATGGCCAGGAGTAGAAGTATTTATTTCTTTGTCATCCTCTTCTCTCAGAGTTGAATTTATCAGTTGTTACCAATCTGTAATGTTTCTCTTCTCATGATGAGTCCAAAGAACTCTGTCTGCATCTTGCCGTGTTGAATGACTACATAGCATCTGTGCTTTCTCTGAAGATTTTCTCATTTGATTTTCTGTTGGATGCTTCTTAACAATGACATTTCTGCTGCCTTGAATTCTCTTTCCATCTTTTCATTTGGGATGTAGATTGCATCAAAGCATGTATACACTGCTAAGACAGCTCAGACTACATTGGCTTGGCCATGTCCGCTGCATGGAAGATGGTCGCATACTGAAAGATATTTTCTGTGGACAACTGGCAGATGGCAAAAGAACAATTGGGCAACCGCTGCTGAGGTTCAAAGGTGTGTGCAAGAGAGACATAAGGGCACTGGACATAAATCCAGCAACCTGGGAGGATGAAGCTGCTGACTGCACCAAGTGGTGATGTCTCTATGGCACCACATCAGATTGGGCGAAAAGTAGCGCTCACAGCAAATGGAAGAGATGATAAAACATCAAAAGGAACACCAGGAAAAAAAGCAGCTGAGGTCTGTCACCTCAGGGGTGCATTCCCATAGTCAGTTATGACTGAATGGGAAATTACTATTATAATTGTTAGATTGCATCAAAACTCTCTTCCTCACCAAATATTAGCTTTTGCTATTAAGAATGCTTTTTATGCTGTGGAATACTGATTTGATTTGTCTTCACAGTTCTTCTAATCTGGCATCTACCATCTGACATTATGATAGATTCAAGATATTTAAACAGTTTCACTTGCTGTAATGCTTTCAGTTCTACACATATTTTACATTCTGGGATTACTTATTTTCATGGTGTAACCATTATTTATGTCTTCTTGCTTTTCAACTCTAAACTTTTAGTGGTGCTGTTGGCAATAACTGTCTAGCCAAGACCAGAGGCCTATGTCATCTAATGCTTAAAAAACTGTACCATTTGCATGTTTGATGTTACTGTTGTTATGTCCTTTAACTGTTATTCCTCTCACATCATGATGTTTTCACTGTACAATAAGGAATGATAGAAAATTTTAAACACCTTGTCTCACTCCAAATTTTATTTTTGTAATATATTCTCCTATTTCATTACCTACCCTCATACAACGCTACAGGACATCATTTATTCTCTTTTTTTCATGCCATCTAAAGAACTCATGAGCATTAATTCTACTGTCCTGTATTCATTAGCTTCTTCTTCTTTGCTCCTTAGTTGCATTCTGACAAAGCAATCAGTGACCAACGCACCTTGTGATGTCTTGTAGGGCAGCAACAAACTCTCTCCATTTCACCTGTTCTGTGGCCATCCTTTGTGCTGTGCCCCAACTCTGGTTCATGTTTTTCATCTCAACTTCCAGTTCTCCACCAAGTTGTTTTTAGTTGGCCTCTCTTTTGCCTTCCTTCTAGGGTCCATAGCTTAGTAGTTTAGTTTATTACTGAGAATTTAAAACTTGATGAGGTAATCATAACCTTATATTTGTTTTTTACTGCAGGTTATACACACATTACAATGGTTTAACGAAATATAGAACAGGATATTCAGTTTCATCTTTATTTTCTCTTTTGTTCCCCCCTCTCATGTTATAAATATATTTTATAATGAATACATTCTTCCAATCACAAGAAACTTAGTTAATAGAAAATCTCACGTTACATTTATAACCATGACAATTTCTCAGCTGTGATCAATCAGTGAAACGTTTTTACCTCATATTTTTTAACTGACGCCTTAGCAGCCTTGATACTGGGAACTTCAATCTCAGAGTCTCCAACATCTTGTTCTGCCTGAGACATCCATTTTGAGAATCTTTTACAATTGTCCTGGAAAGTCTCCCGCAGATGCCAGATTTCTTCAACTCTAGAATTTTGATAAAATATGAAGAAAACATGGTGTAAAAATAGTGAAAAAGAGAAAAAAACGTGTAGAAAGAAACAGGATGATAAAGACAGAAGGTGCTGGACAATTTAACACCATATCATAGAAAATTAATTAAACTTTAGACTAGTTAAAAAAACATTTCTAAAAGCAGTTTACTTAAGGATCCCGTTACACGCACATTGAGGCATATTGGGAATATGGTGTTAGGCCCATATTTTCTTGACCATCGGCACACTAGGGGTGATGTGGTCAGCATCACGCCGGCCGCCTTAACCTTCCCAGAGTTGCTCTGGTACCCAGTTGGGGTTGGGTCGACCCAGGAGCCGTTTGCGGCCTAAAAAAATCCCACCTCATCTGGGGATCGAACCATAGACCACTGAGCTAGGAAGCCAGTGCACTAACCACTATGCTACCGTGGCTCCTCTTTTGCTTGCACAATGATAAATCATTAACATAAAATATTCACAGTGGCAATATAAAAATCATCACCTATTCCTTCTTTGTGGTGAGACATCACAGATATTTTGCCAGCGTTTCTCTAAATTTTTCATGGAATGCTGAAGTGCTTTAAATTCACTGTCTGTTGGACATGCATATGGATCATGCAGCAGAACTTCACACAAGTTTAACACAGCAGACACATCAGCACTGTGGCGGTCGATGTCTTGCTGCAACTCCTGTATTGGTTTAGAAAATCATTCTGAATGTAATAAAAGACAAAATATTCCGAGACCTCATACAGGGGAGAAAAGAACAAGCTCACTGCACAAAACCAAACACATCATAAAAGACTACTATGTAGAGTTGTGTTTGTGGCCAGCACTCACTATGTGAAATAAACTGCTACAAAAGCTATTACTACAAGAAGACATTAAGTGACTTGGCAAATATTTTCAGAAAGGCAGCCAATACTAGTGGTGACTCCTAGCTCCGTAAGGAGCTAAAAGAAATTTAAAAAAAAAACAACAACAAGCAGAAGAATTAGAGATAAAGTAATATTTATCAAAAACAATGTTATGGATCACTTGAACACATATTTAACAATTTTTGGAAAATTTGCTAAACAATCTTTCTTATTACTGATTCATTTTCACAATATGATTCTGTGTACTCATAAAGGGGCAGCAGATCAACAAAAACAAAATGAATGATGCAGAAAGAGGTACAGCTACTGCATGGTGGGAAGGTGGTAATTACTGCCCAGAATATGACTAAGCCTGGCAATGATATTGAGGTAGGGAGCCGCGCTAGCGTAGTGGTTACAACACCGCTCTGGCGACCGGGTGATTCAGGATCAAACCCGGGCGACGGCATTTGAGGATTTTTCGTCGACCGGGAATTGGACTGGATTAACTCGAGACCTGGCGAAAACATTTGAAGGAGTGTCGTCGACCAGGGATTGGCGGCTCCTGAGCCGACCCAGCTGCAATGGGTACCTCCGAAATCGGAGAGTATTTGCCTGAATGGCGAGGGACACCTGTCTCTGTGCAAGAAATAAAGGGATACTCACGTAAAATCAATGTCAGGTTAGACATAAAAAATAATAACCTGAGATTTCGCCTCGAGTATTAGCGGGCGTACGCGAAAAAAAAAAAAAAAAAAAAAAAAAAAAAAAAAAAAAAAAAAAAAAAAAAAAAAAAAAAAAAAAAAAAATATTGAGGTATTGCTTACTCTCAAGTCATATTCTGGACAGCAATATCATCTCCATTAAATAATGTGCAGCAATGTCATCATCATCATTTTCCTTTGTGCTCCTTATGGAGCATGGAACCTCCACTGCACCTAGTCCCCTGGCAAGAAGCCTACACCAAACATTCACAAGCTCTTACACCGGTGGTTTCTATGGCAATTTGTTTGACATGATGAGGTTTGCCAGCCCCATGCACAATCCCATATTAGTCGCCTCGTTAGACATAACTGATAAAGCAGCAATACACATGTTTATTAATACTCTGAACAAGCGATACACAGACCATCAACAACCACAGATTACAACATACATGGCTGTCTTGAAGCTTTGCCTGAATTTCTGAAAGATCACTGTCTTTGAACACGATTCCTTCACTCAACTCCTTCTCCACAGATGACAACCACTGACTTAAATTTTTCATGTTGGCGTCCAGCTGTTTCAGAGATAACACTGTCTTTCTGAGTTTGCGCCATCTGCAACAAAATCAGCTGAAGCATTAACAAATCCTTAACTAGGCTTGGAATCTCTAGATATCATCAACTTTTAGCCACAAGAACCACAGGCCTTTAACTTATGCCAAGTCTTCCTGTCCCATGCCATTAGCTCAAGGTCATTCCATGTGTCCTTCATCCCCTTTCATGTCTGTCTTTTCTCCATGTTATCTGTGGTCTCCCCCTATCTTTCTTACCCTGAGGATTCCAGAACAAGGACTGCCTTGTAATGCTATCTCTAGGCATAGTGATTTAAAAACTGCCTACAGCTTATGATGCCCTGATGTCTATATCCACAGCATAATCAAATACATTGCCACCAAACAGTGATGAATTAAAATGAGCCCCAGTTGGGAATGTATGTCCAAACAGACTCATCATATGACCTGACCTGATTCTGGCTAAAACAGACACTGCTTGCACTATGCATAATTTAACATTACTTAAATGAGTCACTGCATCATCATCATCATTATTTTATTTTTCACTCCATATGGAGCATCACCACCACTACATCTAGTCCCCTGGCAGGTTGCCTACACCAAGCATTATTCACATGTTCTAGCAGCAGTGGTTTCTGTAACAATTAGTTTAACATAATGAGGTTGTCAGCCTCATACCCAACCTCATATTAGTCACCTTGTACAGCATGCCTGAAGGGGCAGCAGTCCTATTCTTTCTTTGTCTCATCAGAGGCCCCGAGAACTACATGGGGCACATGCATACTGTGTTCAAAATCTAGAGGCCCCGAGAACTACATGGGGCACATGCATACTGTGTCCGAAATCTAAACTTTGCTGATTTTAACCAACAGTCATAAATTAGTACAGATTTTAGTTTAGTCAAGACATGACTATCAGAAGTGGGTCAGATTAATTCAGTCTTAAGGAAGAACTTGACATAGCAAGACTCATTATTTTAATGAAATTTATGAAGTTAAAGCCAGCAATAATGATGAAAAGGAAATGATGATGATAACAGTGTGTGGCAGATAATTATCTATGACATTATTAAAATATGAAAAAAGTACAGCTTCCTAGTTTTCTGGTGAGAAATGGTTAGTCTCTCTGTTAGTATTGTACCAGAATAGTGTGTAAGTGGGATGTAGGCCTGACAAGAAGAGTGTGTAAGTGGGATGTAGGCCTGACAAGAAGAGTGTGTAAGTGGGATGTAGGCCTGACAAGAAGAGTGTGTAATTGGGATGTAGGCCTGACAAGAAGAGTGTGTTGTTATTGATCCAGCGGCACTTGGGCTCTCGCCCTTCGGCCCAAGAAGAGTGTGTAAGTGGGATGTAGGCCTAACAAGAATAGTGTGTAAGTGGGATGTAGGTCTGACAAGAAGAGTGTGTAAGTGGGATGTAGGCCTGACAAGAAGAGTGTGTAAGTGGGATGTAGGCCTGACAAGAAGAGTGTGTAATTGGGATGTAGGCCTGACAAGAAGAGTGTGTAAGTGGGATGTAGGCCTGACAAGAAGAGTGTGTAAGTGGGATGTAGGCCTGACAAGAAGAGTGTGTAATTGGGATGTAGGCCTGACAAGAAGAGTGTGTAAGTGGGATGTAGGCCTGACAAGAAGAGTGTGTAAGTGGGATGTAGGCCTGACAAGAAGAGTGTGTAAGTGGGATGTAGGCCTGACAAGAAGAGTGTGTAAGTGGGATGTAGGCCTGACAAGAAGAGTGTGTAAGTGGGATGTAGGCCTAACAAGAATAGTGTGTAAGTGGGATGTAGGTCTGACAAGAAGAGTGTGTAATTGGGATGTAGGCCTGACAAGAAGAGTGTGTAAGTGGGATGTAGGCCTGACAAGAAGAGTGTGTAATTGGGATGTAGGCCTGACAAGAAGAGTGTGTAAGTGGGATGTAGGCCTGACAAGAAGAGTGTGTAATTGGGATGTAGGCCTGACAAGAAGAGTGTGTAAGTGGGATGTAGGCCTGACAAGAAGAGTGTGTAAGTGGGATGTAGGCCTGACAAGAAGAGTGTGTAAGTGGGATGTAGGCCTAACAAGAATAGTGTGTAAGTGGGATGTAGGCCTGACAAGAAGAGTGTGTAAGTGGGATGTAGGCCTGACAAAAAGAGTGTGTAAGTGGGATGTAGGCCTCACAAAAAGAATGCACAGGTCTACTGCAGTCCTGGGACCAAGACTGTATGGAGAGACCTGGATGACAGAAATGGATTAAGAGATGACCAGTGGCCTGACAGAAGAAGGCTATCTGGTAAGTTATTTTTGCGGGGGAGTTAAATGTTTGAGATCCTCAAGTATAGTATAGACGCACTTTTGAGTATCTAAGTTAATTGTAGGTTTAATTATTTGCGTACCACCGTGCACGATGTTTGAATGGTATGGCGTGGTTTGTCGCGGCGATCTGTTGCCATCCAGCAAATATTCTGGAGGCAGATCCAAATATTAGCCATCTGATATAGATGTGATTTTCTCGTGTACTTATCCTTGGTTCGGAAAGACACGATCATTATAATCATCTTTAAGATGAAGACGTCGCTCTTGAAGTAAACATGCCAAGACGCGCTTGAGTGGAATGTTTAACCCAAAACGACTCATTTTTTAAGTATCTCACCTTTGATACTTGGTTCTTCAAGATTGTTTATTGCAGAGCTTTGACTTGACCAGTGGAGTCAAGTCACTAGTGCGTCAATACAATGCTTGGAGTCATTATTGGATCTTCATATTTATATTCAACGCTTTGAGCATGATCGATTTTAATAATCTATGCATCCCACCACTTTGTTGCCATAGTATTTCTGTTAACCTTCATGGGGTAACGGCCAGTGAAGTCAGTCAACGCCCATGTTGACCATTAGTGACAATGTACATTCTCTTGTCATGAATTATAATTTGGTATGAACATTTATTTCAAATAATGATTGCCTGTATCGTTTCGTCAACATATTCAAGTCTGTACCCATTAAATGATGTCTCGTTGCAAACTGTACCCTGCGAGTCCAGCGTCTACTTTCTCTTCAATTTGGTCACACAGTCTTGACCCATTATAGTATTATATGCCAGCACAATACCAGCCCACTAAACATTCGCAAAACTTACTATGCAAAGATACGTCGGCCACAGACAGTAAGCCCGATAGGCCAATAACCATGAAAGAAAGTAGGCAACACTATCATTCAACAACCCTGTGCATTCATGTATACATAAAGTTTTTATCTGGAATAAAAGGAGCTGAGGCAGTGAATACACATATGAAAAAAAATCTGCAGCCAAGAAGTTAAAGCATAACAACTTTTTAGTTTGGTAGACATCAAGAGTATTTAAAAAGAAGACCACAGTTGAATCTGTGTTTTTATTTGTGTTCATGACAGATAATTGTTCACAAATTATGTGGCAGAGTTTAAATGGTCAAAGGAACACACACCAGTGATGTGCTATATTATATTGAGAAACTAATAAGTCACACTACCACCTTCCTTTGATAAGTATACCATCCTTTGATAACTACATATATCCCAAGCCCAAATTTGTGAGATGAAGTGATGGCCACAGTGAACAGCTGTTCTTCATGTGAGAAAAAAGGCTTTAAATTTTAAGGAAAATTAAGCACCTGCTGTCCCAGGCTCCCTTCAGATGTTGCCATTTGTCGTCTAGATGAAGAAGCTTCTGTTCAATGTCTGAGGCTCGAATATCACTGCTGACCTTCATAAGTTGCCTTCCTTGTTCTATAATCAAGGCCTTCTGAAGTTCTTTGTCTTCTATCTCTCGCTTATATTCCTAGAGATGAAAAGAAGTATACATTTTCTATGCTTAGAAAAGAAACAAAGCACAATGCTTGTCAACACACAATCAATAAAAAAGCCATAATTTCTCTGAAAGCATATACTTCTCACACAAGATAAACTTAGATTGTAATCATAAATATATACATGACCATGGTGGAAACTATAATGAACGAAAAAAAAAAGAAAAAAAATTAAGAGACAGGAAAACCCCACAACAGACTCAAAGCAAGGTAGAGGTAGTCCCATAACAGATACTCCAGTAGGGGAATGAAATGTTAGAGACTACACTCAAAGCAAAGTATCATTAAAAAATGTGCAGCAATGTCATCATCATCATCATTTTCCTATCCGCTACCTATGGAGTATGGAGCCTCCAAGCATTAAAATGGTGTTACAGTGGTGGTTTTGGTGACAATTTGTTTCACATGATAAAGTTTACCAGCCCCAAGCACAACATTATAAAAGTCACTTCATACGACATACCAACAGTGGAGAAATATCTCCGGAAAAACACTCTTCCATGTTATTGTCTCTTCAGAGACTTCTGAGAGCTACACAGGACTCATCATCATCATCATCATCAAGTACCATGCCTAGTGGCATATAAGATTCATGTCTCTTCACAACTTCCTGTCTCCAGTACAATTTATCACTTCTGTTGTTGACCTCCTTCCATGCCATGATGTCAAACTGTCCAGTATGTGCTCTCTTTGCCTTCCTCTTTATCTTTTTCTTTCAATCTAACCTGTTGTTACGATATATTCCAACTTTCTTCTTCTCATAACATGCCCCAAAAAAAGTGAATTGCTTCTTTCTAACTTGTGATAATAAGTTTCCTTTGTGCATTGGTCTCTCTCAGGGCATCCTCATTACTCTTTTTGGCTGTGCATGGTATTTTTAATATTCTTCTGTAAAACCACATCTCTGTGGCCTCTAGTGTTATCCCAGCTTGTTTACTAACTGTCCATGCCTGGGGAAGGAACCTGTTCTCCTACCAGGCATGTCAACTGGGTGGTGGATGGTTGAAAGTTCTCTAGACATAGAAGGTAGCTGTGAATACTGAATAATCAGCCATGAACCAAAACAGGTGGTTGTCACTGAGGGCGAAGTGGGATGGCTGTGAGGGACAGCTGTCTGAATCAAATCACCTCTGAAGCTTTATGATGTGACAACCAGCAAGATGGAAGTGCTTTAATCTCTCCCCCCCCCCCCCCCCCACACTCTGCCTTGTGGGTTTCACTTTTTAGTCAAAGGCTAGCGGAGACAACTGTATACAAACCGATGGAAAGCAACAGGAAACTACCATCATATTATCCCTTGTATAATCATGAATCAAAGAACACAGAGCTACCCATATTATAAATATGGTCACTGTTCAGGGATATCACATGATCTAACTTATTTCATTCATTTCTCTTTTTGTTTCCTATGGAGCTGCAACTACAGCTGACCCACATACAGGAAGCCTGCACCAAAGTATTCTTGTGTTCTTGTACGAGTATATGTGGTTTTTACAGCAAATTATTTTACATGATGAGATTGCCAGCCCAGTAAAAATCCACATATTAATTACCTCCTTATGACATGCCTGAGGAAGCAGAAGTCACAAAAATCCTTTGTCTCCCTAGAGGCTGCTGGGAACTACAAGTGACATGTTTATTATGGGCAATAATAATTCCATATCAAGACCATCTGAAGTGAAAGTAATTCCAGTTTTCACTGTGTCTCAGATCGTCATAAAATAGTTGGATTTAACTCAACCTGACACAGAAAACTAAGACTGCTGAATACAAAAAATGGGTACAATTTTAAAATTTTACTTCAGAACTGAATGTGGCTTACATTTTCTAATTTGGCCAACAAATCCTCCACATGCATGTTTCGGTCTGACACCACCTTGATTGTCATATCATCAATCCAGTCCATAAGTGACTGCAGGTGCTCATTAAAGTCTGTCCACCTGATTGAAAATTTAGAAGAAAAAAACACCCAACAGTGTAATGTTTCACTAAAGGATACAAAGAAGATACCCCAGAGGTTAAGTTAATCACTCCATTTTTTAACATTTGTCTGCTTTCACAAACAGCGTTCGATTGGCTAAGAGCGCTTTCCTCTCGCATCAAATTTACCGGATTGCAGGATCAAAACCTGGTAGCACCATGCTCTAGTCTACCTAGCTGCAAATGGGTACCTTACCCTGCTCTTGAGTTAGGGACTGCAAAGGCAGTAAGGCAAGTTACTGGTCACCATCATCATAAAAAAGTTGGTCCCAGTAATGTGAAGTCTCTAACACTTCACTCCCCTATGGCAGTATTGACAATGGGATTACCTTTACCTTTTTTTATTAACTTGGTACCACAAAAGGTCAAATTAACAGTACATCTGATTGTTCTATAGAGATAATTCCTTGGGCTGAATGGGTGCGTAACTACTGGGTAGTTAAAAATACTAAGGTGTCACAAAGGCACAAGTGTTTCCTACATTAGATAAACCATTTCATAGATAACACCTACAATGTTCATTGTAAGAGACCTCATGTGAAAGAGAAATACTGAAAAGAATATTGGTGATTAAAACAAAAGTTGTTTAATATTATTCTTTTTTTTTTAAAATTTTTTTTTTTTAACGTACGCCAGCTATTACTTGAGGCGAAACCTCCGCATAATATGTCTAACCTGAGACTGATTTTACTTGAGTATCTCTTTTTTCCCTGTACAATGACAGGTGTCCTCTCACCATTCAGGCATATACTCGCCGATTTCGGAGGTACCCATTAGAGCTTGGTTGGCTCAGGGGCCGTTCAGGTTATTCCAGTACCTGGTCGATGACACTACTTCAAATGTCTTCGCCAGGGCTCAAATTATTCCAGTCCAAGTCCCGGTCAATTACACTTCTTCAAATGTCTTCGCCAGGGCTCGAATTATTCCAGTCCAAGTCCCGGTCGACGATACTTCTTCAAATGTTCTCACCAGGGCTTGAACCTGGATCACCCAATCGCCAGCACAGTGTGGTAACCATTACACAAGCGCGGCTCCCTTATTAATATTATTCTAAAAGGTGACTGAAACAAAAGCTGTTTAATATTATTCTAAGATCAGTCGGACAACAGTGATACTTGAGATGAGGCTCATCTAACAAATTTTCCAATGTGCTGATTAATTTATTTATGTAAAACAAATGTATGTTTTTTCTGTAAATGTTTTGAGTCTGATTATTGAGATATACGTTAGGATGTTTTATATGGTCGCACAGCGTCAGAGTGGTTAGAGTGCTTGCTTTTCTACACAAATGGACCAGGTTCAAAACCAGGTTATATCATGCTCCAGTTTACACAGCTGTAAAAATGGGTACATAACTCTGCTTTTGAGTTAGGGAAAGTACGGGTAGCAAGGAAGAGAAATGGGCACCCCACCTCATAAAGCTGTGACCTAATAGATGTGTCGTTCCTAAAGCTTCACCCCCCCTCACCCTCTCCCCTTAAAGCAATGACTGCTATGGGGGCTGCCTTCACTTTGTATATGGCCACACATGTTTCAAATACCTGGCTGGGACCCAAGACGCATCAAAAGTGAGGAATGGGTCAGCGAACCAGAGCTGACCAAGACCCTACTCCATCTCCATGTGGTGGTCCTGGAAACAGGCTGCATCACTGCAGTCTGGCTGAGGAGTAGGGATCAAAGAGGGAAGGCAAACCCGATTCCAAAAAATGCCGTGAGGAAGTCGGATGTGTCGGCCGAAAGGCGCAAATACCGCAGCTTCGCTGTAAATGGACACAACGCAACCAACATCCTTTTCAGGACAAACAAGGAAGAAGAAGAAGTATACCTGGCTAGACTTTACTATTATTCTCTCATTCCACTTTATCATAAATGTTGTTGGGTGCATGGAGCAAAATTTGCTACGTTTCAGTGTTTCTCAAGAGTGTTACAGAAGCTTCCAATATTTAGATCTCCAATAACACACATAATGCATGTTTGAATTATCATGTCAGAGTTTTCAGTTACTCTTGAAAAAAAAAGAAGAAATGGCACTACAACTCTGTCAAAATGCACACAGAAAACCATGTACGTGTACATGTGTACATGTGTGTTGTGTATTGAGCTGGCAACCTCATCATGTCAAACAAATTGCCAGAGAAACCACTGCTGTAAGAGGATGGGGTAATATATAAGTATATGAGGAGAACTGCCGTAAGACGGGGTAAAACAGTTGAAAAAAAAAAAAAAAAAAAAGCACACACACCCACACAAATAGTAATACGTCTTACAAGGAGAAGGACAAGAAAAAACCTACGTTGCGGCCACAAGGCCTTCGTCAGGGACAGACAAACAAGAGACAGGAGGGAAAGAAAATGAGAATTAAGTAGAGAACATGAAACTATAAAAATAAGAGAAAAAAAACTCCCTTAATATTAAGTCCAGTCACTGGACTTAATATTAAGGGAGTTTTTTTTCTCTTATTTTTATAGTTTCATGTTCTCTACTTAATTCTCATTTTCTTTCCCTCCTGTCTCTTGTTTGTCTGTCCCTGACGAAGGCCTTGTGGCCGCAACGTAGGTTTTTCTTGTCCTTCTCCTTGTAAGACGTATTACTATTTGTGTGGGTGTGTGTTTTTTGTTTTTGTTTTTTTTCAACTGCAAGAGGATGTGAATGTTTGGTACAAGCTTCCTGCAGACGGACCAGCTACTGTGGCGACTCTATGCTTTGTAGGGAGGGCAAAGGAAAATCTGATCTGTACACATGTGTACATAATCACTGTATACTTTTTTCTTAACAAACATTCCATTCCCTGATACCAAAAGTCAAATATCTATTACTACCTAGTATACAGTATAAATTGTTTTTAAGAACAGTAAAGTGCTGTAACAGATATAATATTCTGTGATTTGTTATAATTTGTCAAAGAACCATAAAATAAAACAACTTAAAATATAAGTAAAGAAAGTTTATTAAAATTGATCTGTTTATTCATTTGATATTAAGCACTTATTTTAAAAAAAAAAAATTTTTCCCAAAAATTCAACAGTTTCTTACCATCACCATCTTCACAATCTTACCACCACCATAATAATAAATATCATTACTATTACAAAATCACTTCACTCAAGCATGCAAGGACTTTGGCCTCACAATAAGTCTAAAAAAAAACAAATGTGCTGGGTCAGTGTCGTGTACTGACTTCTCACCGACTTTTTCTTCTGTCTATTATTTTATTCCTCTCCAAATCTCTGCTTTCGCTAGAAAGGAAACCAATTCTCCGGATTTTTTTTTCATTCTTATAATGAGAAAAATCTCTCTCTCTCTAGTCTTACATTACACAGTACTGGCTAGCTTAGGATTCTCACGGCCAAAGGCAATAAATTATTCGCACGGCCAGCAAAAGTCATTCCACTTGGAAGGTGAAAAACAGTGCTTAGACCAGCCCGGAAGTCGACCCTTTGTTTGTGTCACGAACTGGACATACATAAATCAGGGAAGGGGCAGGAACCCTGCTTTCAGCCGCAGGCATTTGCACAGTGGAAACTTGGGTCAGTTAAAATGAAGATATCTTGATACCCCTGGGACCAAAATAGAATTTACTGTGGGGCCACCCAAGAGGTCAACCAAAAATAATGCATGGAAAATTGTGGAAAAGACATTTTTAAGCCATTCTTTTTGTAACTGCCCTGTGCAACAAACGTGAGCTTATGGGCCCCGGAGTGGGGTAGATTTTAGTTGCTAAAATCCGAAGTGGGATCTTTGAGCGGGTATGTGTCTATATAGATATTTTAAATGTATTTTTATGTCAGTGACATAAATTGTTATTTGCATATTTACATGATACTCAACTATTTCTAAGGCATCAGTTTGCTGAAGTCATAACTAACCACTGATCTTTCTCTCACATCCTAGTAAAAATAAGACAGGGTTAAATAATTGATGTATACTATTGTTGTTACTTTGGGATTTGCATTTTGACCCAAGCAAAACAGAAGTGTATTAGTGGCCCTTCTATTTTCTATTTCTTATAAGGCTTCAGTGTTCTCTGCCAAGACTACAAACTTGATAAAACTGTTCTCAATCACACTTCTTTTCCCTTTGTCTCATATTGGATATTAATGTGTTTTTCATCATGGAAGGTCCTTTACATGTTGTTAACTCTTAGTATCCGGCAAGCCCCGTGAAGTGGCGCGGGTTTAGTACCAATTTTACGGCTCGCCAGTTCAAGTGGCGCGCGACGGTAACGATAGCTAAACTAGCACGTAAAAATGCGGTTTTAGCTCCTGTATAGTAAGAGTTAATGCACTTCCATGCACATACCATGTTTGATGATTGAAGAACTATTCTGTTATCAGTTATATGAATTCTATTTTCTACAGGAACCAGGACTTTAACACATTAACTACCGCAAGGCAGTGGGACCGGCTTTTGAAATCCTATCATTTGGACCGCAAGCCGCTCAGAGCGTCGATCTAATTTTAGTAATAAAACGAATGAAAAATGTACTGAAACACTTTCTGATCTGGTTCGAAATTTTAAGTTGCCACCGCAAAACAAATTACCAAAGCATGGTTGTTGTAGAACACTGGAAAATTGATATTATGTTCATGTTTTTCAGCGCTTCGGGATAGTTACCAAATCGTGTAAAACTGTTTACCGTGGCAACTAGTGATAGGACCACAAAAAATGAATGTACATCTCGTCTAACAGCTGAATAGGCTAGAAACTTGTTTCAACAATTGACTGATAGATCTAGCGATGAGGACAAGAGAGAAAACGGTGTGCACATTGATTGAAATAGGGATTTTGATAGAGATGGGGTGCAAGCAGTTATAACTGTGAAAATATTGCAAGTCCTCAGCCATCGGAGGGCCGTTAAATAGCAACAACCTCTATTAGAGTTACAAATGGTGCTTATTGTAATAGTACATTCATTTATCTTTAAAATGACGTGTAATTCGTAAAAATCTGTAAACAATTACAAAAACTACCGCTTACTTTGTACAAACACCTGCAGGATAAAAATTTAATTCGGCCACAGTATGTTTTTCAATTCGGTAGTTAATGTGTTAAGAATGTTTACAATTATTTAGCTTTTTTAATGAATTTACCCCTTGACTGACAAAATGTAAGTTAGCGGTTCTCAAGCCCTTGAGACCATGACTACCCTTCAAATGATTTACTGCTTAAATAGCAAGAATGTAAATCAGTGGTTCTCAGACCTTGGCAGCAATGACACCCCAACATGTTAAAGTAGCATAGGAAACTATTACCCGGTGGTTCTCAAACCACTGTTGAGTGACCCCAAAATTAAAATATTGCTCTATGGACACTAGGTGAACCAGTGGTTCTCATCCATTTGATGACCCCAGCCCCACAGCTCACAGTTTGTGAAACTCATTGCCCACATGGGGAAAACCACTGCTGTAAATAAGCAGACAGCCAGATAGAGGTTGAGAACTCCAGATTCGCTATAATGTCAGTTAAGAAGGAGTATTTCATAGATAATAGATAACACACTGTTACTGAATGGTAGTTAGCATTGAGTTAATTTAATATCTCATGGATGCTTATCGGCCATCAGACGTAGGAGATGATTGCTCTTGAAACCACTAATGGGACTTCAATTATTTCGTCCACCCAGGTTACGGTTACAAGGTACAACCCAGGTTACAGTTACAAGGTACAAACCAGGTTACGGTTACAAGGTACTAACCCAGGTTACGGGTCCAGGGTACAAACCAGGTTACGAGTCCACGGTACCAAAGATTACCCCTACCAACCATACCCTATTAACCAGGTTACCATACCAAACCATATCCTACCACCCAGTAACCCATTCCATACCACACATCCCATAAGCAGAAGAGGTATTCAGCAGGGTCGACTTACTCCATCCTTATCTGTGATGTGCACTGAGTCCAGGGAAGCAACCTCTGTCACCCTCTGAACCCATAGAACTGTTTATGCTACCTAAGTGCTGGGCAGACCAAACCAAAAGAGTCTGAACACCAATCATCTCCGCAGCTACTACAGTCCTTGAGGAGATGAGTATTATTACCTACCAGAAAACTACCATAGAAAAGATCTCCTGATCCATGTGATGACCATAATAGTTGTTTTTTTCTAAACAGTAGAGCTAAACTTTTTTTCATATTTATATGTACATTCAGATATGTGAGAATCTATACCGTTTTATTCAATTTAACTCGACAGCGTCTGTTGTTATTTTTCTTAACTTTTTTTGGGCTGTATTTTGTTTTAAACATAAATCTACACCCTGGGGGCTGAGCCATAATTAAACTAACTTCTAGTGGGTCGGGATATTTTATTTAATGTGGTTGGACACCAAATTTCCTTTCTCAACCATATGTGCTTTACAGTCCTTTTTTATGATCCTTGAGAGAGAATTTATCGTCCAGAAAATATCCTGTTTAGTTGCCAGAATTCTCTTTGCATTAAGGATTTCTCATATACTATCTCCCGAGGAGAGGCAGTTTCTTCGAACTCAAAGACTATCAATAAGACATTATTATCTTTATTCTTCCAATCCATCCAATCTGTCCTTCTCCTCAAAATTAACCCACGACAGTCAGGATGTGGATGTTGCACCAGTTATCACTATCAATAACTATGAATTTTGATGTTGCACCAGTTATCACTATCAATAACTATGAATTGGCAGTGGTGCACCACTTCACATACCTGGGGTCTACCATCAACGACAAACTCTCTCTAGACACAGAAAGTGACAGCCACACTAGCAAAGCTATAGCCATCTTTGCCTGTCCACCTCACAATGCTTCTATATGGCAGCGAGACATGGACAACCTATGCTAAACAAGAAAGAAGACTCAATACCTTCCATCTATGGTGTCTGCGCCACATCCTTGGTATTTCATGGAAGGACAAAGTGGCAAATGTTGAGGTGTTGTCTATGCTGGCCTTCAAAGCATGTATACATTGCTTAGACAGCACAGACTACGCTGGCTTGGCCATTCCCGCCACATGAAAGATTTTCTTATCCCTAAAGATATCTTCTACGGACAACTGGCAGATGGCAAAAGAACAGTTGGGTGACCACAGCTGAGAATCAAAGATGGGTGCAAGAGAAACATGAAGACAATGGACATAACTCCAGCAACCTGGGAGGATGAAGCTGCTGATTGTACCCAGTGGTGATGCTCCCTCTGGTGCCACCTCAGATTAGGTGAAAAGAAGCTCTCCCAACTTGCAGAAGAGAAAAGAACACACGAAAAAAAAAAGCAGCTGAAAGCTATCACCTCAGGGGCACATTCCCACAGTCAGTTATGACTTAATGGGCTACTACTACTAAAAAAATAAGGGAATTTGTAGACACTTGTAAGAAAGAAAGAAAGAGAACACTACACAACAGGACTGCCATCATCTGGCTGTGAGAGGGACCATGTTATAATAGATAACCAAAACAGGCTTTTCACAGACTGTCTATCATAACACAGTCATTCTTATAACAAGGGGAACGCATCATTTGGATGAACCTGGATTCAATCTCAAAAGTGCCAATTATTTCTCTTGCTTTTCTATTGCCCTCCTGTTTTACTTAAAAGTGTCTATCATTTATATACTTTTGTTATTCATTTATGATTCACATGCCTTAGGATTCCATCTTTATTTATTCCTGTCATTACTACTATCACCACTATCATCATCACCACTGAGTGTTGTGCTTTGTTGGTTGATTATAAACATTTTTATTCTCTTACAGGACTAGACTATGGGCTTCTTATAAAATTGCGATTTTCAGATATCATCAAAAGATATATCTCTTTGCACAGCTTATGATGCTGATCTTACTGAACTGAAAAGGCTGTGTATTTAGAGTTATCAGTGGTTAGGTTCAAAGTGAAAAAAGTACTGTCTAAATATGTTATCAATAATTAAAACAAATTTACAAATGTGCTATTAAACACTATAAGAAACGAGTATGACCTCTACACCTCGCCGTAGATGAGGAACAACTAAGTAAGTAGGTAATAAAAGAGTATTCCAGCTTCCTGTGGATATATAGACATTTATGAATGAGTTCCTTGAAAATCTGTAATGATCAAAATCATTTTAACATGGAGGGTACACTATTCATATATCTTCCATTTAACAGATCATCACTAATAAAAAATGTTATAAATTATGTTTTAGCACTCTCTGGGTCTCATATTAAAAATATTTTACAAAACAGAAAACATTATGTTCTGTTCCTGGGAGATATTATCTTACCTTGCATCTGTTCATATCAGTTTGTAATGCATCATATGTTGTAGGAATATCAGCACTCAAAATGCTGCGAATATCTTTCAGCTTGTTCAACATGTCATCAACATCACTTTCACACTCTATCCACTGGTGGTCAACACTTTCAAGCTGTGACTTTCTGTCATCTAGTGCACTTTGTATTTTGTTCCAGTCATGTTGAATGTCAGACAAAGTATCCTGAGAGAAACAAATTACGAGCTCTTTTGCCTTAAACATATTTTATGCTAAAGATGGAAGTAAATAAATAACAGTGATGATATTGGTCTAGAAAAAGAAAACAAGACAGTTCTTTTAGAAATTGTGCTTAAAAATAAATAACATAACTATTTATTAGCATTTACATTTCCTTTGAATTTTCTGGCTGAACTCCATCAATAACCAAGACCTGCTAACTCTGAGCCACTAAGAAGACATGTGCACCATCATAGCGGGTAGATGCTAAATTGGGGTGGCCACATCCTCAGAACACCATCACCAGAACTGCCATGCTGTGGACTCCAGAAGGAGAGCATTAAACAAGGACGGCCAAACGCCACCTGGTGGAGAACTGTGGAGGCAAAGATGTTAAGCCTGAACCAGAGCTGGGGCACCACATGAAGGATGGCTACTCACTAAGCAAAGTGGAGACAGTTTGTTGCTGCCCTACAAGACACCACCAAGCGTGATGGTCACTGATTGCTTTGTCAGTCAGTGGCCACAGACCAAAGAAGAAGAAGAAGTTTCATCAGAATACAGCCAGCAATCCGTGCTAAGAAATTAAAACAACAAACTGAGCACAATATCACAAAAGAAGTAAAATTATTGAAGAATGGAAAAGTTGATGAACCAGATAAACTCCTCACAGAAACTATGAAAGTTGATATTTCATTTCCTAAAGAGATGTTACATGGGTTCTTCAAGGAAATCTGAAAACTGGAGGCTATTTCTTCTTCTTCAAGTACCGTGCCTAGTGGCGTAAGTCGTACTAATGACCCGTCATCGAAGCATCATTATTTGGTGATGCCTAGATGGCAGGGAGGATAGTGTGATTCGCTTGCATAGCTAGGTATGGTTGTTGCATGGAAGGTCCTGGGTTCGAGTCCTGGGTAAGCCACTCAGGTCTGTTGTCTAGTTTTCTACTTCTTTATTTCTTACGAGTGCCTGATAACTTACCTTTGTCTAATATTTATTTACATATGTAACAGAGTCAGACAGCACCCCAACAACAGAAAAAAAAAATAAAGTTGAAAATTAATGAGAAAAAAATGGAGATGGATAGGACACACCCTCGGAAAAAACTAAACAGTATAGCCAGTAATGTTCTGGAATGGAACCCACAAGGGAAGAAAAGAGGTGGTGGGCAAAGTCTTTTTGATTAGAGAATTATTTCACAAACATTGTGGGTTTTATCTGAGCATTAAAATTTATCTGAGCATTAAAAATACACATTTGGTGTATGTTTCTCATTATCGTATGATTTTGTAGTGCCTATATGTAATTCTTGTCTTTGTCACCTGTTTGTGGCTGACAAAGGGTAAAAGCCTAAACGTCTCTTGTTTCACGTGAACCGTTATTTGTAGAACTGATTCAATACCTTTTTATTGGTTTATATACTTATATTAAAATTGCCACACTTCAGCTTTTGAATGTTTACATGTCAATCTTCTGTTTCACCTTGTTTGACAACAACAATTTCCAGAGGTGCATATTTTCATGGCTGGTCAACTATAAAAAAGACTTGGTTGTTTCAATTTTTTCACCACATATTTTGGATAATATTTATTACCTTAATTTCCTTAGCTGCCTTGTCATCAGCATGTTGCAGTAAAGTAGTTCCTAAATCAAAGACATTCTTGTAAACAGCTTCTTGTAATTTGAATTCATGCTTAATAGCCTAGATCAGAGAAATGAAAGCAAATAGGTGTGCAAGACTATTAGATATACATATTCTAATATGTTCAAAATAAAATGCCCATTATACACTCAGTCCCAAAGTGAAAAGATACAAGTTTATATTATTTTAATTGTTTAAATTACAGCTGTATCAGCAGAAATTGTAAATGGTAAAAATTACTTTTAAAAAATGCATAGACACTGAAACATGTCTACAAAATGTATAATAATTATGTCAAATATCAATAGCTTTGGTACAATATGCAAGGAAAATTTGGTTATAACTTTATTTACACATATATTATCCACAATTTTCCTGGTAAGTTAGTGAAAGTCTCAATAATATTTATCAGAACTTTCCATCCAACAAGATGCACTCTATATCAGAATGAACAAATTTAATTTTCAAAATTCTGCATTTCCTGTTCAAATTACCTGAACTTTCTCCATTCTATTCCTGATGACTTGCAAAGATCCAGAGTCCAATCCACAAGTCATGAGGTCGTTCTCTTTGTCCTTTAACCAGTTCTTCAGCTGATGGCTAAGTGTGTTAAACTGTTGCCACTGGCTGGTAAGTTTTTCAATGACAGCCTTCCTTTGACTGGCTCTCCTGGATACACTTTGCCACTGCTCAGATAGTTGATAGAGTTTTCTTTGGAATTCATCTCTGTTTTCCACTTCACCTGCCCTCATCATGTTTTGACTATCACTGACAACAGCATGTAGGATCTGCTCTTGGCTGTACATCTCATTCTCAAATTGCTGCAAGAGATAGGCATAATACTATATTTATATCATGGACATGACAGAACATCTGGACAATTAAACATCACAGTTATTTTATGAATTTAGTTACCCTATATATGAGCTTACTTACTCTACCGTGAGGTGTAGAGGTTTGGAAGAGAGAGCGCCAGACTTTCCCATCGGCTGTCTTCCTCCTGGCCTGGTTCCATTTTAGTCCTCGGTCCTTCAAAGATAGTCTAATGTTGTCCTCCCAGCGGACTCTGGGTCATCCTGGAGGTCTGGATCCCTGGCTCTTAGTTTCCCATGCTTGTCATGGTAGCCAATCTTCTCCCATTCTGTAGACATGGCCAAACCATCTTAGTTGGGACTGTTGTTCTTGGGTCTGCAGGGGGTGGGATTTTAGGCCTTGACGCATCATTTGGTTGCAGACCATGTCTCTTCTTGTTACTTCAATCCCCTTCCTCAGATACCTCATTTCTGAGGTTTGGATCTGGCTTTTGTGGGTTATAGTCATTGCCCATGACTCACATCCATAGGGCAAGACTGGCACATAGGTATTAATCAACTATGTAGATCAAATCCATGACTCACATCCATACGTCAAGACTGGGACATAGGTATTAATCAACTATGTAGATCAAATCCATGACTCACATCCATACGTCAAGACTGGGACATAGGTATTAATCAACTATGTAGATCAAATCCATGACTCACATCCATACGTCAAGACTGGGACATAGGTATTAATCAACTATGTAGATCAAATCCATGACTCACATCCATACATCAAGACTGGGACATAGGTATTAATCAACTATGTAGATCAAATCCATGACTCACATCCATACATCAAGACTGGGACATAGATATTAATCAACTATGTAGATCAAATCCATGACTCACATCCATACGTCAAGACTGGGACATAGGTATTAATCAGCTATGTAGATCAAATCCATGACCTATGACCTTAGTTTCCAAGCAATTTTACTTTCATAAAAGCTATCATTATTTTCCTTTTCACTCCACATGGAATATGGGGTCACCACTGCATCTGGCTCCTTTGCAACAAGCCAGCACAAAGTAGTCACATACTCTTGCAGCAGAGACTATACAAACAATGTACTGCTGAAATGTCAAAACCAGTTCTTATTCTTCTTCCTCGTTTGTCCTTCAGACTTCAACATTAATGACTCTAATAGAGACAGTAGTCAACTCAAGGTTCCTGACATCTCGTTCACCCACACACTTCAACATTAATGACTCTAATAGAGACAGTAGTCAACTCAAGGTTCCTGACATCTCGTTCACCCACACACTTCTACATTAATGACTCTAATAGAGACAGTAGTCAACTCAAGGTTCCTGACATCTCGTTCACCCACACACTTCAACATTAATGACTCTAATAGAGACAGTAGTCAACTCAAGGTTCCTGACATCTCGTTCACCCACACACTTCAACATTAATGACTCTAATAGAGACAGTAGTCAACTCAAGGTTCCTGACATCTCGTTCACCCACACACTTCTACATTAATGACTCTAATAAAGGCAGTAGTCAACTCAAGGTTCCTGACATCTCGTTCACCCACACACTTCAACATTAATGACTCTAATAGAGACAGTAGTCAACTCAAGGTTCCTGACATCTCGTTCACCCACACACTTCTACATTAATGACTCTAATAGAGACAGTAGTCAACTCAAGGTTCCTGACATCTCGTTCACCCACACACTTCAACATTAATGACTCTAATAGAGACAGTAGTCAACTCAAGGTTCCTGACATCTCGTTCACCCACACACTTCAACATTAATGACTCTAATAGAGACAGTAGTCAACTCAAGGTTCCTGACATCTCGTTCACCCACACACTTCAACATTAATGACTCTAATAGAGACAGTAGTCAACTCAAGGTTCCTGACATCTCGTTCACCCACACACTTCAACATTAATGACTCTAATAGAGACAGTAGTCAACTCAAGGTTCCTGACATCTCGTTCACCCACACACTTCTACATTAATGACTCTAATAGAGGCAGTAGTCAACTCAAGGTTCCTGACATCTCGTTCACCCACACACTTCTACATTAATGACTCTAATAGAGACAGTAGTCAACTCAAGGTTCCTGACATCTCGTTCACCCACACACTTCTACATTAATGACTCTAATAGAGACAGTAGTCAACTCAAGGTTCCTGACATCTCGTTCACCCACACACTTCTACATTAATGACTCTAATAGAGACAGTAGTCAACTCAAGGTTCCTGACATCTCGTTCACCCACATACTTCTACATTAATGACTCTAATAGAGACAGTAGTCAACTCAAGGTTCCTGACATCTCGTTCACCCACACACTTCTACATTAATGACTCTAATAGAGACAGTAGTCAACTCAAGGTTCCTGACATCTCGTTCACCCACACACTTCTACATTAATGACTCTAATAGAGACAGTAGTCAACTCAAGGTTCCTGACATCTCGTTCACCCACACACTTCAACATTAATGACTCTAATAGAGACAGTAGTCAACTCAAGGTTCCTGACATCTCGTTCACCCACACACTTCAACATTAATGACTCTAATAGAGACAGTAGTCAACTCAAGGTTCCTGACATCTCGTTCACCCACACACTTCAACATTAATGACTCTAATAGAGACAGTAGTCAACTCAAGGTTCCTGACATCTCGTTCACCCACACACTTCAACATTAATGACTCTAATAGAGACAGTAGTCAACTCAAGGTTCCTGACATCTCGTTCACCCACACACTTCAACATTAATGACTCTAATAGAGACAGTAGTCAACTCAAGGTTCCTGACATCTCGTTCACCCACACACTTCAACATTAATGACTCTAATAGAGACAGTAGTCAACTCAAGGTTCCTGACATCTCGTTCACCCACACACTTCAACATTAATGACTCTAATAGAGACAGTAGTCAACTCAAGGTTCCTGACATCTCGTTCACCCACACACTTCAACATTAATGACTCTAATAGAGACAGTAGTCAACTCAAGGTTCCTGACATCTCGTTCACCCACACACACTTCAACATTAATGACTCTAATAGAGACAGTAGTCAACTCAAGGTTCCTGACATCTCGTTCACCCACACACTTCAACATTAATGACTCTAATAGAGACAGTAGTCAACTCAAGGTTCCTGACATCTCGTTCACCCACACACTTCTACATTAATGACTCTAATAGAGACAGTAGTCAACTCAAGGTTCCTGACATCTCGTTCACCCACACACTTCTACATTAATGACTCTAATAGAGACAGTAGTCAACTCAAGGTTCCTGACATCTCGTTCACCCACACACTTCAACATTAATGACTCTAATAGAGACAGTAGTCAACTCAAGGTTCCTGACATCTCGTTCACCCACACACTTCAACATTAATGACTCTAATAGAGACAGTAGTCAACTCAAGGTTCCTGACATCTCGTTCACCCACACACTTCAACATTAATGACTCTAATAGAGACAGTAGTCAACTCAAGGTTCCTGACATCTCGTTCACCCACACACTTCAACATTAATGACTCTAATAGAGGCAGTAGTCAACTCAAGGTTCCTGACATCTCGTTCACCCACACACTTCAACATTAATGACTCTAATAGAGACAGTAGTCAACTCAAGGTTCCTGACATCTCGTTCACCCACACACTTCAACATTAATGACTCTAATAGAGACAGTAGTCAACTCAAGGTTCCTGACATCTCGTTCACCCACACACTTCAACATTAATGACTCTAATAGAGACAGTAGTCAACTCAAGGTTCCTGACATCTCGTTCACCCACACACTTCAACATTAATGACTCTAATAAAGGCAGTAGTCAACTCAAGGTTCCTGACATCTCGTTCACCCACACACTTCAACATTAATGACTCTAATAGAGACAGTAGTCAACTCAAGGTTCTCGTTCACCCACACACTTCTTAATGACTCTAATACAGTAGTCAACTCAAGGTCTCGTTCACCCACACACTTCAACATTAATGACTCTAATAGAGACAGTAGTCAACTCAAGGTTCCTGACATCTCGTTCACCCACACACTTCTACATTAATGACTCTAATAGAGACAGTAGTCAACTCAAGGTTCCTGACATCTCGTTCACCCACACACTTCAACATTAATGACTCTAATAGAGACAGTAGTCAACTCAAGGTTCCTGACATCTCGTTCACCCACACACTTCAACATTAATGACTCTAATAGAGACAGTAGTCAACTCAAGGTTCCTGACATCTCCAAACAGTTTTTCATGGAGAGAATTAGGTTGTTGCCATATGCTACTCTGTTCACTGCTGTATATTGGGCAGGACTGCAGCAGATGTTTGTCATTGAGCTGATGCCACAGGTGCAGAGATCTGTTATACCAATTTTGTATTTGTGATACAGATGGTACCTCAATCTGTTATGACCAGTGCATAGCCTGAAAATGATGACCTGCTCTCGCTTAGATAGCTGATGATAGGCATCATTTTTTATTTGGCCTTGGTGTTCTCTTTCTCATTTGAACTAAAATGTGGTTTTTATAGTTGTTTTTACCATTTCATAAGTTGTCTCTATATCATTTTGTTGTAGCGCACCTCCTTCCTTAGAAAGTTTGCCTCCTCGTTGCCTGGAATTTTGCAATGGGCTGGTATCAACTTGTATTTTTTCCCCTCAACTTTTACTGGTATCCTAAGTAACCCTACCACAATCAGCAATTTAAGTATAGCAATGAATGACAGTTCCACAAGGTGTGTAAGGTTAATAATGAATGAATGTGCTATTATACAGCATCTAAAAAAAGAACAGGACCACAGTTCTCTTGGCTATGTTATAAAAAGTGACTAATGTGAAGTTTTACATGGGTCTTCCATGGGTCTAAAAAAATATTTTGTCAGTAGAAATATATAAATATTTTGAGGAGTTGGAACACTTTTGTATGTTTTTCCATTAAATCCTGATTCAAAGTACACAAATTTTAATTAACTAACAAGCTTCTGAAACTAAAATAACTAAGTTTTCAGTTTATAAACCTCTATTATAAGAAAAAAGGATGTTGCCAGAAACCAAATCATAAGGGACTGAAACTGATATCTGAAATAATAAACACTATATACCCTAATTGTAAGTCATCAGGGGCTGAACAAGGTATCTTTAGTAATAACATATATATAATAAATAAAATGAATGGAACCAAATAGTTCTTCTACGTAGGTGTACACTGTGTTATTCTTCTTCTTCTTCCGTCCTTAGCCACCGACCGTCAAAGCAGTCAGTGGCCATTACGCCTAGTGGCGTCTTAGGGCAACAGCAGATAGGTTTTCTTTGCCATTGTTTCCCATCACGCCTATTGGCGTCTTTAGGGCAACGGCAAATCAATCCATTTGCTGTTGTTTCCGTAATCGAAGTGACTGGCAAACGGGTGATCAGCCCGTTGGTAACACTGTGTTATGTTTGCTGTTAAATAGCAAAAATATTCTTTACAGTAAATATCGAAACTACAAGTTTAAATTACATGAACAACACATTCCCATTAAAAAAAAAAAAATAATAGCTGGACAAAAATAACTATAGTCCACGCTGACTGCAGACTTTTTCACTGCCTACCTCACACCTGCGGAGCTGATTGGACAAGTCACTTAGGTTTCCCTTTATCTTTTCAGCTAGGTTTTGTTCTGTCCGGGCCAAGAAGGTCATCCAGGTCTCACACTTGGAGGTGAAGTCCTGCTGCTGAAGGAAAATACTCTGGAGTGTCCTTGACCTATCTCTGGTACCTTCATACAGTCTGAGCCATTTGTGGTTGAGTTCTTTCAATCGGGTAGCATCTATCTCAATCAAGGCCAGACGGTACCTGAAATAAAATGTGTTACAAACCTTATAGAAGCCACAATAAGTAAAATTTACAAGTATCACACTTAAAATTGTACTACTAGGAAATCTGAGTACTTAACTCTTACTATCCGGCAAGCCCCGTGAAGTGGCGCGGGTTTAGTACCAATTTTATGGCTCGCCAGTTCAACTGGCGCGCGACGGTAACGATAGCTAAACTAGCGCGTAAAAACGCGGTTTTAGCTCACGTATAGTAAGAGTTAATGGAATAAAGTTGACATAACAAAAGTAAAATCAGCAGACATGACAAAACCCACCCTAGGTCATTAACAGCATCCAGTTTTTCAAAGTTAGCACTGAATAGTAATAACAGTTCTTTGAGCTCATTGAGTCTGGACTGTATTGTTGCCGCTTCTGCAGCCTTTGTTGGGTCATCATGGACCAGGATGTTTTCAGCATAGTTCAAGAATTCCTTGACAACCTGAACAAAGCACAATGAACAAGGATTGGTGCCTACATTTTTTAAAACCTTCATGAAGTGTTAACAATAATCCTGAGATGACAGTAAAGACCAAGCACTAATATATTTCTCACACACAAATTAAGAGGAGTAGCAGTAATAGATTTAAGTCAAGATCGAAAAAAAGTGAAAATTGAGATTAGCCTATAATTTAAGATATTTCAAATCTAAATATGTCAAACTCAATTGTCAGAATACATTATAAATAGATATAGTTTGACTTTGAAAATTATATTTTCTTATGAGATCATGGTTTTCTCATATTAATTTCTCAGAACCTTATTTTGTGCAACTGATTTTCTTGTAACCTGCTTATTTACTTAACAATCAACATAATAATAATAATAATAAATTCTTTAAGCGCCAAACACGGCGCATAAGGCAGAAACCAGTGCTCTCCAGGTTGTTCGTTGTGACGCCACTCCTCTTAGCTCTTGCACATTATTTAGGCCCAACGTTCTTCCTTCTCTTATTATTGTTCTTCTGAGTGTTTTCTTTTGGTCTTCCTTTTTTCCGCTTACCCTCAGGAACCCAAGTGAGCGCCTGTAGTGGTATTCTGTTGTTTTGCATTCGTAGGACATGACCGATATATGACCATCGTCTTTTCCTTATATAGTCGGAGACATATTTCTGCCTAGAGTCTTCTCTTATTTGTCGATTAGTCTTGAATTCTTTCCAACTGATGTTCATGAGTTTTCTAAGACATTTGTTCTCGAATGTATTCAGCTTGTTCTCCAATGATTTTGTTATTTTCCAACTCTCACAGCCGTATGTTAACACTGAGATAACATTTGAATTAAACAGACGAAGCTTGGTATGTATATTCAATGATCGTAATTTCCAAATGTTAGATAATCTATTGAAGGCGCTAGCTGCCAAAGCAATTCTAGTATGGATTTCTCTTGTTGTGTCACCATCCTGAGTCATTTTACTGCCTAAATAATTGAAACTTTCAACTTTCTGTAGTTTTTCCCCGTTCAAGATGATATCAAAGGTCTCGTTAGAAAAGTTCATAGCTTTAGTTTTAGAGGCATTTATTTGGAGACCAATTTTAACCGAGAGATGACACAAATTATTTATTGCTTCTTGGGATTGTCTTGGTGTTGAACTTAAGAATGCTACATCATCTGCGAAATCCAGGTCCCCCAGGAATTTTCCATTTGTCCATTTTATACCCAATTGTTCATTGTGGGTATAGTTTCTCATAACCCAATCAATAGCTATTCCAAAAAGTAGTGGTGACATAATACAGCCTTGTTTCACCCCTGTTTCTACTGTAAACCATTCTGTATTCCCTTTATTTGTTCTAACACAACATCTTGCATTGTCATATAGCGCTTTGATTATATTCACATATTTTGTTGGAAAACCATAGATTGTAAGTATCTTCCACAATGATGGGCGGTGTAGACTATCAAAGGCTTTTTGAAAATCGACGAAGGTGATAATAAGTGGCGATTGCCTTTCCACTGATTCTTCTATAATTGTTCTTAGTGTGAATATTTGATCAATACATGATCGTTTCGGCCTGAAACCCGCTTGTTCTTCTCTGATCTTTTCGTCAGCATGCAATTTAAGTCTTTCTAACATCATGCAACATAATAATTTTCCAGGTACTGATAATAGAGATATACCACGCCAGTTATTACAGTCTGATAGATCACCTTTCTTCGGTAACTTTACAATAATACTGTCTTTCCATTGTTGTGGTGGTTGTTCTTCTCTCCATACTTCATTTATAATATCTAAAATTCTCAAGAGGTTGTTGTCATTAACTGCTTTAATCATTTCCCCTGAAATTTCGTCAACTCCAGCAGCTTTAAAATTTTTTTAATCTTTTAACGGCTTGTTTGATCTCGTCCAGCGTGAATTCATCGCAAGTTATTGGCAAGGTGGTTGTGGATGTTTCATTATTAAAATCAGGTGTTACTGTTGGTGGTGGTCTGTTTAGCACCTCCATGAAGTGCTCAGCCCATCTCTTCATTTGTTCTTTTTCTGTTGGTATTGAATTCCCTAATTTACCTTTAACAGGTGTTTCCATAGCAGTAGGCTGGTGACATAGTTGTTTTGTAATTTGATAAAGGCACCTACTATTACCAGTTCTTGCAGCATTTTCAGCTTCTACGGCCAGTTCATTGATGAAATGTCTTTTATCTCTTCGAGTTTTTGTCTTCACTTCTTTATTTAACAAGTTATAAGTTAGTTTGCAAGATTCAACTGCATTATGTGTACTTGCTGCTAGTAGTTTAAGTTTTGCTGTTTTCCTTTCTTGTATTTTATCCCAAGTATCTTCTCTCATCCATTTTTTCTTTTTATGTACTAGGTATCCGGTGGTCGCTACAGCTGCTTCTGTCATTGCTGTTCTCAGTTGTTCCCATTTAGTATCGATTGTCTTGGTGGTGATATCGTTGTCAATTTTGCCTAAAGCATCGAAATAGTTGTTCATTTTGACATTATATTCCTTCTTTATATCATTTGATTGCAGTCTGTGTACATCTATTCTTCTATTTTTATTCGGTTGGTATAACTTCTTCAGTTTAATTCTCATTTTAGCTATGCAGAGGTTATGATCGCTTCCGATCTCTGCACCTCTGTATGCTCTGACGTCTTGAACTGATGAGCGAAATTTAGCGCTTATGCAGAAGTGATCTATCTGGTTCTTAGTTCTGCCATCAGGTGAATTCCATGTTATCTTGTGGATATTCTTATGTGGAAAGATGGTGTCTGCCACAACGAGGTTTGATATTTCACAAAGTTCTAGAAGTCTTTCGCCATTTTGATTCAAACAGCCTATGCCATGAGTACCGAGATATCTTTGTACTCCATCGTTGTTGTCACCTACTTTGGCGTTAAAATCACCCATGACTGCTATTATGTCATGCTTGGGTATTGTGTTGATGGTACTTAGAAGTGCTTCATAGAAGTCATCTTTTGTGGTATCAAGAGCGTCGTTAGTTGGTGCATAACATTGTACAATTGAGAGCTTGAAAAATCGTGTCTGAAATCTAGCTAATATTAGCCTCTCATTGATAGGTACCCAGCTGATAAGCGATGCTGCTGCTTTCTGTGTCATTAGGATGGCTACTCCCTCTGTGTGACGATTATCATTACTACCAGAGTATATAATTTGCTTTTTTTCTTCTGAAATATATTTTATGCCCTTCCCCGTCCATCTACACTCGCTGACACCCAATAAGTCCAACTTATAATTATCCATTTCTTTAATTACTTCTTCCAATTTTCCGTCTTGATACATAGTTCTTACATTCCAGTATCCAATTTTAGAAATCTCCTTAGCCCCCAAGATATTAGAGTGAGTCATGTTTACTGTCGAGCCTGGTTCTGTTTCGGTAACAATAGCTTGTTTTACGATAGTGAATTGTTAACTCACTGATCAACCCTCCGATCCAACCGACCGATTCGAGGGTTTCGAGGTCAGTTATAGGAAAATCAACATAAGATGTGGCATAAAAACTTTGCAATGAATGTCAACAGATTTCTTAAATCTCATCAAAATGTTGTGAAACCTTGCAAAACCTGTAACTATGTTAAGATACTAAATTTAAAGTCATGTGGTTTGGGATCTACTGAAGTTATCAAAAATCTATTGCAAAAAAATGTTTTACAATATAATTATGAGCTTCCCATTCCAATTTGGTGCTCATAGATTAGAAAATTAAAATAAAACCTTAACTCTTTGACTCCAGACCAATGCTCTGAGCATTGCAAAATTCAACGTGCCATGCCAGCGTAACGGCCAGAGCGTTGTTTTTAGTTTATCACGAATAAACCAAAAAAATCGTCCGTTTAATGCAGTTCATATTTTAAAACTCGTAGAATGACTTCCGCTACTATTTAAACAACTAATTTGACTGTAGTTTAGCAGCACATGTGCATGTTTTGATGTTATTATCACAATTTGTGTGATGATTCGCGTGTTTGCATTATTATTGCTAGAGAAATATATCACGCTATATATTTACATTTTCTAAGTCTCCTAAGCAAATAATTGTGTCAAACTACTTTGAAACATTGCTGACATTGATGATGATTGTTTGGTGGTCACAGTTTGTTGTCAAAATACGGAATCGGTGCAGAAAAGCTAGACACATTAGATTTAGTTGATGAGTGGGCACAGTCATATTCTGGTTGATCAAAAAGCAACAAAACCTACCATAACATCTAATCACTAGTTCTTGGTAGAAGATGAAGCTAGGGATACTATTAAAACATTAAACAAGTGTAAAAAAGTTTTTATATTACGTTATTCTTCTTTATTTGTTTGAAAATTACGTAATACACGATTGCATAATTTATTTTTTTCTTACAAGGGACCACAGTAAAAACTGGTGTGAATAACACTAAATGTAATAATTGTGGCCATAAGCAACGTTTTTTTTACTTTGTATATGGATTAACTTGATGTTTGAAGACTAAAAAGAAAGTTTTATTGTCTACAACAGTAATTTGTCTTTGGTAAGATCGTATTCTACAGGTAACTTTTTAGTATTTTTCAATTTTACATGCCAAATGTTTTAAGTATACCGAACACACTTGTGTTAATATTAACAAATACGTTATGTATTACAATTCTCTATCCATTTCCCTACAGTTCGGTATATAATAAGTACATGTTCACAGAAAAAGATTAACATAAAATTTACACTAAAAGACTTCACCGTTTAGAATTCTTCAAAAAATAATTATGGCACAGGGAATAAAATAATTATGGAGTCAAAGAGTTAATGAATTGAAAATTAGCATAAAATTCAATAAGGCCAGCTTGCCATTGCATGTAATGAACTGTACTATCAAGCAATTGTTCATGCATAACTATTCTTGCATGCAGTTGAAGCCTGTGCATTTTATTTGAAATTCTGCAATTATTTATGAGATTTTGCATTTCATCGTGTTTCCTGCCATTAAAAATATGAAACATTAAGTGGAAAATAATATTTGAGATCTTTATTTTTTTTAAATTTTTAATATATGTCTTGAGATTCTTCTAAACTACATACATTAATAACATGTCCTTAAAAAAACATATTCAGTCTTTATTGCTTAATTTCCTTGCATATTACTTTGTTTCTTTATATAATAAATTTCACTTACTTCAAAGGCTTTATAGAACTTTTGAAGCATAGAAAGGTCACTAGAAATTGTGGCTGAAAACTGGGACAAGATCTGTCTGAGGGCCAGCATTTTCTGCTCAATGGCTGACTGACGAGACATCATAACTGCAATGGCTGATGGATTCATATTTTTCATCAGTTTGTCACTAATTCTGTACAGGTCTGAAACTTGAGTTTGAAAACCATCCAGCTCCTGCTGAAGTTGCTAAGAGCAAAAAAGAAAAATACAGGTTGCAATAAATAACTGGAGACAAGCATTCTAAATATTTTAAATCTAGCATTTATTTGAAACTGTCATGAGTTTATGATCACTGCTGAATGACTATCTAAGCATTGTGGGATATAAAATAACAGAAGGCTTCCAACCGCCACTGACGTAATTACTCCTTCATTCTTTATAATTTGTATATTACTATTGTTTTTATCACAATCATTTTACTTTAATGCTCCTTAGAAGCATAGTGTCACCACAGTAAGATGGCTCACGTGCAGAATTCTTAAGATACAGCAATGATGGTTTTTCTGCCTTTTCATTTTTTTTAGTTTATAAATCTAGTGCATTTCTTTTTAATTTGGAATTGTTGTGTTATAATGTAATGAAGCTTAAAAATATTGAGTTTTCAGGACTTTCATGGGATGATTTGTGACCTCAATTCTTTTAACTCAATTTCAAAACAAAACAGTAAGCTTACTAATAGCCTCCTCCAGTCATTACTGACTATGGGGATTTGTTGTTGTTGTTGTTTAACTAGGGCTGCTGAGCTTCTCACTCTTTTGCAGCCAATACCAAGTTGAAGACTCCTAGGTATTATCTACACCAGGGGTTCCCAACCTGGGGTGCGAGATGGAATTTCAGGGGGTGCGACAAAGAAGCCTAAGGTCAAGAGTCTCACACTTAACCAACTGAGCTATCAATGTGATATTACTTTTGTAGGGGGTGCAAACATTAATCAAACATTTTCTAGGGGTGCAGGGCATAGAAAATGTTGGGAACCCCTTATCTACACTGCCATTCTGAAATATGCTGAGTTGAAGTCATGAGCTCCTGTTTCTCCAGCTTGGCTGGCATTTAAAGGACTGTCACATCTGGTCCCAAGCTAGGAGTAAGAGGTGTATGGCATACTGTTCATTCCCTGCCATCCAAGGGGGGCTCTCCAATTATGCAGAGCTAAAATACTGTGCTCTGGTTCTGGGCTCTCCCAAGGAATTGTCCCATCCAGTACAGAGCCACTTCTCAGCTCCCCCTGCCTGTCACTGGGTCCATAGTGAGATCCTCCTGCATGCAGTCAACCAGGTCAAAGCCAAAGAATTACGTCAGGGGCTCAAGTGACTTCTCCAAGCTTAGTGCGCAATGCTGGATTCTCAACAAGTTTCACCACAGGGGGAATCCCTGGAAGTGTGTGGATGATTTCAAGAGTCAATGAGGCTGTAATTAGCCTCACAGAGGTTCACTTCCATATATATATATATATATATATATATATATATATATATATATATATATATATATATATATATATTGTAGCATTGTGCATAGCTGGTGGTCATACAAGGATGACTCCAAATATGCCTCCATACATTGACTATGGGGATGATGCGCCCTGTAGTTGATAACCTTCAGCTGCATTTTACCAGGTGTTCCTTTCAATGATTTATTTTTCTCTTCTGCTTGTTGTAAGAGCCTCTCTTTGCCCAATATGAGGTGACACCATAGGTAGCATCTCCACTTGTTGCAATCAGCAGCTTGATCCTTCTAGGATGCTGATTTATGTCCACAGCCTTGATGTCTCTCATGAACACATCTTTGAACCTCAGTTGTGGTCGCCCTGTTGTTCATTTGCCATCGTCTATAGAAAGTATCTTTGTGGATGTGACCATCTTCCATGTGACAAACATGGCCAAGCCAGCACAATCTTACTGATTATAAATTTGTCAGCAGTAATGCAATGTGGGATTGCAGCAATGGAACCCTCACTGTTAGCAGGGTAATGCTTGTTTATAAAATATATACGCAAATGAAACTTGAAGGAATAATACATACTTTGCACTTTATCAGAGACTCTGGCCTTAGTGAGTCAATGTTCATGTTGGTGAGATCTCTACACACAGTTTCCTTAGTGTCCAGCCAGTGTTGTATTTTGTTGTATTGGTTATCAAACTGCTGCCACTCATCAAGATAGTTCTCAAATTCACTGCCCCTGGCTGTTAAATCTGTGGTGAGTTGTTTCCACTTGGTCTGGATGTCTGACACAGTTTTTTGAATGTCAACCTGGACAGGAGGCTCACAGACCTGCCTTAACTGATTTGCTAAGGCTGAGAAGGATTCCAGATGGCCATAGTTTTTATTTAAATCAGCACACAGATTCTGTAGAAAAGAAAAAATTCAAATAAATAAGATGAATCATGGGCAAACGAAAGAAAATAAAATGCAAGATGTACCATTTGTAATGGCCACACTTGAATGCAAACAAAAGTACAATTGCAGAAACTCCTTACTCATGAGATGTGTTCTATGTGGAAATTGATGTATATCACAGGAAGGGATAAGATCAGCGATAGGAGCTACACTTGATATACAGTGAATACAATGGTTCAAACACTCAGCAGGATCTAAACACAAACAGCATCCTGTGTAATCTATGCTAGAACAATATGATTTCAGCCATAGCTCAAGCTCCCCAAGTAGTTCCCAGGGGTCTCTGAGGAGACAGAAAGACAAGGACTACTGCTCTATACAAAGTTATATATGGGGCTGGCAACATCATCATGTGAAACAATTTGCTACGGAAACCACTGCTGCACAAGTACTTGAATGCCTTGGTGTTGTTGTTATTTAACTAATACTGCTGAGCTTCTCGCTCTTTAGCAGCCAATACCAAGTTGAAGACTCCTTGTTATTATCTACACTGTAGATCTAGGCTTTTCCTGTGGCTTTTCTGACATTCCGAAATGCGTTGAGCTGAAGTAATGAGCTCCAGTTTCTCCAGCTTGGCTTGCATTTAAAGGGTCGTCACATCTGGTCCCAAGACAGGAGTAAGAAGCGCATGGCATACTGTGTGTTTTCCACCATCCAAGGGGGCTCTCCAACAATGTAGAGCTAAAATACTGTACTCTGGTTCTGGGCTCTCCCAAAGAATTGTCACGTCCTGCACAGAGCCACTTCTCAGCTTCCCATGCCTATCACTGGGTCCACAGTGAGATCCTTCTGCATGCAGTCAACCAGGTCAATGCCAAAGAACTATGCCTGAGGCTCAAGTGACTTCTCTAAGCTTAGAGTGCAATGCTGGGTTCTCAACAAGTTTCACAACAGGGGGAACCCCTGGAAGTGTGTGGATGATTTCAAGAGTCAATGAGGATGTAATTAGCCTCACAGACACAGGTTCATTTCTATGTACGTATATTGTAGCATTGTGCATAGCTGGTGGTCATATAAGGATGACTCCAGATATGCCTCCATGCATATGCTATGGTGTAAGCTTCCTGCAAAGCAGCCATCTGCATTGGTGTTTCCATGCTCCACAGGCAGCAAAAAAAGGTACATGATGACAATAACGGTGAATAGTTCAAATACAGGCAACAGACCTGGCTTAACCATCTACCCCTTCTACTCCTGCTTCCTGTTTTGCTTCTTGAAATAAGGGGCCCCTTTTGCTCTTGGCTATGAAGGAGAAGCCTGTGCTAAAGCATTTTGTTATGCTTCTGTAGTGGTTATTTTTGAAGCAATTTGTAACAAAACTAAATCACCATCTACAAAGTATCATATTACCAACCTTCAGTTTCACCACCTCGGATCTCAGAGTAGCACTGTCTCCTCTAATCAGCGTATAGTGGTTGAGAGCATACTCTGCTTGTGTCAGTAACTGGTTTAGATCAGCCCGATCACTGTTGTACTGTGCCCACTGACCTAGCTTGTCTGTCAAAAAATGAACACCATTCAACAGCGGTTAATTTTCGTATAAATTACAAATTGTTGTCAATCATCCATTCATCCAAAAATATTAAATGCATCATAAACAAAACATTATATGTTTAAAAATCTTTGAAAATTAAAAAAAAACTTAAAGAAATCCTGCATGTGTTTTTTTTACTTTAAAATATCACATTATTAGAAAACTACCTAAAAGCCACTATCACAAGCCTACAACAGCATAAGACCTAGCTTCAGGGTAAGGTAAATTTTGACAGGAAAACAGGCAGATGGGTTTATAAAATCCTGAAGAAACAATAACTGACACTAGCCAGAGTCACAGCTTGTGCAAGAATAGAAACCTATCATCATCAGTTGTCATTTCCACAATAAAGGTCGGCTACAATGGATCTCCAACGTCTTCTGTTTCTTGTCTTGATGGTGCACTCTGATAGACTCTTTCCTATCCATCTCTTGATGTTGTCTTCCCACTTATATTACTGTCTTCCTCTTGCATGTTTACCTTCAACTCCTCCTTCTATTATCGTCTTCTACAAGGTGTTGTCTTTTTAACATGGCCAAAATATTTTAGCTGTCAAATTTTGATCTCCTTCTTTAATTCTCTTTTTTTATTCATAGGTTTTCTTGTACTTCTGCATATTTTTTCTTCTCTTTTGATGAATCTGGCATGGAAACTACATCCTGCCAAAATAGTACAAATGGAAGCAAAAACTAAGTCAAACTAGACACTAATATAATAATATTGATATATATATATAACACAGAGTTCAGCCTTGAGGTCAGTGAATCTTTTGTAAAATGGAGGAGTCATGTGATCAGAGGTAGTATAATATTCAATACTCTTCAGCTCCCCAATGAGCACAGGCCTTCAACAAATTCATGTCCTGTGCCATCCATTCTAGGTCTTTCCATGTTTCTTTATCCCTCTCACTTCCTAAGAGAAAAAAGGCAGCCCAGACTCTTTTTGGCTTTCTCTGGACCAATCCCTTAACCTCCTTGATAGAGGACCTTCTTTCATCCTGGTTTGGTCAAAGTGAATTATCTGAATTACTTGTTTTGGGCCACTTGTTCATTTAAATTTTTTGTGGCTTCGGGTTTCTGTAGGATGGGGTAGCTGGCTCCATACACAATCCTCTTTATTGACCTTTTATGATATGCTTGGCAAGTTACAGTTTTTCTATTCTTTGCTCCCCTTTTGGGCTGGGTTAACAAACAGGTGAGTGGTTTGACATTTAAACATCAGAGACATGTACAACAAACTAATTTTAGTGAACAAGCATGCCAGTACAGAACTGCATGCTTCTTTCTTCAAATATTAAAAATGCACTCACTTGTGAGCAAGTTCTGAAGCTGTCTAACTTGCTCATCTAACCTTCTCCAGTTCTGGTCAAGAGAGGATAAACTATTCCTGATTGACAGTTGACTGGCTGGTGAATCATGACTAACTTCAATGAGGCTATTGCCCAAGGTCTTGACTGATACAATATCAGTCTGTCTGGCCTGAAGTTCCTGTTGTAATGCCTGTAACATGATGAGATTTGAAATTTGTAGTTTAATGAAGCAGTTTGTATACACAATAGCTGCTGGACACAGAAAGATGGCTCTTATTTTTATTTGACACCAAGGCAAATGAGCTATTATTTACATGTGGTCACAGCCTGTTGCAAGTTTATTTAAACAAACTCCAAGAATTTATAAAACAGATAATATAGCTTACAAGAGATTGGCACTACAACAGCATTGAAAGTTAGCAGAATTTAAAAATTACTAAATTTCTGTATCAGTAATATCTTGTTCAAACAATTCAAATACATGCATGTACTCATACTATGGATCTCTAAGTAAGAAAAATATGTTAAAGAATAATACAATGGCTAACAAACTGATGCAATATTCTGGCATTAATGTATCTAAATGAAAACATAGTGACAGCTAATAATATTCATATATTTATCATTGATAATAGTGTCAAATAGTCACTATTTAGAAAATAGGTAGAGGATGATATAGAAATTTGAGAAGTGAATTTGATGGCAGGATTGAAATAAATCGACGGAGGTCAACCTCAGACATGTCTGTAATGCCAATCCCATCATCAATATAGCGGCAGTAAAACTCGGGTCCATCGTAACTTTGAAAGACCAAATACTCAAAGTGGCCCATAAACAGGCAAGCATAACTAGGGCCCATTTTAGTACCCATAGCTATGCCATTGAATAGAGACCATATTTAAAATGTGCACAGTTTATTTAACAATTTCAAATATTTCTTACTTTGCAATCTTTCAATGTCTGCTTCACGCTAGCTTCGTTACCAATCAGCTTGTAGCGATTCATTTTATCTTCCTGTTCATAAAACCAGGCCTGGAGCCTCTCCAAAGATCTGTCATACTCCTCCCACTTACCGTGTACACCCTGAATACAAAATAAATAAAAAGTGATCTTTTATTAAAACATTATTAAAAATCTGGATGTCACTAGTCAAGAACTTGTTTACTTTAGCTGCTGATACTCAGTATACCTGCGACAATGAACCATGTTACAGGACAGTGGGCACTGAACTTGGAAAACCTGTGATTACTTCTCAGTTTTTGCCAGTGACACTCACAGAAAGCAGTTCAGATTTGTCTATCCTAGTGGACATATGAGTTGTTTGCAACCATGTCAGAATAAACTAGCACTTCATTCTCCTACTGGATTATTTGATCTGAGTTGATCCTAATGCAGCATAATGTCCACACTTCTGAAAAGTCCAGGATTCCAATTTCTAAACATGTGACATGCATGTAGTTTGTATATGAACATCTCTCACTCTCTCTCTCTTTATATATATATATATATATATATATATATATATATATATATATATATATATATATATATATATATATATATATATATATATATATATATATATATATATATATATATATATATATATATATATATTTCGGGCAGATAGGGCTCGTGATCCTTGGTTGGTAGCTTATCTAAGAGAAGGAACTCTGAATTCAAACCACCGCTGCCTTGCGGGAATATCCATTTGTGGAATTGGCTTCGGGAGTAAACCCTGAGGATAAATCCGGAGTCGGAGTCCCTAAGGCAGTCTAATGTCGATTCGACATTATTCTGGCAACTCCTGCGACATGGCTGGTACCAAACTGTATCGGCTACTGCCGTTCCTTTGGATCTACCGGCTGTGTGGAGAGGGGGAACATGCTGCATGGGCAACAGCTTGATCTCCATATAACTGTGCCCAAGCTCGCGCCCTGGAGAGGACACTCCAGCTTCACCCTATAGGTGTCGGCAAAACACGGGAAGTAGCAGTTACCGGTTATAAGCATTTTGCCCAATTGGCGTAGGGCATGGCGCCAGGGGCTACTTCCGACAGTGGGAGAGGTTCTAGGATCTCACTGGACAGCTACCGCCCGCTTCAAGCTGGGCAGCCCCCAGTCAATAAGGTGTTGTCCCGCCACTGTCTGCTTTCCCCATTGGGTGCATGGGGATTAGGGTCAAACCCGAACTGTGGACAGAAAATTTTGCACCAAGCAATTATCGAAAAAAATAGAAATAAGCAAACTCTCAGATTGGGATGCTGGAACGTCCGGACTATGTTGACTGGACTATCCGAAAACCTACAGGATGTAAACGATGTAAGGAAGACAGCCATAATTAATGATGAGCTTAAACGACTTCAGGTGGATATAGCTGCACTTCAGGAAACGCGCCTGGCGGGCTCTGGAATGGTGAGCGAAAAGGACTACACATTTTATTGGCAAGGGAAAGATCTTGATAAAGCTAGAGAACACGGAGTAGGTTTTGCGGTCAAAAAAATCGCTAACTAACATGGTTGAACCAGGCGAGAATGGATCAGAACGCCTGTTAATGCTCCGCCTGCAAACTAGCACAAGTCCCATCACCCTTGTCAGTGTGTATGCTCCTACTCTGTACTCTGCCTCAGAAGCTAAAGATGAGTTCTACGAGAATCTAGCAGCAGTAATCAAAAGCATACCTAGGCAAGAACAGCTTGTTCTCCTTGGTGACTTTAACGCTAGAGTGGGTGCCGATAATGTTTCATGGCCTTCATGTCTGGGCAGGTTTGGTATTGGCAAGATGAATGAAAATGGACAACGGCTCTTAGAGTTGTGCGTCCACCATGACCTCTGCGTGACCAACACCTACTTTCAGACAAAACCCCAGCATAAGGTGTCATGGAGACACCCACGATCCAAGCACTGGCACCAACTTGACCTGATTCTCGTCAGAAGGCCACTCCTCAGGTCTGTGCTCTCCACGCACTCGTACCATAGTGCAGACTGTGACACAGATCACTCCTTGGTTTGCTGCAAAATCAGAGCACAACCAAGAAAACTCTATCGTTTCAGACATGAAGGGAAACCACGCATTGATACCAGCAAGATGTCAGACCCTTTCATGATCGCTCAATTCACTGCGACCTTCAAGAAAGTGCTCAGTAGCCCTCAGCATGGTGATACTATTACAGAGAACTGGGAGCATCTACGGAACACCATTCAAAGTACTGCACTTGCCACCTTTGGTAAGAAAACAGCAAAGTTAAATGACTGGTTTGACGCTTCATCAGATGTGATGGCACCTGTTATTGAAGCTAAGCGAAGTGCTATGAATGAATACAAACGTTCACCGAGTGCCAGAACCCTACAGATCCTGAGGGCTACGAGAAGCAAAGTTCAACAAACTGCTCGACGCTGTGCAAATGACTATTGGCTCCAGCTCAGTGAGAGCATCCAGATCGCAGCGCAAACAGGCAACATTAGACAAATGTATGACGGTATAAAGAAAGCACTTGGCCCCCATAAAAGTAAGACGGCACCGCTAAAAACCATCAGCGGAGAGAAGCTAACCGATAAGGGTAAGCAGATGGAGAGGTGGGTCGAGCACTACTCTGAGCTTTACGCTAGAGACAATACCGTTACGCCTGCAGCCCTTGATGCTGTCAATAGTCTGCCAACTATGGAGGAGCTGGATGCCGAACCAACATTAGAGGAACTCAGTAAGGCCATTGATAGCTTGGCCTCTGGCAAAGCACCAGGCAGTGATGGGATTCCTCCTGATTTAATCAAATGCTGTAAGAGCACGCTATTACATCCCCTGCATAGGATGCTGTGCCAGTGCTGGGAAGAGACAACTATTCCTCAAGACATGCGAGATGCCAAGATTGTAACACTGTATAAAAATAAAGGAGACAGAAGTGATTGCAATAACTACAGAGGCATCTCTCTTCTTAGTATTGTTGGTAAGGTTTTTGCCAAAGTCATCTTAATGCGACTACACAAGTTAGCTGAGCGCATATATCCAGAGTCACAGTGTGGATTCCGAGCTGGCAGATCAACAACAGACATGATCTTCTCTCTCCGCCAGCTTCAGGAAAAATCAAGAGAGCAGAAAAGACCATTATATATCGCCTTTATAGACCTCACAAAAGCATTCAACCTGGTTAGTAGGGATGGACTCTTTAAAATCCTCCTGAAAATAGGCTGCCCTTCTAAAATGCTGGAAATGATAAAGTCATTCCATGACGACATGAAGGGAACAGTCCAATATGCTGGAAGCACGTCACAGCCCTTTGATATACGAAGTGGCGTTAAACAAGGCTGTGTTCTGGCTCCGACCCTCTTCGGAATCTTCTTTGCCTTACTCTTGAAACATGCATTCATAGATGCAACTGAAGGAATATGCCTTCACACTAGGTCAGATGGCCGTCTGTTTAATCTTTCAAGGCTGAAGGCAAAAACAAAAATCAGAAGGGTCACTATAAGAGACTTGTTGTTCGCTGATGATGCTGCAGTCGTCACTCAAAGCCAACAGGAGCTTCAGAGCTTGATGAATCGCTTCACTAAAGCATGCAAGGACTTTGGTCTCACAATAAGTCTAAAGAAAACGAATGTGCTGAGTCAGGATGTGGGTGCTGCACCAGTTATCACTATCGATAACTATGAATTGGCAGTGGTGCACCACTTCACATACCTAGGGTCTACCATCAATGACAAACTCTCACTGGATACAGAAATCAACAGCCGCATTGGCAAAGCTGCAGCTACCTTTGCCCGCCTCACATCGCGTGTTTGGGGAAACTCTAAACTCACAATGAAGACCAAAGCTGCGGTATATAATGCCTGCGTCACCAGCACATTCCTATATGGCAGCGAGACCTGGACGACCTATGCTAAGCAAGAAAGAAGGCTCAATACCTTCCATTTGCGGTGTCTATGCCGCATCCTCGGCATCTCGTGGAAAGATAAAGTGACAAATGTCGAGGTGTTGTCACGTGCTGGCCTTCAAAGTATGTATACGCTGCTTAGACAGCGCAGACTTCGCTGGCTTGGCCATGTTCGCCGCATGGAAGATGGTCGCATCCCAAAAGATATCTTCTACGGACAATTAGCAGATGGCAAGAGAACAGTTGGGCGACCACAGCTGAGGTTCAAAGATGTGTGCAAGAGAGATATGAGGGCACTGGACATGGATCCAGCAACATGGAAGGATGAAGCTGCCGATCGCACTAAGTGGCGATGCTATTTACGGCACCACCTCAGATTGGGCGAAGAGAGGCTCACACAAGAAGCAGAGGTGAGGAGAAAACGTCGAAAGGAGCACCAGGAAAATAAGCAGCTGAGGGCTGCCACCTCAGGGGCGCATTCCCATAGTCAGTTATGACTGAAGGGGCTATTATTATTATTATTATTTTTTATATATATATATATATATATATATATATATATATATATATATATATATATATATATATATATATATATATATATATATATATATATATATATATATATATGTATATATAACACAGATCTTGCAGCTCTCATACTAAAAACAGAGTTTAAGTGTCAAGTCCATAATCAACTAATTCCTTCTACAACGGACACATCAAGAAAGGACATACCTCTAGTTCATTCAGTCTGTTATTTACTTCATTCACGACTCTCTTCCACTGTTTGTTGAGCTTTTCAAGTTTTTCTGCAAACTCAAGCTTCTCACGTGGAACATCCACATCTCCAGGCTGTGGGGCTAATACTTGTTGGTTCACAAAGTCTAATGACATCTGCCTGCTAGCCAGCTCAGTTTTGTAGCCCTTTAAAAAAATAAAGGATAAAGTATGATACAATCTCACAGCTCTTTCAATAATTTTAACAATAAAAAGAAAATATTATGGCCGACGACCGAAGCACTTGAACATTCAAATATATGAAATAATCATTTTTATTGATTAGAACAAATGTGATCTCTTCACACATCTTGACAACTTTCAACATTCAGACAAGCAAATACGTGATGATTCTTGTCTTATCATCAGCAGACATAGGTATTTTACTTTCAACTGAAAATATTATCTGTTCAAAATCTGTTGTACAAATTTTAACTGAATATACATTTTTAACGATACAAGACATATAAACTTTGAGTGCAAAAGAATGTAGCCTAAACACATAAATTATAAAGCAAGTCAGTTGCAGTACCACAAACTGCCACCATGATCACTTCGAAAACAAAATTATTTGTTAAGTTCTATCCTGTCCATTCTCAAATCACACCTTTCACTCCCTCCACTCCACACGATCTCACCCTCCCGACCATCAAGAATTTCATTAGTCCTCTCTGTTCCTTGACACTTAAAAATCACTATCATCACTATAAAATTTGAACCAACTCATTTACCATAATGGAACAATAAAACATACCTTGTATTTCTTCACTATGAACTCAATGTCTGCCAAAGTTTTGGTTTTCCTACTAGCGTCTTTCTCAATTGATCTGCCAATCTCCTCTGTCCAAGCTGTGAGTTCATTCAGTGTCTGACGAGATGGCATGAGCTCCATCTGAACTTGATGGAGGTACTCTTGTGTCTCAACTATGCCTTTCTCAAGCTGTGTCCATTCTTCCTCATAGTCTCTCAGTCTGTTTGCAAGACCCCTTGTGTCATAATGTTTATTTTGCATCAGCTGGTTGCCAACAACAATTACCCTATTCTTAAGGGGCAGTTGGTTCTCCACTTCTTTTCGGAATTCCTGGAAAAGAAAACAGTCAGAAATATCAAACACTTATTTCTCCACACAAAAAAAAACAGATCCAGACTTCTTGCATTTGTCATATAAATACAAACGCTTGAAGCATTTCAGTCAATAAAAGAAAAAGTCTTACTTAAGTTATCACTATCACTCACATGACAATGTTAACAGCCAGTTTTGAATGTTTCTCTGGCACACAACCTTAAACTTACCAAAACCTTCTCTATCTGGGTTCTTACAGCTGCTATGTTCTGAAGACCTGAGGGAGAGAGATGCTTGAAGCTGGCTAGTTTCATCTTTGCAGTGATCAACCATGATGAAAGCACAGCAACTTCTGCCTCAAACACAGACAACTGGTCACCAAGACTTTCAGTTCTGGTAAAACAAAAATGTTGACTTTCTATTACTGAAGATTTAAAATAAATGCAATTTAATTTCTGGCAGTTGAATTAGCACTACTCTTCTTGTATATATTTTTAACTTATGTTTGTTCAAACATGTGATAGTAGCATTCATTTTCATAAGCTATACTTCCTAATTTCAGGTGTATCTCAAAAATGTCATGTGTCTCCCATATGACCCTTCAACTCCCTATAACACAAAAGCCTTCCTATTGTGTGCCACTCTTTTAAGGTTTTTCCATATCTTTTTTTAAATCACTTTTTTTATTCTTCCATTTCTTCCCAAATGTGTTTTTAGTCTATCTCTGCTTCTCTTATTCCAGAACATGGATTTATCCAAGTATTATCCATTATCTTTGGTGTTTGCAAATATCACAAATATTTATATGGATTGACATGATCAATTAACCTGCAATAAGATCACAAGCCTCTCTTTGCTATGTTTTCAAAGGATCACAAACTACATGTTTTATCAAGTGCTGGGTGATTGTGCTGATGTCTAACAATATCATAATCAGGTATTTATCTACAAGAAAACATGCAAATGTTGATGAATGATCATGATTCCTACAAAATCAGATTCATGTTTTGATCAATCTGATGCTTCATGGTTTGGTGTCTGAATGATGCACTTACTGAACTTCCAATTTATTCTAAGCTAACTGTGTCAAAGACATCCTATGATAAAAAACTTGTAAAAAAAAAAAAGATAGTCCCATAGCAGATACTGCCACAGGGTAGTGAAGTGTTAGAGACTTCACTATACTAGGTCCAGCATCGAGAGGTGGGGTGACCAGTTCCCTTCCTCGCTGCCTTTTTCTTCTCTAACTCAAGTGCAAAGTCAGGTACCCATTTACAGCTGGGTAGACTGAAGCGTGTCGATACCATGAATTGAACTCGGCACATGTGCCACAACAGACCAGCGTTCTAACCACTCACTCTGCCAATCGGACGCTATAAAAAAAAAACTTGTAGTCTGCAAATTTGTGCAACAAGAATGGCCAGACTTCATCTCTCACAAAGTCACTCAAACCATATTTTGATCATCAACAGAAGTTGTCTATTGACAAGGACATTTTACTTAGACAAGATTAAACACGTCATCATTCCGTCAACAATTTACAAGAAATTCCCACAATTACTGAATCAGGGACACAGTTGGCAACACACCACTGCTAGTGGCTGAGTATCAATGCTAACATTGTAGCAACAGCAAAGAAATGTGCCTCATGCCCAACCAATAAAGACAGTCCACATCGCAAATATCAGAGCAAGCTTGAATTGAATGACATAGAAAGAGAATTCACACTGATTATGAAATGATCTTTCATGAATCAATATGGCTCATTGCAGTCTATGTATGCTCCAAATATCCTTTCATCTATGGCATGAGTTCAATCAAAACAGAGTTAACAATATTATTTGTATACATGAAAGTTTGTCAGACACAATTGTCTCAGCAAGTCGAACCCAATTCCCATTCCACTAATTCAAGAAACTCTGTGCCACGTGCCACATGGAACTGAACATTATACCACAGTTCCCTTTGATCCTGCATGAAATGGAGAAGCTGAATGCTTTGTCTGAGCTTTCACGTCTGCCACAACAAAAATCTTCTGGGGACGGGACACACAAAAATCTTGCCTTACAGATCAGCAACCTCTTATCCTAAATTCTGAAACTAAAAAAACTGAAAACCGAAGTTTTTTCATGAAGTCTCACCCGTGTGCTTGACATGACCCAAGCAGGCGTGTGGCATCAGCTGCATTATGTTTCCTGTCAATATGCTAATGCTGTTATGCTGGAACATGTTCAATACATTGGACAAGTTGGTGTAAGCACCAGAGTGTCACAGAACTGAACTAAAAATACAATTATGTTTGGAACATAGCAAAGTTATTTGTGTCTCAGCACTGCTACAAGCCACTCTCAGATATTTTTGTACTTTTTTTTATGATTGTGAGCTTAATTTCACTGTAAAAATTTCACCAAAAAAAAAAAAAAAATGCAAATACCCGTATAGGTAAGAATAAGGAGAAGAAAAGAAAGCATTTATTATCACTAACAACACAGAAAATTATGAAACACATCTGGCCACAAGGGTTTCAGATAAGGGATTTCAGACCAGCACACAAATTGCTTCTTACTCACAGAACAACTCCTAATCTTATGTCAGGTAAACTACTGGTGGCATTACTGTATGGGTGACACAACCAAAGAACACAGTCAATTATCACTCATGATGCTCAAGGTAGATACAGAAAGTCATTTCAAATGGATGAAAATCTTATAGATTCAAGGTTGGTGAATCAGTCTCAAGAGTTTCACTACTATAAAGTAGATCCTCTACTTCACAGTCACATCTCACATTCACTAGGATGTGTGACACACCTCATGTTGCTTGACAACAATAAGGCTCTTTAACGACACCAGAATAAAACCTGCGCAGGAGGCATATCAAATCACAGGTCTCTGAACTCAGATGCACATGATGATTTCCTACTAAATAGTAAAATTTTGCAGCATCTGAGCCAAGTGGCAGTTATTTTGAACATTTCTATGCCTATGGAAATTCCAGATAACTCATGAACCCCTTAAGCAGAATCAGTGCATCAACATGCATGCGGAAGATGTACAAGTGCAGTGGGATGGTCTCAGCTCCCTCACTGTCACTACAAAAGACATGTTTGTAACTTTAGGGGAGGAATGATAGTACTACCGATTTCTTATGAGTTATAAATATATGTAATTTTAATGTCATATGATACACATGTTTATTTGCAGTTAGCCATATGCAGAAGAATTGCTGAGAAGCATATGAGACAGAACTGCTTACTCGGAGCAACCAAGAAGACATGCACACCATCATAGCTGGCAGACGCTGGAATTGCGTTGGCCACGTCCTCAGAAGAGACCCTGATGCCATCACAAGAACAGCTATGCTATGGACCCCTGAAGGAAAGCGAAAGAGAGGCCGGCCAAAACAACTTGGCGAAGAACTGTGGATGCCGAGATGCAAAGAATGAACCACAGCTGGGGCACTGCATGAAGGATGGCTGCAAAAAGAGCAAAGTGGAAGCAGTTTGTTGCTGCCCTACAAGACGCCACCAGACGTGATGACAACTGACTGCTTTTGAGTCAGCGGCAAAGGATCAAAGAAGAAGACGATGTGACAGATAAGTAAATATAAATGAGCTTTTCTCCAGAGTTATGGACCTTCAGACATTCAGTAAGTGCTCATGGACTTCAGTACATTCATCACTACTGCATTTAACTGTAAGTGTTGTCACTATGATTAGTTTTCCTGGCGTTAAATTGGAGACTTCTTCTACAGTGATTATCTTATAAGTTATTCAAGTTTTCACAGACTTTCTTTGATAACTAGGAAAACACTTCAAAAGGAAATATCCCTGTATCTGATGTTGTGGTAAAATATAACCATAAACTCTTAGTATACGAGCGGCCTTTTAGAAAGGCCGATGATCGATCTGCACTAAATAATTTATTTATAAAGATAACATAAAGTGTTATATATCAAAATGTGAAGAAATGAAACCCCTATATCATGCATGTAACTAAATTGTTCAGTGGTTTTAAACATGCATTCACCTATACATTTTCGCTATTGACGGGGATCGATCATCGGCCTTTCTAAAAGGCCGCTCGTATACTAAGAGATAAAGGTGAGCTGCAGAAAAGCTGTTAATATGAGTTTAATATATAAATAAAAAATAAAATGGAATGGAATCAGTGTTACAAGGTAATAAATACAGGAAACAACAGTTTTACAGTAGCCCCCTTATTTATTTACTAATAATACCTGGAATGATAATTCTTCTTTTTAATTTCCTACTTTTTAATGGAAATAATAAAGCTCTTGGATTAATTAGCTTTAGCAAAGTAGTAAGGGCCATCTCAAAGAAATAAATTCTCCAGAAGGCAGCATTAAAATAAAGCATCAATCCTGAAACATGTCCACAGATTTAGCTCTTCTGGAACAACGCTCAGAGCGTTGGTCAGATTTGACACCCATGCCAAAAGAACTCTCTGAGCGTTGTTTTTAGTCTATCACAAATTAAAATTACGGCACAGGGTGGAAAATAATTGTGGAGTCAAAGGGTTAAAGACATAAATACATTAGTAAAATAAGATAGATGACACAACTCAGAAACAAGAACAGCAAAACCTAAAAAAAGAAAGTGAGATAGATGGATGGATGGATGGATGGATGGGTGGATGGATGGATGGATGGATGGGTGGATGGATGGATGGATGGATGGATGGATGGATGGATGGATGGATGGATGGATGGATGGATGGATGGATGGATGGATGGATGGATGGATGGATGGATAGATAGATAGATAGATAGATAGATAGATAGATAGATAGATAGATAGATAGATAGATAGATAGATAGATAGATAGATAGATAGATAGATAGAGAGAGAGAGAAAAAAATAAGAATAGAAAGAGAGAGAGAGGCAGGGGAGAAAGAGAGAGAAGACAGCAACATAAAAAACTGAGGTAAGAGAAAGAATAATGAAGAAGACAAAATTACATAGAATTAAAAATAAGTATGAAAGAAGGAAAGTCTGAATAACAAGTAATGAAATGGAGCAACAACAAAAAGAGTTAAGAAAAACAGAGGGAAATGATGACACAACAATAGAAACAAAATGGGAGATACAGAAGAGACAAAGAGCAGGAAGAAACAGAAATGGATAAAAAATACACATAATGAAAACAAAACTGGACAAAAAAACAGAATGAAGAAGCAGGTGACAGCTACAGATATACTAGAAAGAGATTGAAGGTGATACTTCTTCGTCCTGAAAAGGACGTTGGTTGCGTTGTGTCCGTTTACAGCGAAGCTGTGATATTTGCGCCTTTTGGCCGACACATCCGACTTCAGCACGGCATTTTTGGGACCGGGTTAGCCTTCCCTCTTCGATCCCTACTCGCTCAGCCAGACTGCAGTGATGCAGCCTGTTTCCAGGACCACCACTTGGAGGTGGAGTAGGGTCTTGGTCAGCTCTGGTTCGCTGACCCTGACGCAAGCAGTCTAGCTATGGGTCGCTAACTGCATTTCTCACTGTTGACGCGTCTTAGGTCCCTATGTGATACACAATGTGTGATAGAAAGATCAATACAAACAACAAAATACTGGAAATTTCAAGCAGACAAAAAAATTATAGGCAGAAGATGGGATTATAGAAATCTAGAAATATAGATGTAGTAAAAATAGGTTGGAAAAAAAAAGATGGGAGCTAAAGACAGACAGAAAGGGGAAGGCCATTAGCATCACATTTTTACAGAACTGGACATTCACGCTTGTACTGACTCTACTCACTTCTTCAGCTCGCTAGTGAGATCAGCGTTTAGGGAGACCCACTTATCGGCAAGGTCAGTTATAGCTGTTTCCAGAGTAGGACAGCTGACACTATGTAAGAGTTGTTTCCCCTGTTCCACGGTGTCAAACACAGCATCACTCTTGTCTGCCAGCTCTAACTGAAGCTGTCTGTATCTGAAAACATGATTACATTCTGAATGAATAACTAAACAAAACAGTAAAACAAAGATTTTTATTTAGGTGCCACAATTTTTTCACAGCAGTTTAAAATATTTGGGGGAAAAACTTCTTCAAGTACCATGCCTCGTGGTGGAGGCGATCATGTCTTTCCACAACTTTCAGTCTCCAGTATTATTTATCTATTCTGTTGTTGACTTTTTTCCATGATGTCAAACTTTCCAGTATCTTCTCTCTTGTCATTCTCTCTCTCTTTTTCCTTCAATATTTCCTGCTGTCACGATATATTCCAGCTTTTTTCTTTTCATAACATGCCCAAAGACAGTGGAATGCTTACTTCTAACATGCTTCCTTTGCAACATGGCCTTGTTCAGGGCATCATTATTCTGTTTAGCTGCCCATGGCATTTTTAATATTCTTCTGTAAAACCACATCTCTGTGGCCTCTGATGCACGGGGAAAAAATACTGTACTATTTACACAGCAATATTCCTTACACAACTATGGGAAAAAATACCAGCACAACAAGATGTGAGAATAAGATGCTGGCCTTGGATGGGACACACACTGAGAAAACCAGCTGATAACATTACAAGGTTTAGGAACCCCTAGGGAAAGAGAAACAGAGGAAGATTTTTTTAAAACACACATGGAAGAAGGAATTAGAATAGACATGAGGAGGATAAAGAAGACATGGAATGACCTTAAATTGATGGCACAGGACAGGGAAACTCAGTGTGCATTTGTTGAAGGTCTGTGATCTCTAAGGACCTAAAAGGTAATGAAAGAATGATAGGGGAAAAGACAAAGAGATGTAAAATGTAGTTCTAACAGTCTAGTATATAAAACACAAGGTCAAAGGTTTCACTGACATTCTTCAATTAAAATGACATTGCAATCTTTTTCAAGCACAAATTTATAAATTGTTCCCAAATGTAACAAGATATCTACAAACACATTAAACCAAGATGATGACTCACTGATGGTGTACTCTCCATAGAAAAAAAAAAGCGAGTTGCATGATACTGTGGTTTCTTTCAATCTACGACTTTAGTGTTCAACGGAGATGGGCTCATCCCTAATCTGTTTATGTTCCCAGTAGTAGACTATTCGCAAGCAGCCTGTTTGTACGGCGCGGACCCTTGTTTACCGATCTGGCAGCTCGTATGGTGAAAATATGGTTGCGTTATCTTCAAAATAGCCCTGTCTTTCCCGTGGCTTTTCTGCCATCCTGCAACTTTGAGTTAGGGAGTTCTGAGCTCCAGTCTCTTTCCCAGGCATTTTATCCTGGCCTGGCACGCATACAGAGGACCCCACTTCTGGTTCTAAGTTAGCAGTTGGGGATAGGTGGGGTAGCAACTGTGCATTCCCCGTCATCCAGGGGGCTCTCCAACTATGCAGAGCTTGCACAATGCTGTGCTCTGGTTCTGGGCTCTCCCAAGGAATCCTCACGTCCTGCACAGAGCCACTTCCCGATACCCACCACCTGCCAACCCTCCATTGTAGAAATCTCCTGCATGCGGCCATCCAGTCAAGAGCCAGTATTAAGTCTGGTGCCCAAGTGATCCCCCCAAGCTCAGTGTGCAATGCTGGGTTCTCCTCATGCTGCAACACAGGAGGGATTGTGATGCTCAGCCATCTCTCTCAATTCTGCACCGATAAGTGACATCGGGGACTTAACTTTGCCTCAGTACTGGGAGGCCCCGTTTCCGGGTACACCACACACAGCCAATTGAGGCAACGGTCGCCATGGGCGTGATAGACGACAAACAGTGAAGAATGAGGCAAGAAAGCATTTAACCCATGAAGTGGGGGGTGGATTGGTGCAGACCAGAGCATGTACCACTCGCCGGTGGGTTCTGCATCTACACCTATAGGGTTCCACCCACTCCTCAGCCCATTTAGTCTGGCCCCTCACCCAGGACCTGTCCGGCTTGGGTGACCCTGCCAGGAGTAAAACTCCCGCCGGCATAGCTCCCGGGATCATTGAGGCGCTCAAGCTCTCCAACCACGGCAAGGTAGGCTTACATGTGGAGAGACTCACTGATGAACTTCAATAATTATGTTGGAATCTAATGTACAAAGTATACCATACCAGCAATTGTTATACGGACCCTGTTTGATCTGGCATACGTGCATTATAGTGGGACAAAACAGTTTTTACTGCAACTGATTAGATAAGGTTTAAATGCTCTAGTTTTAAATATAACAAAGAGCAACTAAAAACATTTCAAAATGGTTTTGGATGTTATCATCATTCTCCCAGGAGCATGGTGGAGCTACTACTGTAGCTGGTCTCCTTGTAGGAGGCCTGTACCAAGCATTCACATGCCGGTGCAGCAGTGGTTGCTGTAGACATTTGTTTTACCTGATGAGTTTGCCAGCCTTATATGAGTCATCTTCTACGACACGCTTATTACCAGCTCAGCAGAAGTGAACAAGTTGTAATCTTCAGACTTTGCAAAGGTCACAACAGATTGTGATACCATCTCATCTCATCTCAACCCGTAACCCATCATGGGTCGTAGGGGTGTCATGGTGGAAGCATCAGCAGACAGGGTCCTCCACTGCTCTCTATCCTCAGCAATGCGTACAAGTGTGGAAAAACCATGTCCTGCCCATTCTTTGATGTTATCAGCCCAGGATTTTCGTTGCCTTCCTCTTCTCCGTTTACCTTCGACTGTTCCCTGGAGGATCGTTTTCGAAAGGGAGTCATGACGAGTTACATGCCCAAACCAGGCAAGCTTTCGACGTTTCACTACTGACAAAAGTGGTTCTTGGTGGCCTGCATAGGTGTTTATTTTCTCTCTAACATAGACATTTGTTTTGTGCTCTTTATAGCAAAAGCGCAAAATTCTTCTATAACATTTATACTCGAAAGCCTGAATCCTTCGCTCCGTATCTGCAGTGAGTGTCCAGCCCTCACACCCATACAAGAGAATAGATAATACAAGTGATTTGTATAATTTGATCTTCACTGATGTTACTTTTCCAGACCACATTCAGCCTTGTCATGGCAGTTGAGGCCATCTCAAGTCTTGTCTTGATTTCTTTACTTGATCTTCCATCACTACATATAGTGGACCCAAGATATTTAAAGGTGTAAACTTCTTCTAACGTTTGCCCATTTAACGTAATGTTGGTCGGAACATGTTTCTTATGGCTCTTCACCAATATCTTGCTTTTTTCTATATTAATTTCCATCCCATAGGTTCTTGTTACTTTCTCCAGTCTAGATGTAAGGTCTTGAAGTTCTGATTCTGTTCCAGCTATAAGATCAGTATCATCAGCAAAACATAGATTGCAAAGAGGTCGACCTCCAATCGATATGGATATCATCTACTCAACAAGTTAAAGATAGGAACTACCGATGAGTGTAACTGTGGCACTGATATAATGACTGCTGAGCATCTACTTCAAAGGTGCCCAACATATGAAGAACAGGGCAAGCGTATATGGTCATCACCAGTGCCATTCCTAGAAAAGCTCTACCGAGAGTTAACAGCCTTAGACTGATTCTGCTTTCTTTGAACATATTCAAATTGACGTCTGAGGGTGAACGAAGAAGAATTATGACATGCCTGAGGGATATGTGGATTTTGGCCTGTGATTATTCTGATCATGGTGGCTAATGCAGTCTTTCTATCTATATGCAAACAACCTGACCACTAGTTTCAACCTTTCCCATCTGGGCTTTATTTCTTGTTTCCTTCCTTCTCCAGTGATTCTTTTTTTATTTTATTTTGGCTACTCCCTATGAAACAAAATGCATACCTGAGTTTAATAAAAATATAAACTATAAGTTATACATTTTATATGTTATAATTGGGACCCAAAGATGCAGCAATAGAGAATGCAGTCAGCGACCCATAGCTTGACTGCTTGCGTCAGGGTCAGCGAACCAGAGCTGACCAAGACCCTACTCCACCTCCACATGGTGGTCCTAGAAACAGGCTGCATCACTGCAGAGAGTAGGGATCGAAGAGGGAAGGCAAACCAGGTCCCAAAAAATGCCATGCTGAAGTCAGATGTGTCGGCCGAAAGGCGCAGATATCGCAGCTCCGGTGTAAACAGACACAACGCAACCAACGTCCTTTTCAGGACGAACGAGGAAGAAGAAGAAGATATGTTGTAATTAATGCCTTGTTCACCTTAAGACAGTTAAAAGAACAATAAAATGTGTCAGTCAGTTAAACATGCTATTTGTAGACCTGGAAAAGGCTGTCAATAAAGTGGTTAGGAATAAACTTTGGTCAGTATTAGAAACGTATTTAATTATTTCAGTGTTGTCAACAATTTCAAGCTTCATAAAATTGTCAGGTCTATGTTGCAGAAACAGCTTGTCCAGTTATTTCTCAAGTTATGCTGCTTCTTGTTTTTGCAAATCTTTATTCAGAGTTATTATTTTGAAACTTTTTACTCATTCAAAACATCTTAAGTCCTGATGGATTATAATAATTAATAATAGCCCCTTCATAACTGACTATGGGAATGCACCCCTGAGGTGACAGCCCTCATCTGTTTTTTTTCCTGGGGTTCCTTTCAAAGTCTTCGTTTTCCTCTGCCTGCCATGAGAGCTTCTTTTTGCCCAATGTGAGATGGCGCCGTACAGAGTAATGCCACTTAGTGTGATTGGCAGCTTCATCCTCCCAGGTTGCTGGATTTATGTCCAGTGCCCTAATGTCTCTCTTGCATACATCTTTGAACCTCAGCTGCGGCCACCCAACTGTTCTTTTGCCATCTGCCTGTTGTCCGTAGAAGATACCTTTAGTAAAGCAACCATCTTCCATGTGGGAGACATGGCCAAGCCAGTACAGTCTGCACTGTCTAAGCAGTGCATACATGCTTTGAAGGCCAGCACGTGACAACACCTCGACATTTATCACTTTGTCCTTCCATGAAATACCAAGGATGTGGCGTAGACACCATAGATGCAAGGTACTGAGCCTTCTTTCTTGCAAAGGTTGTCCACGTCTCGCTGCCATAAAGAAGTGTGCTGGTAATGCAGGTGTTATATACCACAGCTCTGATTTTCGTTATGAGTTTCCCCAAACACACATTGCGAAGTGAGCAAAAGTAGCTGCAGCTTTGCCAATGCTGCTGTAACTGCTACTTTCCATGTTGTGCTGACACCATAGGGTGAAGTTGAAGTGTCCTCTCCAGGGTGCGAGCTTTGGTACAGTTATATGGAGATAAAGCTGTTGACATGCAGCATGTTCCCCCTCTCCATGAAGCCGATAGGTCCAAAGGAATGGCAGCAGCCATTACAGTTTAGTTCCAGGCATGTGACAAGAGTTGCCAGAATAATGTCGAGCCAACATTAGACTGAATTAGGGATTCCAACTCAGAATTTATCCTCAGGGTTTATTCCTGAAGCCTTTCCCATAAGCGGATATTCCCACAAGGTCAGGGGTGGTTTGAATTCAGAGTTTTACCTTCTCTTAGATAGTCTACCAACCAAGGTTTACAAGCCCTATCTGCTCGATGCTCCTGATGGATTATTAATGTTCAAAACTCAAAAAGCTCTATATAACTACAGCATGAATGAAAACTTAAATAGTACGACGACCAAGAAAGCCTGTTTGCTTTTCACAGGCCAAGTTACTATTTAAATTTACATTTTACGTAACAGTTTTAGTGTCACACATACTATTTTTATAAACAAAAGACTCTCACAGATATAAACAGCAGTCTGCAATGATGGTCTTCAATTAAAGAATGGTGGTTTTCACTTACTTGCTGATTGTGTCCTGAATGGTGGTGAGGGAGTCCCCGCTAATAGTTGGCTGAGGAATCTGGGACTCCAGCGACAACAACTGCTTCTGAAGTATTATGTACTTCTCCTCCAGCTCTGCCCACTGACGAGTAAGACGCTCCAATCTGAAGAAATATAGTACTGACATGGTCATTCACAGCTCCCTATGAGCTCCCTGTGCTATCAGTTCTGTTTACTTGTCTTCCCTACATGGACATATGTCTGTGTGAATTTTTTTTCTTGCAATTAAAATCTGTCTGGTTTCATTTACTTAAAAACAATTTGTGGCATATGTTTTGAGAGCCTCACCTCTGTCCATGCAGACTGGCTTGGTCTAAAAGCACATGGATCTGAGTGCTGAGAGCTGAATGCTGCTGCTGGAATTGGGTTCTTGTTGACGGGTCACAGTGATTAGCCAGTGAATCCAGCATCGCTTTGTGCACCTCAAGGTCACTAAAAAAATCCTAGGAAGACATTTTGAGAAATCAACATGGCTTCTAAATTAGAATTTTCTTTAAAATATAGTGGTAAGTCATTTTAATGAACAAATTATTTAATTTTCAAGGAGGGGTATTCACATACGCTAGTGATGACATGGTCATGTAAAAAGAATTTTTATTTATTTAATAAAGTATCTCGTTCAACCCTTGATGGGTTATAATTAGGACATCTGCTTCTTCTTTGATCCTTAGCCACCGAACGCCAAAGCAGTCAGTGGCCACCACGCCTGGTGGCGTCCCGTAGGGCAACAACAAACTGACTCCACCTTGCTCGGTCGGCGGCCATTCCTCGTACAGTGCCCCAACTCTGGCCCATTCCCTGCATCTCAGCCTCCACAGTCCTCCGCCAAGTTGTTTTTGGTCGGCCTCTCTTTCATTTTCCTTCAGGGGTCCATAGCATAGCTGTTCTTGTGATGGCATCGGGGTCTCTTCTAAGGACATGGCCAACCCAGCTCCTGCGTCTGCCAGCTATGATGATGTGCATGTCCTCTTGCTTGCTCCGAGTAAGCAGATCTTGGTTGGTGATGGTATTCGGCCAAAAGATTCTGAGAATTTTTCTTAGGCATGTTGTGTGAAAAGAGGACAATTTCGACATAATTAGGACATCTTCTTCTTCTTCCATCCTTAGCCATCAACCGGCAAAGCAGTATGTGGCCAGTACGCCTAGTGGCGTCTTAGGGCAACAACAAATTGATCAATCTATCGCTGTTTCCACCACGCCTAGTGGCGTCTTTGTGGAACAAAAACAGACCAAACAATCTATCATTGTTTCCGTAATCAGATTGGTTGGCAAGCAGGTGATCAGCCCACTGTGCGAAGTTTTTACGGGATGGGGTAAACAGCCCCATGCCCATACCCTCCTTAGTCGCCTTTTACGACATGCGTGGTAGGGTGCAGTGTTACTATTCTTTGCTCCCCTTTCGGGCCCCGGTAACACACGGGTGAATTAGGACATATGGTGTACTAATTCAAGGGAATAAAGTCAGATTTCCAATATCCAAATATAGTACCTTCTTCCCCCCTCCACTCAGTCCAAATAGACTAAATCAAAACTAAATTTGTGTGAATGTTTTTGTGTGTGACCTCCTCTTTCCAAGAAACAAACAAACAATAAAAATAAAAAAACAAACGAATTAAAAAAAACAAACAAACAACTAAAACGAAGTCTCTCATAACTGCCCTGTAGTTAACAAGGTGAGAAGAGGTGAGAAAGCCAGAGGGTGTCCGAGATTACATCAAATCCACCAATTATCTGCCATCAGCCATACAAGCACCCCATCAGACTACCCCTTTTCCTCATACCATCATTGATCCAAAAGAATGAAAGCCAACAACGAAATGAAGAACAAACACACTGAATATACTGAAAGTTCATGGCTTGTTGTAGTTGCAACATACAGTCTTAAATTATCAAAACAGTGAAGAAAATGTCATATTAAATTTTGTTAATGCTTTTAACAGTGCTTTCATAATATTGTCTACTTTCAGTGAAAAGATCTGTTATACATACCTGAAACCATATTGGTAAATCTTTTTATAAATAAGGGACAATAATAATAATAAATAATAAATTCTTTAAGCACCAAACACGGCGCATAAGGCAGAAACCAGTGCTCTCCAGGTTGTACGTTGTGACGTATTTCTGCCTAGAGTCTTTCTCTTATTTGTCGATTAGTCTTGAATTCTTTCCAACTGATGTTCATGAGTTTTCTAAGCTTTCTTTCTGAAAGGGACAATAAGAAGACAAATAATAAAATAAATGAAACCTAACAAGGAACTGATGCATGATGCTGACCACATCACCCCTAGTGTGCCAATGGTCAAGAAAATATGGGCCTAACACCATATTCCCAATATGCCTCAATGGGCATGTAACGGGATCCTTTTCCCCTTCTTTCTAACAAGGAACTGGATGACAAGAATGAGAAATCAAAGGTACAAATAAAAAACTAAATTTTTGTTCAATTAAAAAAAAGATCAGAAGAGTAACGAACAAAATCTTTATTTCAGCAGGGTAAAGAAATAGGCATAATTGCCTTTTTACATATCTGCCCTGACAGAAGACAGAATTAAAAAGAAAGAGGAAAAATAAAAACATAAATAAAGAAATAAAATTAAATGAAATGAGCCCAATGTATTATGCACATACTTTGTGAGTTTTCAGCTGTTGTTTGAGGTCACTGAGGTCCCTGGCTGAGATAGATTCTGCTTGTAGCTTGTCTTGAGCTGTTTCAAGGAAAGCTGCACAATCAGTTAGCATCTTTTGGTACTGATCTTGAACCATTGTTAAGTTCTGTAGAGTGGATTTCTTCTCCACAGCCTTAGAAGTATAAATTGACAGAATGTATGAAAACAAGAAATAAGCAGAAACATATAGAATTCTTGTTAAATCTCTCTGTTCGTTTGATGGGTAGCTATTTGTAACTGTTTAATTAATTAGGGAAATCAAAAACTACCTGGATAGGAAAATTATTAAGATAAAACAAATAATACAGACAGATAAGAGGAGAATCTTCTTCTTCTTCGTTCGCCCTCAGACTTCCACGTTGATGACTAATAAAGGCAGTAGTCAGCTCAAGGTTCCTGACATCTCCAAACAGTTTTTCGTTGAGAAAAGTAGGTTGTTGCCATATGCCACTCTGTTCACTGCTGTAAGTTGGGCAGGACTGGTGCAGATGTTCAGCTGTCATGGGGCTGGTGCCACAGGAGTAGAGATCTTCCAACAGAAGAGAATCTACAACAGCATCTCTGACATTCAAACTCAAGACCGCCTCATCAACTGAACTAAGTTAGCCAAAAAACACTAACAGGCACCATTCTTTCTACACTTTTAGTAAAAAAAACATTTTTTTTGCTTTGCGAATGAGCATATTCTGAGCCACAGAATTATTTTTTTAAATTTATTTTTTTTTAAACTAAAGTTTTGGAGAGGCGCATCCGTTCAACCCAGTTGGTTATATTAAGTGCACAATCGATAAGACTTAAATGCTCAATATCTTGTGCAGGCAGTGAAAGAAATAAATATGAATGAATTTAGCAAAGCTTTCATACATGCCAAGTAGTATGGGTTATCCGTAATCTGTACAGATTTTTCAGATTTTTATACAGATTTTTCGGATTTTAGTACAGGTTTTTCATTTCCAGGATGTGGCATGTATGAGCTTTGGTTTACCTAGAACCTGCTGATTTATGTCTTTATAAACAAAGGTCCCTTTTTAAAAAAGCTAACTGAATGCTACACAAAACACACTAATAGGTCAGTTCAATTTTACAACAGTTACACAATTAAAGAGTGTGTCTGCTGTTTATACCTCTATAATTCATAGTCTATCTACTGATTTAGATCAATTGTTCATAACCCTCTGCTTTCCAATGAGCATAGGCCTTCAACAAACACATGCCAAGTCCTCCTGTCACGTTCCATCATCTCAAGTTCTTTCCACATTCTCCTCATCATTTTCAACTCTCTTTCCAGCTCTCTTCTCCATGTGCTTCTTGGTCTACCTCTGCCTCTCTTGCCCTGGGGGTTCCCGAACAATGACTGCCTTGTAATGCTATCAACAGGTTTCCTCAGTGTGTGTCCTATCCATCGCCATTGTCTTTTTCTCATTTCTTGTTCCACTGGCTCTTGTCTGGTTTTTATCATCAGTTCCACATCGGTAACCTTGTATTACCATTTTAATCCTATTCTAAGCAAGCACCCATTTATGAAAGTTTGTAGCTTTTTGGTTGTTGTCTTTGTTGTTCTCCATGTTTCAGAGCCATACAATAGGACTGACTTCACATTTGAGTTGAAGATTCTTATTTTCGTGTTGGATCCGATTTCTCTTGATCTCCATATATTTCCCAATGCAATGAAAGCTCCTCTTGCTTTTTGTATTCCTATTTTCAAAACAGCTAAAATGAAAATAAAATTAAATAAAGGTCGACTGTACCTCGCGTGTTTTTCCAGAGAACCAGATCAGTATTAGATGAAGTGCGGGAGGGAATTAAGTGCGAGTATTATTGATTTTTAAATTTTAGACTTTCATAACATATATCTATGTTTTGCATCTCAAAGATTCTGAGTGTTGGTTCAATAAGACAAGTTCTTTTTAACATCTGGTTTGACAAGTCTGTTCTGATACTGACCACACACAAAAAAATCTTATTACTAAACACAACATATTACATTGACTAAACTGTGCCCCTTGCCAAAAATAATAAATTCAAATAAACAGAGAAGTATAAACACACACGCACCTTTCTGTGAAGTTCCAGGTATTTAGACTGCAGTACCGGAAGCCCTGATGAGAAGAAACCTTTTGGATAGCTCTGTATTAGACTCGATTCTTTCATCTTCAGCTCTTCCAAGCCAGCCTCACATTTCTTTAGCTGAGATTCAATTTTCTGATAACAAATAAAATAGCATAAACATCATTCTACAGACTCATGATTTACCACACAGTCATTGTATTCAAAGAATGTACTTAACTCATTCTAACCTATGAGCTGTATGGTGCTCTAGGTTACCCTATAGATCTACCCATGGATCTCATGATGCACCCGCTTGATAGAGTTCTAAATTTGAACAAAAAATTTCAAAATAAGTGACCATAAGCTTGGATTAATTTTCAACTGGATAATCTTTTTGATCCCTGCGCTTTTATTGCCAAAGAATTAAGTAGAGCTGAAATATGTACGTGTCAGTGCACAATTTTGATAACATTTTTTGTTTTGATTTGTTATGGTTTCTTTACTTTGTAAGACATAACAAACAATTATTACATCACATAAGAACTAAACATTGTTTCACAATATTCTTTAGCCAATTTCCTAAAGTTTGATGTATAATACATATGTCTGATATGGGGATTTGTTCTCCAATGAAGTATACCTCAGACAAGAAGTTGAGACAAAAACATTACCACAAAACTGAAAAGAAAATTGATGCTACAATCTGCAAAAAATTTACTAAATTATTATAAATTTTACAAAAATATGTTATGTCAACTTACAGCAGCTTTACTGGCAACAGCTAAATCTAAAAAATCTAACAATTTTTAAGGTAACCCAAAATTAGTAGTTGCTGACATAACAGGATGGTCAGTTCTTTAAAATAATTTGCACCTGTTGTGCATAATCTAAGAAGACCAGGTCAGTCCTTCAAAATAACACATGCTAGTGATATCAAATAATTTACTTATACTTATATTTCTTACCAGTTTTACAGCAGCCCCTTAATTTATTTACTTACACTATACTACTACCATTGCTGCTACCCTGTTTTCGTTTCGTGACTGGTGTATTTTGTGTTCTTCTCTTGTTTCATATTTTTACATTTGTTCATTATGCTTTATCAGAAACAGTTGATTTCTTCACTTCATTCTTTTATTACCTATTCATTTTCTCTCATGCCTTCTGACATATCTCGTACTGCTTCTGACTTAGCCTTTACTATTTACAAGAAGACACGCTGTACATGTCACATTAATTTTCTCAAGAACTGTCTCCGTGCTAGGGTTATTCCCCAAGGGTTTGTCTCTAGCTTCCATCTATCGGCTGGACTTCCTCATCCTGCTGACCAGCACCGCTTACAACAGGTTGAGAAGAAATGTTCCTTCCAACGTATGAGGTGCGTCATTGCTATACATAAACGCCAGCTGACTGAGTTTGAACTTTCCAAATCATACCTTACTCAACAACTACGTCAACTGACTTCGTCGTGCCTGGCAGCGTTCCCTCTTATTCGCACTATTATCCATGACACAAATAGGGAGCTGTATACTCGTTTGTGCATGCATAAAAAAAAGAAATTGCACCACCTCTGTCCGCAACCTCCTTCAGGGTCCTCTATTCAGTCTTCTACCCATGCTAAAGTTATTTGCATTCCTCCAGATTTGCATCTGTCTCCTGATGAATTGTCTGTCCTGAGTAAAGGTCTTAAGTTTGTTCCTCTTCGTTCTAATTTTGATAAATATTCTCTGCTTCAAGATGTTCACAGCTTCCATCGCCGCATGCGTCTTAAATATTACCATCGTAAGGGTAAGGATTCTACAAGGGTTTCAGATACTGATGATATCTTTCGTCGTTTTGGCAAACCTAAACTAGACTGGACTCCAGCTCCAGGAGCTTCTCGTGCTCTGGATTTATATATTGCCAATACTTTACATGACATTGACCAGCTCAATCTACGCCGTCTCCGTTGATCTAACCTCACGTCTTCTGAATGGCGGGCATTGTCACGCCTTAAAAACCGTGATGATATTGTTATCAAGCCGGCAGACAAAGGTGGTGCTGTGGTTGTTTGGCGTAAGGACTTATATATTCACGAAGGAGTTACACAGCTAGGTAACACTACCTTTTACTCACCTTGTTCTGGTGACGCTACAGTCCGTAATAATCTTACTGTTTATGAGACTATCCGTGGCCTGGTCCATGATGATCTTCTTCCTTCTGGTGCTTTATCTCTCCATATTTTTGATAGTAGTCTTGGTAAGCCTTCCTTTTACATGCTTCCTAAGGTGCATAAAATTGCTAACCCTGGTAGGCCTATTGTTTCAGCATGTTCTTGTCCCACTGAACGTATTTCTGAATTCCTTGATAGTATTTTCCAGCCTTTAGTCGCCAATCTGCCTTCTTATTTGAAAGACACTACTTATGCTATCACTACTTTTGATTTGATCAGATTCACGCCTGATCGTACTTACCGTCTTTTCCTCCTAGATGTTTGTTCCCTTTATACTTCTATTCCACATGCTGATGGTCTGAAGGCACTCCAATTTTTTCTCAACCAGCGTACTGATCTTACAATAAGTACAGGTCCGCTTCTTCGCCTTGCTGAGTTGGTTCTTATTCTTAACTCTTTTGAATTTAATGGCCAATTCTTCAACCAAATCAGTGGCGTCGCTATGGGTACTAAGATGGGCCCTAGTTACGCTTGCCTGTTTATGGGCCACTTTGAATATTTGGTCTTTCAAAGTTATGATGGACCAATACCTGATTACCACCGCTATACTGATGATGGTATTGGTATTACAGACATGTCTGAGGTAGACCTCCGTCGATTTATTGACTATGTTGGTAATTTCAATCCTGCCATCAAATTCACTTCTGAAATCTCTACGACCTCAGTGAACTTCCTTGACATCACTGTGACTATTAGTCCTACTTGTCTTAAAACATCTGTCTATTATAAGGCTACTGACGCTCATGGTTTCCTTCTTTATGCTTCATCGCATCCTCTTAGTTGTAAAAATTCCATTCCCTTTTCTCAACTTCTTCGCTTGCGTCAGTTATGTCACGATGACGATGATTTTCATCAGCGAGCTCAAGAGATGCTTGAGTTCTTTCGCCGATGTCTTTATCCAGAACATGTTTTATCTGATGCCCTAAATCATATCACATGCGTCACTCGTCAGACGGCACTCACTACTAAACCTTCTGTCCAATCTGACAGACTCAAACTGGTTCTAACTTTCCATCCTCATTGTCTGGCGGTAAAGAGAATTCTGTTTCAACATCTGCCCAGGGGCGGCTCTACCGACGGCGCAACACGTGCATTTGCACGGGACGGCAAGCTTTGGGGGGCGGCAAAAAATCTTTCTACTTATTTTTACAATCCCGCCAAAATATTCCGCCTGGGAGCATCGCTGGTGTAATGGTTACCACCCTGCGCTAGCGATCAGGTGTTCAAGCCCGGGCGCAGGCATTTGTAAGAGTGTCATCAACCAGGATTTTGACTGAATAACCTGAACGGCCCCTGAAATAAACCCTCTGTGGATGGTGTCGCGGAGTGTTTGAAGGTTTCGTCTAGATTATTTTAAAATTCCTTACTTTTCTATTCCTTCACATTTTGTCTGTTTTCTCTAAGAAATATTTGCACCTGCGATCTGTTCTTTAGCTGTTTTTCAAGTCTTCACTAATAGTTCTGCCATACGATCCTAATGATAGCTTCTCCTCCTACAAAGACAGTAAAGGGTATTTCTTTAGAGACGTCAGTACAATTTATTGGCTTGGTCGAAACCACAGTTGTTCCAAGAGTATTATTTTTCCATGTTCAGTGGTCAACTGAAGACCGCCACGATAAATTTTCCGGCATGGCTGAACGGGAGACGGGAATTAATTAACTTGGCGTGGGAATCAGGAGTTTATTTTTTTATCGACTGTTCTATGTTGGCGGTTCGAACGTTTCAGTTGTTTTGGAGCGTGCATTCAAGGAAGTTACAGTGATAAATAAGTTTTTAAAACGTTTTATGGAAATTAGTACAGTGCTTCAGCCTCCATTCATTACTAAATAATACACTTTATTGTAGGGTTTATTAAAACAGTTTTAATATTCAAATAGATATAATGTCCGATAAAAGAAAAAAACTATCAGGTGCTGAATATCGGAAACGGAAACTGGAAAAAGAACGCGATATTCAAAAACATAGCGGGGCTTTACATAAATATCTAAAAACTGAAACAGCTGAGGTAGGACAGAAGAAAATAAGCAAATGTGCCGAAACAAATGATTCTGAGCTCATGGCAAGTACTTCTAACTCGGACCCCAGTAACGTAGATATTACTAACAATGTCAAAAATGAGACTGATTTGACTGTTTCCAATTCCAGAGATTTAAGTGATGAACTTAAGAGGTACACTGATCCGGCAAGATGGAGTCCTTCTTTAAGCGATACCGAAAGACTGGAAATCGTAAAAAAGGCCTGCCAGAGAGACCAAAAAATGAGTTCGTTTTTCCGCGCAGCTCTAATGGTCGGAAATTTTCCCTAAATTTTTACACTAGGGAGCTAAGCAATGGAGAACATATTAATTGATCATGGTTAGTGTATTCAAAAGAAAAAGATTCTGTATTTTGTTTCTGCTGTAAGTTGTTTTCCTGTAATAAAATGTCACTCACTACTGATGGCTATAATGATTGGGGTCATTTGTATGTGTATCTTAATGAACACGAAAAATCTAAAAACCACTTGGAGTCCCATATAAAGTGGATTGAATTATCGTCCAGGCTTAAATCAGTACAGACAATTGATTCAATGCAACAAGAGTTATTAAATTCAGAAGTTCGACACTGGAGGAGCATAATAGAACGCCTAATTGCTATTGTCCAGTTCTTGAGCCAACAATGCTTGCCATTTCGTGGAACATCTGATAAATTATATGACCCTAACAATGGAAATTTTTTAAAGCTTCTTGAACTGATTGCCAGATTTGATAGTGTTATGTGTGAACATTTAATGAGAGTAGCTCGTGGATTGACCCAACATTACCTTGGGAAAAACATTCAAAATGAATTAATTGCTCTTCTCTCTGGAACCATAAAAAAAGAAATAATTTATATGGTGGAGAAAGCTAAATATTATAGCATAGTTGCAGACTGTACTCCCGATGTAAGTCACATTGAACAATTAACACTAATTGTAAGATTTGTTAATACGAATCCAGATGATATCAACATTCATGAGCATTTTCTAGGTTTCATTGCTGTAGAAGCCACTACAGGCTCAGCGTTAACCGAATGCATTCTAAGAAAATTGTCAGACATGGATATTCCAATCGCAAACATGCGTGGCCAGGGGTATGACAATGGATCAAATATGAAAGGAAAACATTCAGGAGTTCAACAACGTATTAGGGACTTGAACCAGAGAGCTTTTTATATCCCTTGCTGTTCTCATTCTCTCAACTTGGTGGTCAATGATGCCGCGATGTCATCTAGAGAAGGGGTTTTATTTTTTGAAATGGTTCAGAAATTGTATGTGTTTTTCTCAGCATCAACACTGCGTTGGGGAATCCTTAAGAAACATATTACAACTCTAACGCCCAAGCCACTAAGTACAACTTGCTGGGAATCTAGAATCGAGGCCATTCGTCCTTTAAGATATTATATTGAGGAATTTTATGATGCATTGATAGAAATTGCTGATGACGAGTCAGTAGACAAAATGGCGAGACATGAAGCTGAAACCCTTGCCCTAAAACTCAGAGATTTAAAATTTTTATGTTGTCTAGTTATATGGCACTATGTTTTAAACGAAATTAATGTTGCAAGTAAACTGTTACAAAGCATAAAAATGGAATATTGACTAGTGCCATAACAACTTTGAGAAATGTTCTCTAGAGCCTTAAGAATCTCAGAAATGATAAATCATTTCAAAATTTTCTTGTTGATGCTACAACATTAGCTGAGAAAGTTGAAGCTGATCCTGATTTGATACCAACGTTTGAATGTACTAGAGTGCGTCTGCAGAAAAAGGAACACAACTATGAAGCAAGAGATGAACCTATTTTAGATCCCAAAACTAAATTCAAAATTGAATTTTTCTTTTTTATTATTGATGTTGCAACTAATTCTATTGAAGAAAGGTTCGAGCAACTGGAACATCACAGTTCACATTTTTCCTTTTTATATAACATCCCTAAATTGAAATCTGAGATGACAAATGAGCTCTTAAACAAATGTAGAAACCTAGAAAGCATTTTAACACATCAAGAAAATAGAGACATTGATGCCATTGAGCTATGTGATGAACTGAAAGTAGTATCCAAATTAGTACCAGAAAATACTCCACCAATTGAAGTTCTTCGTTACATTATTGAAAATAACATTGCTCCTAATGTCGCTATAGCCTTAAGAATATTACTAACTTTGCCGGTAACGGTAGCAAGTGGTGAGCGTAGTTTTTCAAAACTGAAGCTTATTAAAACTTATTTACGCTCAACAATGGCCGAAACTAGATTGGAAGGACTTGCCATGATTTCAATTGAACATGATAGGAAACACTTTACAGAGCGATACAACAGGAAGCAATCTGATCTTCAGAAGAAGTCCCCCCATCCGACAAGTGTTTCGGCCCGATTACTCCTTTACACTCAAAGGGGGGCGGGCCCACTTGGGTCATGACTCCCAGGCGTCTCAGCTTCCTGTTGTCTTGTATCGAAAATGAACCCATTTCACCTATGGTAGCAACTTTTAAATCCACAACGCCAGCCGTGGAGGCAATTGTGAAAGTAACAAAGAGAAGACAAATCACTCTGTTCGTTCCGTCGCCCTTCACAACAACACACTGAGACATTAGCGCGCAGCCGACGAGCATTAGCCCCTGCGCGCCGCAAGCCACTGAAATTCTGTACCTGACACTCCCTATAGTATACATCGCCTGTTGCCCCAGAGTCGCAGCCCTTTCACTAGTACACCAAAAAAACTCAGCGTTTTGGACTTAGAAAAATGTTGGTGTTTTCTGTACCGCAGCGTTTATTGTCACGATTTCCATTGCCCATTGCGGTTGTTCCACAGCCAGCCTGATGCCTTTTCGGCAGTTTCACTAAGCCTCTTCAGTGCCCTTGTTCTAGACTGTCCCTTCAGCCCCAACAGTTTCAATAAATCATACACTGATGCAGCCACAAGCCCTCTTGCGCCCACTTCAACCGCCATGACCCTTGCACTGAATCCATCGTGTCTCAGATCCGCGGCCAGATCGCTATACTTGGCCGCTTTGAATGAATGTTGCTCGTCTAATCTGGATTCAAATGGCACGGTCAGTTCAATCAGTATGACCTGAAGCGTTGCTGAAGAATGCAGCACTATATCTGGCCGTCTCCGCGATTTTCTGATACTCTCTGGATATGCCCCCCGTCCAGGTAGGTCTACCGCCATCTCCCAGTCGTTTGCACAGTCAAGAAGAGATGGTAAACTGCTACCAGGTTTACTCGGTTTGGGGTGTGCCGACTTTCCTGCCCTCAGAAAGTATGTGTTTGCGGTGTCAGGCCGGACTTTGCTATTCGCTTTCATTCTTGCCTGATCTATTGTCGCAGCAAGCTCATTTAGCACTTTGTTATGGCGCCAAGTATATCGCCCTTGCCCTAATGCCACCTTACACGCTGAGAGCACGTGTTCAAGTGTCTGCCTCCCCTGGCACAGGGGGCACTGCTCATCATCCGACTTTCCCCATTTCATAAGGTTGGTGGCTGACAGCAGCAGGTCATACATTGATCTAACCACGAAGCTGAGCCTAAGAGGTGCCATATGCCATATATCATTCCATGTCAAGGACCTCTGCAGGGCTCCTTCCCATGTAGTCCATTGGCCTTGTTGGACCTGCTGCACTGCTTTTTGCAACCTCTTATCATTCTCAGCTCCTCGTATCTCCTGAACTACCATGTCTCTGCGCTCCCTGCTTGATGCCTTGGACCACCAGCGGATGTCACCATGCCCAAATCCCCCGTCTATTCATTTGTGTGTATCCGATTACCTCTCTCAGTTTGAGTGACTCTTCAGCAGCATCAACAGCTTCTTCCGCTCTCCACTTCCTTCCCGTTTTCAGTGTGGGCTGAATGGACTTAACCACGTCATCAGCTGACTTGCGTAGCATCATTGCAAGCCTTGCTTTTCCAACTTTGTACTCTTCAACAACTGACTTGAAGGGAAGCAGAAGTTTTGACTTTTTGCAGTACAGTGCTACATCTGACAGACCTGGTGGTACCCCTAGCCATTTTCTCATGAACTTGTTGACCTTCTGCTCTATAGATTCCACTGTACTTGTGCTTATTTCATATATAAGCAGTGGCCACAGCAACTTCGGTATCAACATGAACTAGAGGCACCACAGTTTGAACTTTCCCAGGAGTCTGCTTTGGTCTATGATCTGTAGTTCTCTGTCTGCCATTTCTATTGTCTGTTGCACTGCCTTCGAGTTTTTTAAAGAGGCATCGTACACCCGGCCAAGACTTTTAACAGGTTCCTCAATGACAGTAGGGATTCTTTGGCCGGAAACCGTGAATATGACCTCTGATATCTTCCCTTTCCTGACTGATAGGCTTCTCGACTTCTTGGGTTTGAAGCTCATTCTGCACCAGCTGACTAGTTCATCCAGGCGTGCTAACATCCTCTGGGCCTGATGTTCATCTGATGTCAGAATTGTTGTGTCATCCATGAATGCTTTGAGCGGTGGCATGTGACACATTCCACCGAGCTTTGGGCCTATAGCCATTCCTTCAGCCACATTGAGGATTACCTGCATAGCCATGACGAATAGTATTGGAGAGATGGTATATCCCATCGCAATTCCAACTTCAAGGCCAATCCACTTCATCGTGTACTCTCTGGTTGAAAATCTGACAGAAAACCCTGCGAAATACAGCTTCAGCATTGCTGCAATCTCTTGTGGAACATGATACATTTCTAGGGCCTGCCACAACATCTGGTGTGGAACGGATCCATAAGCATTCGCTAGATCCAACCAGATTACATGGAGGTTTGTTCTGTCAGACTTTGCCTTTTGGATTGCTTCCCAGATCATTGCGGCATGCTCTAGACATCCTGGTGTACCTGGGATACCTCCTTTCTGAATGGTAGTGTCAATGTACCCATTTGCCAGGAGGTATGTAGTGAGTCTTTTTGCCATTACTGAGAAGAATATCTTCCCTTCCACATTGAGTAGTGAGATTGGCCTGAACTGACTGATGTCTGTGGAGTTTTGTTCCTTTGGGATGTAGACTCCGTTTGCCTTTCTCCATTCCTTGCTTACGAGTTGGGTTTTCCACGCATTCTTCAGTAAACGGAGCAGTCGTTTGAGAACCTCAGGGCATCTTTTATACACCACATATGGAACACCATTAGGACCTGGAGCTGACTTGCACTGAGCTTTCTGGACAATGCTTTCTACCTCTTGCACCGTTTGGGACTTGGTTTTAAATTCAGCTCCTGGCTTACCCGGCCATTTAAAGCCTGCCATGCTGCTGAGCGGCTCATCTTTGCGACCATCTGAATATGTCATTCTAAGGTGTTCTTTCAGGTCTTCTTTCCTGATGTTTAGCATACCCGACCGTGGCTGCTCAAACAGTTCTTTGGCAAACTTGAAGTGCTCCCTAAAGAATCTTTCCCTATCCCTTTGAGTCTTCCTTCTCTTCCTGCACAACCTTTCCGCTCTACAAAGGGCATTATTTTGGCCTTTCAGGTGCTCCCAAACTTGCCGTAACCCTTCCTTCTCTGTGGCAACTGCGTTCTTGAACAGTTTTCGGGCATGCTTCTTCTGTTTCCTGATTTCATCTATTTTAATTTGTCTTCTACTTTTCTGTGGTGGGTTACTTTCCCTTGCCTCCCTCACTCCAAACACTTTGCGACAGTGCAGATATACTATGTCGCCAAAGATTTCCAGCTTCTTCTCCAAAGTTAGCTGCTTCAGGTTGTTATCCAACTCTTTTGCCAAGGTTTCGTCCAGCTGTTCCCAAAGCCCTTTTGCACTGGCAGGTGGAAACTTTATTGCATCTCTCTTCCCATCCAAGAAGTGTGTGAGATCATCATCTGGCAGATCAACTTGAATGTACTCAGCACTGTGGATTGACTCCTGGCTGCGTTCTTCTAACGTCTTATCCGTCGAGACAGAGCACTGTTGATCTCCCCCTGATGACCTCCCACACCCCTTTTTCGTTCTGTGGATTTTCATTCCTCTCTGAGTAGAGAATTCCCTACCACAGGCACATGGAAATTCCAGCCGTTGTTCAGAGCTCGAAGTCCGTGTAACGGGTCTGGTCGATTCCATTGAGGTGCCTGTGGATTCATCATCCTCCCCCCCTTTCGGTGAATCCCGGGGGCATCTATCGTTTTTGGGTCCTGTAGCAATTGAATACAGCCGGTTTCTAGTCTTTCCCAGTGTCATCTGTCTTTCCAGAAGTCAATCTGTCTTTTCCCGATCGTCGCTGGTTTGACCATGCAACTATGATAGGAAACTCTTTACAGAGCGATACAACATGAAGCAATCTGATCATCAGAAGAAGTCCCCCCATCCGACAAGTGTTTCGGCCCGATTACTCCTTTACACTCTAAGGGGGGTGGGCCCACTTGGGTCATGACTCCCAAGCATCTCAGCTTCCTGTTGTCATGAAATCGGTCAAAAATTAGACTACGCAGACCTTATTTCTGCTTTTGCAAATATGAAAGCAAGAAAAGTGTTTTTTTAAGCAGTACATACTTCAAACAATATAAATTCAAATAATCTGAAAATAGTGCTAAAAACTATAACATGTACATACTACAGTTAAGTGTTTGTGACTCAGCAGTTCATCGTTCCACATGAGAAGAGCATGCCCTATATGTAAGTAATGTAACTACATTTATTTCATATAATTGTCTCTAATAAAGTCAATCTTTTATTTTATGATTATACAGTATTTTTATCAATACATTATTATTAATGGTACTATTTAAAATTAGGCTAATGGTCATGAAATTAATGTTGAAGCTTGTTTAATAACATGATGGTTTCAAAAATTTCAAACGTTAATTTGAGGTTGGGCTGGGGCGGCAAGGTATGGTATTGCACGGGGCGGCAAAATTCCTAGGGCCGGCCCTGCATCTGCCTATTCTCAACTCTGATCCTGATACCAAGAGTTGTTTCGTGATACACCTTTGGTAGCTTATCGTAGGGATAGAAATTTTAGGGATATTCTTGTACACAGTCGCTTGCGACATACTAGCCCGTCTTACTTTGGTACTAAACCGTGCCAACGCCAGATATGTAAGACCTGTCCATTTGTACTGCAAACTCAGACAGTCACTTTTATGAAAGGTACATTTATCATTAAAGAGTCTTTTACGTGCGAATCCAGAAACCTGATTTATGCTATCATCTGCAAGAGATGTGGCATGACCTATATTGGTGAAACTGGCAGGCGTTTGGCAGACAGGTTTCGTGAGCACTTGAATGACATCTATCATGACAAACATTTACCGGTGGCCCTTCATTTCAATAGGCCTGACCATGCAGGTAATTCTGATATTCATGTTACCGCCCTCCTTTCATGTGCCGGTAATGACAAGACTCGCTTTTCGTTGGAGAATCGCTTTATTTTTAATATGGGTGTTTTAGCTCCCGATGGTTTGAATATCCAACATCATTTTGCATAAATTCTGGTAGCTTTTCTCTTTTTCATTCTTTATTCGTTGCCTTTTAGATCTATCTTCTTATGTTTTTGTTTTGGTTCGTTTCGTATCTTTTTATATCTTTGGTTTTGCCGCTATCGTACGTCACTTCCTTGCGATTTCTGTGACGGAGTACTACTGCTTTCTTTCACAGATTCTTTGGATTGAGCTGAGATAACTTTTATTAGTTCATCAGTTTTGTTAATTCTCTTTTTTTTTGTTTCGTTGATTATTTACTTTCTTGTTTCGGTATTTCTGTTAGATTTTACGATTTTCTTGTATTATTATTGTTTTTTTTCTCTCATCACTGTTGTTGTTTGCTTTTTCCATCTGCTTGTATCGCCCATTTGTTGTATATTTCTCATCACCGTATAGTTTTTTAGTACCTATATGTATTCTTGTCTTTGTCACCTGTTTGTGGCTGATGAAGGGTAAAACCCGAAACGTCCCTTGTTTCTTGTGAACCGTTATTCGTAAAACTGATTAAATACCGTTTTATTGGTTTTAATACTGATATCAAATAAACATGTCTTGATTATTTACTTATTTAAAATAACTTACACAAGTGACTGATAACATACCAAGATATAATCAGTTCTTAAAAACAGTTTGTACTGCTCCTCACTTACCTAATATTAGTCTAATAAGATAAATTCAGATCTTAAAAATAAATTGCACTCGTGATAACTAATCTAAAGGGATACAATCAGTTCTAGAAAATAACCTGCACCAGTGATAACTAATTTATAAGGATACAATCAGTTCTAGAAAATAACTTGCCCCAGTGATAACTAATGTAAAAGGATACAATCAGTTCTAGAAAATAACTTGCACCAGCGATAACTAATTTATAAGGATACAATCAGTTCTAGAAAATAACTTGCACCAGCGATAACTAATTTATAAGGATACAATCAGTTCTAGAAAATAACCTGCACCAGTGATAACTACTTTATAAGGATACAATCAGTTCTAGAAAATAACCTGCACCAGCGATAACTAATTTATAAGGATACAATCAGTTCTAGAAAATAACTTGCACCAGTGATAACTAATTTATAAGGATACAATCAGTTCTAGAAAATAACTTGCACCAGTGATAACTAATTTATAAGGATACAATCAGTTCTAGAAAATAACTTGCACCAGCGATAACTAATTTATAAGGATACAATCAGTTCTAGAAAATAAGGATGCAATCAGTTCTAGAAAATAACTTGCAATTTTATAAGGATACAATCAGTTCTAGAGATAACTAATTTATAAGGATACAATCAGTTCTAGAAAATAACTTGCACCAGCGATAACTAATTTATAAGGATACAATCAGTTCTAGAAAATAACCTGCACCAGCGATAACTAATTTATAAGGATACAATCAGTTCTAGAAAATAACCTGCACCAGTGATAACTAATTTATAAGGATACAATCAGTTCTAGAAAATAACCTGCACCAGCGATAACTAATTTATAAGGATACAATCAGTTCTAGAAAATAACTTGCACCAGTGATAACTAATTTATAAGGATACAATCAGTTCTAGAAAATAACCTGCACCAGTGATAACTAATTTATAAGGATACAATCAGTTCTAGAAAATAACCTGCACCAGTGATAACTAATTTATAAGGATACAATCAGTTCTAGAAAATAACCTGCACCAGCGATAACTAATTTATAAGGATACAATCAGTTCTAGAAAATAACCTGCACCAGCGATAACTAATTTATAAGGATACAATCAGTTCTAGAAAATAACTTGCCCCAGTGATAACTAATGTAAAAGGATACAATCAGTTCTAGAAAATAACCTGCACCAGCGATAACTAACATGGGAAACTAATTTAAAAGCAATCAGTTTCTAGAAGAATAACCTGCACGCAGTGATAAATCTAAATGTTATAGGGATACAATTTTCAGAAAATGCCCCCAGTGATAAACTAATGTAAAGGGATAAGTTCTAATTTAAAATAACCACACCAGAGATAACTAATTTATAAGGGATACAATACAATTCTAGAAAATAACCTGCTCCGAGTGATAACTAATGATACAATCTGTTTCTAGAAAATAACCTTGCACCCCCAATGATTAACTTTGAAAAGTGATACAATCAGTTTGCACCAGTGAGAACTACATATCAGTTTCTACATGCACCAGGATAACTATTTTATAAGGATACAATCAGTTTCTAGAAAAATAACCTGCACGCGGATAACTAATTTATAGGGATTTTGTTCTAGAAGATAACTATGCACCAGTGATAACTATTTTATATACGATACAAATCAAGTCTAGAAAATACTTGCCCCAGTGATAACTAATGTTACAATCCGTTTCTAGAAAATAACTTGCTCCAGCGATAACTAGGGAAATAAGAGATACAATCAGTTCTAGATAACCTGTGCCAATAATTTATAAGGATACCACAGCATTTGCACCAGCGCATAAACAGTGAGTTCTAGAAAAAATAACTTGCGAAGTGATAAACCTTTTATAAGGATACAATCAGGATAACTTGCACCAGCGAAAAAAAAAAAGGACCAATCAGAAAAATCAAAGCTGCACTATTTTTATAAGGATTCACTTCAATTATAGAAAATATACCTGCACCAGGGGATGGTGAAAATAACCTGCACAAAGATGTAACTATATTTTATTGAGGATAACGTCAGTGAAAATAACTTGCAGTGATAACTAATTTACAATCAGTTCTTAGAAAATAACGCACAGTGATAACTAATTTATACAGATACAATCAGTTCTAGAAAATAACATTTCACTGATTAATTTGAAAGGATTGCAGAAGAAAATAACCAGCACTGAAATAACATCTCAGTTTTTGCAACCAGTCGAATTTTATAAGGATACAATCATTCCTAAGAAAATTTGCAGATTAATTTATAAGGATAACCAGTTTACCAGCGTATTGGTTCTAGTAATTCATGATTTTAAATCAGTTTCTAAAAATAACTTTACAATAACATACAGGATGTTTAGAAAATAACCTTGCACCAGCGAGGATTCAGATTAGAAAATAACCTGCACTGGCAGGATACAATCAGTTCTAGGCTATGCGGGCGGCACCAGTGAAAACTAATTTATTAGGATAGGTACATTAGTTCTAGAAAATAACTTGCCACCAGTGCATAATTGGATTCATTTAAGAAAATAACTGGCACCAGTGATGGGTTCTAAGAAAATAACTTGCACCAGTTAAAAATTAAAAAGGGACACAATCAGGAAAATGATCCACGATAACTTAATATTACACAGTTGATTTCACTAAAACTTGTAGAAACAATCATTCTAGTGCGTTAAGAAATGTAAATTTGAAAAATAATACAATAGCCCATGCGGATACTAATTTATAAGGGTATAGCCTAATAACGTTCTAATGACGGTCGCACGAATAACCTCAACGCATGTATTTTTCGTACCATTTAGAGTTATAATTAGGGATTCAGTTCAGAAAATAACCTGCACCAGCTAACTAATTTATATAAGGGTTTAGAAAATTAACTTGCCCCAGTGAAATCTAAAAGGATACATGGTACGCAAAAATTTTTATCCACGCGGAGCCAAATCTTCCACCAATAACTTAAGGGTTCGAAGTGAACGTCATTCCGATATTAAAAAATAGGAATATTATTGCCACGGGCAAAAAAATACTGATAACTGGAAGTAGAAGCCCTGAAACAGGCAGCTGAAAAAAAAAATCTTTAACAGATCGCCACATTATCAGCGTGAAGGTGAGCCGAAAAATTTACATAATCCCCTTGAAAGACTGGGCAAATTTCAACTCGATCAGAGATAAAGTTTATTTGGCGTTTTTTTCAGATGTAGGGCCTGACTTTTTTAAGCCAAGTCTTTAAAAAAAAAATAACCTATGAGTTTTTTTTTTCGCTAATTTCGTTTCTTTAAAAAAATATTAAATAAACCAAACAATGTTATTTTGCCTTTGGTGGTTCATCAATTACGGTCATTCATATGATTTATAATTATAAAATAATTAATTAGCCTACTATCAATGTTTGATTGACACTAAAATTTGTATGGGAAGGTCCCTATTTAAAACTACCTTCCAGTTGGGCAATTTAACGGCTAACCAATTTTTGATTTCACTAAACTTTTGAAGTTCGGTAGAAAAATAATATACAGGCTAATATTACGCCAGCGCTTTAGTTTATATTTTAACATTACCACCGGAGCTTTAGCAAAAAAACTTTATTAGATTTTAAATTTAAGATTCCTAACCCATAATGCTTATTTTACTGGTTCTTTAGGCCTGTACTTTTATAAATTAATTAATGGCCTACTATAGTTATGAGCAACTTTTTAAATCTTCATTTCAACATTTTTGAAGTGTATATAAATAGAGCTTTTTCATTACCAGCTATAAGATTCTATTATCATTATATAATATTAAAAATTACAAATAATTATATTTTTTTTACAAATTGATTATTAATATTTGTATTTTACTTTTTCACATTAATATTTTTTTTTTTTTTTTTTTTCTGTCTAGCAAGGAAATATTGCATCCATCTAACAGCAGTGGCTGAGCCTAACTTTAAAAAAAGGAGGTTAGAAGAAGATCAACGTCGTGGGAAGTTTCAATCTGACTGGACAACTACATTCCCTGGGATTATTGAGACATCCAAATTAGGCTCTTCACATGCATACTGTAGAATATGCAATAGAGATATTAAAGTGATGGCATCTGGCTTACACGATGTGTGAGGGAGCATTTCAAAACAAAACTGCATGAAAGGAACTATCAGCTGAAGAACGGAAGTTCTATCAAGGCCTTCTTTACTCAGCCTCAACAAGAAGATGATAAAATAACGAGGGCTGAAGTTTTATTTGCAAATTTTATTGCTCAACACAACATAGCTGCTTCTATAGCTGACCATTTTTCAGACTTATCAGCTGAGATGTTTTCCGGACAGTGCTATTGCCAAACGTTTCAAATGCAAGCGAACCAAAACAACAGCCATTATTAAAAAACTGCTTGGCTCCATCTGCAACGGAGCCAGTCATCAAATTATGCAGGAAGACACTTTTCTCCTTGATGATCGATGAGTCAAATGATAGAAAAAACTGACAAGCGTTTAGCTATAATGGTGAGGGTATTTGAAGATGGCATAGGACCTAGAACCAGGTTGCTGGGCATGCGCACCCCCCGTCGGTACTGGTGGAACCAGTGAAGCTATTTTCAGTGATATTGATGCTGTGTTTCAGCGACTTACAAATCCCATGGATTAACTGTATAGGTTTTGCAAGTGACAACTGCAATGTAATGGTTGGCAAATCAAACTCTGTACTAACGCGAATCAAGAGCAAGAACCCTGATGTGTTTAGTATAGGGTGTATTTGCCACCTTGCAAATCTTTGTGCCAAGGAGGGTAATTTAAAGCAGCTGACTATCAATCCTGTTGATGACCTTTTGATAGATATCTTCTATCATTTTGAGCATAGCTCAAAACGGAAAAAAAAAAAAAAAGTCATTACAGAGAGTTTCAACTGTTTACAGGAGTGGATGCACTAGACATACTAAAGCAAAGCACTGCCAGACTCGCTGGCTTTCTTTGCAGAAAAGTAGTGGACAGAATTTTAAATCAATATTCTGCTCTATCTTCATACTTCGAGAGCCACGACGATATGGAAAAAAAAAACCATGCCGTGTCAAAAACATTCATCAGTTACTAAAATCACCACTGACCCAGATGACTCTACGTTTTCTCCAATTTGTGCTACCTCTGTTGACTGAATTTAACAAATTGTTTCAGACAGATGAGGCCCAAATAGGTGGGATGATGGATGAAATGGATCGTCTGCTACGAATAATTTATTTGTTCAAGATTAATTTGTAGAGATAAAAATATGTAAAAAGAGGTTGAAAGAATATAAGATTTTATTAAAGTTATGCTGAACTAGTGATCTATACAGCATGATGACCATACACTTGCTGTGTGGTCTGTCCCAACAGGACATTACTGGAAAGAGTGTGTTTTAGTTAGATATAAGTTCACCAAGTGAAGAAATTCATTTTTCAGAGATGTGAGGAACTTTTATCTTGCTGTTGTGAAAAAGATATTGTGTAAATTTCCATTTGATCATGAAGTCCTTAGGGATATCAAAATCCTTGATCCAGCCTTTTTTCAAAGACACAGTTCAATATACAGCAATATGTAAGCTGGCCACACTTTTGCACCACATTTAGACCAAGAGGTGTGTTTTAAAGGATGAATTTGAAGATTTATTTGTTTGCTTGCTGCCTGATGAATGTTATTTCAAGATTGACGGCTGGACAAAAAAAGAAGCTTTTCTAGGTACCCTTGACATAATCAAACTGAAAACTAGGCAGGCACTGGTCGTAACACGATTTCCCAGTTCTGGCAGTAATAGTGAAACGCTTATTGACATTTATAAGCCTCACAGCAATGCTGAAGCGTGGATGTGATTTAGAGGAGGTCTTTTCTTATGATGAAAAAGATTCACACAGGACTGCACCAGTGATAAACTAAATTTTACATGATACACATGGGCAGCTTCTAGAATATGCAAATTAAATTGCACCATTGATAACTTGTTGTATAAGGATTATAAAGCAGTTCTAGAAAATAACTTTGCAAAGGCCCAGTACACTATGATGGTGGCACTATGTAAAAGGATACAATGAAAGTGAAACTCTACGTTGAAATCTTTCTGTAGTTGGTTTTGCGATAATAGTTCTTTGTTATTTATAGCGGGTCTTTGGTACAATGTGAAGTTCTAGAAAGAACAGGTAAATTTCACACCAGTTGATAACTAATTTATAAGGTTACACTCAGTTCTAGTAAATTACCTGCACAGAGATAACTAATTTAGTAAGGATACAATCAGTTCTAGAAATTAACTGCACAGTGAATAACAAATTTATAAGGATTTTTATTCAATCCATTCTAGAAAATAACTTTGCACCAGTGATAACTTCTTTTATAAGGATGTGTACAATCAGTTTCTAGAAAATAACTTGCTGGGGGGGGGGAGGTGTGGGGTGGGTAATGGGGGGGGGGGGTAAAAAGGATACAATCCAGTTCTAGAAAATTAACTTACACCTGGGTGCTCTAACTTAATGTGTATAAGGTTATACAATCAGTTCTAGGGGGGGGGGGGGGTGGGGGGGGGGGGGGGCCCCCCACCCAAGCGATAACGGGGGGGGGGGGTGGGGTGGGGGGGGGGGGGATCCAATCAGTTCCTAGAAATAACCTGCACCAGTATAACTACTTTTGGGGGGGGGCTAAGGAGACAATCAGTTCTAGAAAAATAACCTGCACCACGATAACTAGATTTATAAGGATAACAATCAGTTCTAAAGAAAATAACCTTGCACCAGTGATAATCTAATGG